>CM044307.1:121266960-121834460 GCA_024291935.2 Okapia johnstoni | reverse complement strand
ACCCAGGTGTTTGGGGGTGCAGAGTGGGGCCCCACGCACTGGCCTGGGCACTGTGGGTAGAAACAGCTAGGGAAGCCTCCGAGTTCCTGGCCACAGGACCAGGTCTGGGAAGTCACCAGTCCCACAGCAGGCTCGTGGGGCCACTTCCTCCTCTTGTTCACCCGCCGTCCTCCCCTTCCCAGAAGACCGGCCCAAACCCTCACAACTCACTCTGTTTGGCTCCCCACTTCCACAAACCTCCCCTCTCCTGGGCCCTGCCCTGTCCGAGACCACCCCCCTCGCGTATGCTGTCCACCCGTGCAGCCCCCACGGTGGCTCCATCACCATCCCTACCTAACAGGTGAGCCTGAGGCTCAGAGCCCGGCAAGGACCTGCCCAAGCCCAGAGCCAGTGGAGGGGCAATGGGGGTGGTGGCGGGGTTCCAGGGGCCTGGGGCAAGAGGCCGGGAGGCTGGGATCCCAACGCCAAAGCCTGGCAGCTCCCTCGCTGCATGGTCCCACAGGGGCTGTGCACGGCCTCCACAGCCTCCCGTCTGTCCCCGGTGATGGGGCAGTTCCCTCACTGAACAAAGTGGCTCTGAGGGCCTCGGCAGCCTCACGGGGCCCTGTCCGCCTCGCCGCAGCACGTGGCAGTGTTCACCCCCATCCCTTCCCACGCTCGCTGCCCCTGGTCCTGTGGTTTCAACTAGAGGTGAGGTCTGGTGGTATGTGCCCTGTCACATGGGGGCGTGCCCACTGGATGGCACCGCGTCCTCTCAGTTCAAGACTGAGGCCTGAGGCTGCTGTCCGGCCATGTCTCCTACCAGGAGCTCTGAGGACTGAGGCCACCGCAGCCTGCAGCTGGCAGGAGTGACCACTCAGACCCACCGCCCACCTGGCCCCACACGCTCACGCGGCCAGCCTAGCTCCAGGGGCTTTGAGGGGCACTACCTGCTCCTATGACCCCAAGGGACACGCTGGTCAATGCAAAGACGACACTTGGGAAGGCTGGAAAAGCATCCAGAGTTGTTTCTCGGAGGGGAACCAGGTACCATAAGTGCTGCTGGAGGTGGGAACCATCGAAGGGGCTCCAGGAGCCACCCTGCTGGGCACCCGGGGCTCTCTGGGGTCTTCCCGCCCTCCTCCTCGATGCAGGCCTCCTCCACACTGTGCTCTAAGCCCTCTCTACGCCATCCCCCCATCATGGACATGGCCCCCTCTGCTCCTGACCTCTCCCCAGCTGACAAGCCAGGGCCCTGCCCGATCCACACGGTGCCAGCAGGGAGCCGGCTCTCCCGTGCTCGCTGGTCCTGGGTGGCGTCCCCAGCTCCCCAGGAGGTCACGCTGGGCAGCATGGACGTCAGGGACACCTCCTTCTCCCCACCTGTCACAGCCTGTCACTTCCCCTCTGTGTCCCTTCCTCTCCACGCTGATGCCCGGCTAGGTCCAGCCCTAAACGCCTTCCAACCAGTGCAGTCGCCCACGGCCTCAGCCTCTAAGCACACACAGCGCCCACCCTCCCCAATCTCATTTCCTGAAGGCTGGGGTCCAAACCACAAAGCTTGGCTGCAGAGCCGCCCACACCTGGGCTCCAACCCCCCAAAAGACACCCTTGGCCCCTTAGGCCTCGTCTGCATAACCTCACTGTCCCACTTGCTCATCACAGGCACATCTAACTTCAGCAAGCCCGACTCTATTATGGTGGGGAAAGAAATTCGGTGGTGGGTGTCACTGAAAGAGGGAGTGGCTGTCCCCCCGCTCCATGCACCAAGCTGATGCCCTGGAGTGAGTGTGGCGTGGAGGTGGGGACCCCAAGGACTCTGGTACCCAGAGAGGAGCACGACCCCTGAAGGCAGGCCAGCGACGTGCCCTCCTGCTCACCCATCTGGGCATCAGGAGGGTTGTGCCGGGCTTCTCTGCACACAGGACAAGGGGGGGCCCTTCCTTGGGGTTCTCAAGGCTAATTCTGTCGATGACTTTCACGCCAGGCCCTAATTCCTGTGTGAGACAGGACTCGGACACATGCCCTCACCTCCTCCCCCTGGTCACCCCTGCCTGGTCCCTCTCCTTGGCGACTCCCTCTCCTCCCGCCCCCCCTGCGCCAGGTGCCTCCATGACCAGTCTCTCCTCCACTGTTGCAGGCCCTTCCCGCCTCCCCGAGGCTCTCCTGCTCCCTCACCACACGCCCGCGTGTTTCCCTGCTGCTCTCAGCTGGAGGGCATACCCACCTATACGTGGATCCAAAGGCACTTTGCCAAGCAGCGGGATCTTCAGGTCCTGGCACATGGCCTCTGCACCCCCCGTCGTCGGTGGGAATATCTGAGACTCTTTCTGGGAGGCAATGTGAAAGGGGAGGAATCCTGAGTTTGTGTGAGAATCGTATGAATGGACCACATTTTAAAGAAACTTAAAAAAAAAAGGCTCTTCTGAATGTGAAAAGAATTTCCATTAAATCAGCAACAGAGTTTTTTTTTTTAAAAAAAACTATGATTCCAGTTCCCAAATGATGAGGAAAGCAGAAACAGTTTCCCAGAGACCCGACCACACCATTTCCCCAAGCACGGAGGCCAGGACCTGGGGGAACGCGTTCTCACCTGGCATTTGGGGAACGCGTTCTCACCTGGCATTTGGGGCAGATGAAGCCACTCATGTTCTCCACCACCCCGATGATGGGCAGCTTCACCTTGTGGCAGAAGTTGATCTCTTTCCGGACATCCTGGAGCGACACTTCCTGTTAAGGTTCCAGAAGACTGGTTATTTCAGAGTCTGACCACAGACAGGGAACAATCGCATGGTGGAGGGATGGCTGCAGGGCCGCAGCGTCACTGCCGTGAAGCTTTAGAGACTGTATGTAAGGGCTTCCCTGGTGGCTCAACGGTCAAGAATCTGCCTGCCAATGCAGAGTTGCAAAGAGTCAGACATGACTTAGCAACTGGACAACAACTGTTCCGTGTTTCATGCAACTACGTGTGAGCCCCGTTTTAGGCAGGGGGGCAGCCTGCAGGCTCGCCTGGCTGCCTGTTTTCGTAGATTGAGTTCTTCTGGAGCACAGCCTGACCGCCACGTTACCTCTGGCCACTTTTATCCCATAATGGTACCACTGGGGGGTTGGGACAGAGACCCTGTGACCCGCAAAGCCTGAAATAGTTCCTCTCTGGCCCTTAACAGAAAGTCTGCCAACATGTGACCTCAGTTATCATGACCACAACTTTATAGACCAAAAGAAAATAAGGAATATTACCGGGTTTGGAGCCCTGCAAATTCACTTCTGGACTCTGTGTACCTTACAGCGTGAGGAGCGTGGGTAATCAGAGCTTAGTACCCTCCCCAATCCACCTTTAATCATCTCCAAGTGTTGTGTGCTGTCAAGTATGGCTTTAATGGTCATGGGCCCCCAGTGAACCCGGGCTTTGAGTCTATTCTCCTGAGGCCCACATTTGTCCCTTGAGCCCTTGGTGCTTTCTCAAAAATGACTGCCAAAGAAAGCCAGCTGCTGGATGTGCAAGGCTCTGAGGAAGTGGGTGTGCCCAGCCTGAAGTCCTGTTTTCTAGAGAAGTGACAGACACAGAAGCACAAACATAGCGGGTCCTCACCGGCTTCCTGGGGAACGGCCGCTCTCCTCCTTCTGAACCTCAGGGGACTCTTTCCTTTCACAGTAAATATGGTATTGGAGAGGCCACTCTTGTGTCAACTTGATTGCTGCTGTTGCTTTTGACCATTTTTAGAGTGGTTTTAGGTTCACAGAAGGCAGAGTCCCCACATGTCCCTGCCCCACTTGGGAAGCCTTGCCCGCTGTCAGCACCCACCATCGGGGTGGATGCCCCAATTCCACTGTCCTTGAAGGTCACTTCTTTGGACTTGCTCTTAAGAGCACGGTGGGTCTAAGGGCCTAAGAAGGCACTGCTGGTGGCCCAGCTCTGTTTAATATCCATCAGGAAACATTTCTAATGAAGAATCCGTCTTCTTTCCACTGCCATCCTCGGGACGGGCCCCCTTTCACCCCTGCTCTAGCCAGCCCCTACCCCAGCCACCTCATGCCTCCCTGTCTACCGACAATGGCTGAACTGAAGATAAACAAGGTTTCTGCGGGTCCCAGCCAGGGTGCTGGGGAGCCCAGGGTCTCAGGCCATGGGAGAAAGAGACCTTCCGGTGCAGTGCAGCGTGGACCCCGCTCCGCCCGGCCCTCGCTCACCTGCGGCGTGGTGATGATCACCGCCCCGTCGATGTGCGCCATGGCCAGGTACTGCACCACTGAGAGATGTTCGTCCGACGTCCCAGGTGGAGTGTCCACAATGAGGTAGTCCACCTCACCCCAGTCCACGTCACGGAGGAACTGCTTGATCATGCCTGCGGGGGAGGCCACGGTAATGCACGCTGTCTCCTGTCCTCTGACCCTACAAAAGCACAGCTCCTGACCCTTATGCACAGCTCGTCTATGCGCTCCATCGGTGGGGTCTGGCAGTGCCTGGGGGCTTGTCCAAAACTAGGGAGGGTCTCCTACTTGCCTCCAGGGTGGCGAGGCCAGGCAACTGCTAACACTCTGTGATGTGGAGGACCGTCCACTCCCCACACCCTCCCAACAAGGGACTGTCTGGCTTGGAACATCACAGCACCGAGGCTGAGGAGCCTTGCCCAGGTTGGCACTTCCGTACCTGCAGCCTGGACACCCTGTCAAACTGGTACTGACTTCACCCGACACCCTCCTCTCTCTGATACAAACAAGAGCACAAACCACCAGAGGGATCGTTTTAGGATTAGGTGGGTTTTCAGGAGAGAAAAACCCATCAGAGATATGAAAATTTTTAACGTTGTATTTATTACATAAAATCGGAATTTCTATGGGCTCTCTTCAACCAGTGAAGAAAGAGGCCACCAGAGACACAGGCCATCCAATTGGGATGGGATTCGCTTCTGTCCCTGGAAGGACGTGACGAGAGACAGAAAGCAGAGTGACAAACCATTTTTCTTTGGTCCCCTCCAGATGACGGCATCGTCGGGGCTGCTGAGCAAGAAACCCACTGACATCACCCCCAAGTTGTCTTCCAGGAACTGGAAAGGATGATGCAAGAGACATTTTACTTCAAACCACAGTGCCAGGCACTTCCCCTATGTCTTGTGTCTGAGCACTGGTGGAAGAAATTGAGGGGGCAAAGTTACTCTGTGATGTGAGTATATATTCACTTTTTGAATCCTTAAATCTCTCCCCCATCCCCCCAAAAAAAATCATTAAAAAAAAAGGTTACCATATTTGGGGAGGATTGAAAGCCACCATATGGCCCTAGGTGGCAATGACAGTGAACTCAGCTGAAATAAACAAATACTCTCTCCTCTGAAGGAGGTGACAGAGGATGAGATGGTTGGATGCATCATGGACTCAGTGGACATGAATTTGAGCAAATTCTGGGAGACAGTGAAGGGCAGGGAAGCCTGCTGTGCTACAGTCCATGAGGTAGCAAAGAGACACGACAGAGAGACGTGACAGAGCGACTAAACAACAACAAACTTGCTGCTTCAACCTGGCTGGCCCTGCTTCTGGTTTTGTACATAAAGTTTTATTGGAAAAGGGCCATGGTCATTCATTTGCATATCACTACTTTCCATCTATGATGGTGGCAACTGTTTGGCCCACAGACTGGAAAGCGCTCCCCTCTGAGCCAATCTCGGACTGTAACTGGATCCCCCATGCCCAGGAAGGTGCCTCAATGACTACCTGTTGACTGATAAATAGTCACTGATTGCCAGCCCACCACTCTCCGTCATGTACACACCACCCCGAAGGGAAGGCCTGGGGTGGGCACTCACCACTGGAGACCAGCCTGAGCCGCTCTGGTGAACCTGTGGGAACAGGAGCCTGTCTCATTTGTGAGAAATTACACAGCCTGGTCACGCTCTACATGCAAAGTTTACACAGTAGGACAGTTTTATAAATTTTATAAATTATATATTATATAATTATAAAATCGACAATTTTATAAATTACAATTCGTCGTCTTAAAGGCTGCCACTGGATTCTTAACAGGGAGTGAACATCGGGGGTTGGGGTTAGGTGATACAGGTGTGTGCTCACTCACTTCTATCGTGTCCGACTCTTTGTGACCCTACGGACTGTAGCCCACCAAGCTTCTCTGTCCATGGGATTTTCCAGGCAAGAATCCTGGAGTGGGTTGCTGTGCCCTCCTCCAGGGGATCTTCCCGACCCAGGTATTGAACCTGAGTCTCTTATGTCTCCTGCATCGGCAGGCAGGTTTTTTATCACTAGCTCCACATGGGAAGCCAGAGATATAGATGATAGAGTGCACAGGCTTTCCCCTCCCAGGTTGGGTGACCTGGAAACTGCTTAAATATCTGGTCAGGGAACCAATGTTTATCAGAGTCCAGTATGACCTGGGGGATTTTAAAAGTGTGACAGAAATCGGTTGGGGGTTGCTGCGAAGATGCAGGTAACTGTGGAACAGCGAGGCAGCCTCCATAAGGAGTGGAGGGACGACTCTGAGTGGAGCAGTGGACACGGAACCCTCCCGCTGGTGGCCTGAGCTGCAGGGCTGAGCTGCTGCCCCAGGGGACAAGGCCTTGGAAAAGGGGTGTTGGCGGGAAGCTGGGGCTATTTCAAGAGCCAGACCCTTTCCAGTTAGGTGTTCACTAACCACCAGGGTGAGGGCTTCCCTGGTTGCTTCAGTGGTAAAGAATTCCCAAGGCAAGAGACTTAGGTTCCATCCCTGGGTTGGAAAGATCCCCTGGAGAAGAACACGGCAACCCACTCCAGTATTATTGCCTGGAGAATCCTATGGACAGAGAAACCTGGCAGGCCTTAGTCCCTGGGGTCAAAAAACCGTTGGACACAACTTAGCGACTAAGCAACAACAAACTGCCAGGGTTGAAGTCCACACCAACGCTTTTCTATGAAACTGGAACTTAGGCCATTTCTAACTGCACATCAGTCTTAGAATTTATGCTTCAGGCAACACTGGAGCCAAAAGAGAAGGCCCATTTTTCCTGATGACATCCTACTTTTTTAAACAGTCGACTCAGATATAATTCACATACCACACAGCTTACCCAGTTAAAGTGTACACTTAAATGGCTTCAGGATAATCACAGAATTGCACATCCATCACCACAGTGTTAGAACATTTTGGTTACGCTAAGAAGATACCCTGCACCCATCAAGTGTCACCCCCAACCCCCATGCTTCCCCCCACTCCTAGGTGGCCATGGATCTACTGTGTCTACAGAGCTGCCTGCCCCCAACATTTGACAGAAACGCAATTCAGGTAATATGTGACTCTTAGTCACTGGCCCATCTGAATGCAGAGTTCCAAAGAATAGCAAGGAGAGACAAGAAAGCCTTCCTCAGTGATCAATGCAAAGAAATAGAGGAAAACAACAGATTGGGAAAGACTAGAGATCTCTTCAAGAAAATTAGAGATACCAAAGGAACATTTCATGCAAAGATAGGCTCGATAAAGGACAGAAATGGTATGGACCTAACAGAAGCAGAAGATATTAAGAAGAGGTGGCAAGAATACACAGAAGAACTGTACAAAAAAGATCTTCACGACCCAGATAATCACGATGGTGTGATCACTCACCTAGAGCCAGACATCCTGGAATGTGAAGTCAAGTGGGCCTTAGAAAGCATCACTACGAACAAAGCTAGTGGAGGTGATAGAAGTCCAGCTGAGCTATTTCAAATCCTCAAAGATGATGCTGTGAAAGTGCTGCACTCGATATGCCAGCAAATTTGGAAGACTCAGCAGTGGCCATAGGACTGGAAAAGGTCAGTTTTCGTTCCAATCCCAAAGAAAGGCAATGCCAAAGAATGCTCAAACTACCACACAATTACACTCATCTCACATGCTAGTAAAGTAATGCTCAAAATTCTCCAAGCCAGGCTTCAGCAATATGTGAACCGTGAATTTCCAGATGTTCAAGCTGGTTTTAGAAAAGGCAGAGGAACCAGAGATCAAATTGCCAACATCTGCTGGATCATAGAAAAAGCAAGAGAGTTCCAGAAAACATCTATTTCTGCTTTATTGACTATGCCAAAGCCTTTGACTGTGTGGATCACAATAAACTGTGGAAAATTCTGAAAGAGATGGGAATACCAGACCATCTGACCTGTCTCTTGAGAAACCTGTATGCTGGTCAGGAAGCAACAGTTAGAACTGGACATGAAACAACAGATTGGTTCTAAATAGGAAAAGGAGTACGTCAAGGCTGTATATTGTCACCCTGCTTATTTAACTTAGATGCAGAGTACATCATGAGAAACGCTGGGCTGGAAGAAACACAAGCTGGAATCAAGATTGCCGGGAGAAATATCAATAACCTCAGATATGCAGATGACACCACCCTTATGGCAGAAAGTGAAGAACTAAAGAGCCTCTTGATGAAAGTGAAAGAGGAGAGTGAAAAAGTTGGCTTAAAGCTCAACGTTCAGAAAACTAAGATCATGGCATCTGGTCCCATCACTTCATGGGAAATAGATGGGGAAACAGTGCAAACAGTGTCAGACTTTATTTTTTTTGGGCTCCAAAATCACTGCTGATGGTGATTGCAGCCATGAAATTAAAGGACGCTTACTCCTTGGAAGGAAGGTTATGGCCAACCTAGATAGCATATTTAAAAGCAGAGACATTACTTTGCTAACAAAAGTCCATCTAGTCAAGGCTATGGTTTTTCCAGTGGTCATGTACGGATGTGCGAGTTGGACGGTGAAGAAAACTGAGCGCCGAAGAATTGATGCTTTTGAACTGTGGTGTTGGAGAAGACTCTTGAGAGTCCCTTGGACTGCAAGGAGATCCAATCAATCCATCCTAAAGGAGATCAATCCTGGGTGTTCATTGAAGGACTGATGTTGAAACTGAAACTCCAATACTTTGGCCACCTCATGCGAAGGGTTGATTCATTGGAAAAGACCCTAATGCTGGGTAGGATTGGGGGCAGGAGGAGAAGGGGACGACAGCGGATGAGATGGCTGGATGGCATCACTGACTCGATGGACATGGGTTTGGGTAGACTCCGGGAGTTGGCAATGGACAGGAAGGCCTGGCGTGCTGCAATTCATGGGGTTGCAAAGAGTCGGACACGACTGAGCAACTGAACTGAACTGAATTTGAAGTCATACTTAAAAAAAACAAAAAACAAACCCATTAATTCCTATTAATACTCATTCTCTAAGTCACTGGTCTTGAAAATGGGGGTAAACCCGATGATCCAACAGGGTAGGAGAAGAAGAGTGGAATTTCTCACCATTACGATGTTCAGTTGTGATAAACTACTTGTGCGCTGGCTCAGTCAGCAGTACGTGCGTGTGACTGACAATGCAGGGAGACCCATGCTCCAGAGCCTGCTGCCCGCAGGTTCACAGTCAGAGCCATGGTCCGGCTGCTCCGCCCTGACCCTGCACGGCATTGGCGCCTCGCAGCACGTGGGAAGTAAGTGCCCAGCTCTGAGCAGAGCCCCCAGGGGCTGGCCCCGTCCGCCTGGGCTACTCTCTGCCACCATGCAGGCCACTCTGCCCGGCCCCACAGGTTACTGGGCTGAGGAAACTCCCCCAGCCCAGCATGCCTTCCTTCGGGCTCTCTGGGCAGGGTGGCCTTGACCACCTCTTCCCAGACAGCAGCTCCCCGGGCCCCTCTCCCTGCCATCTGTCCTATCCCCTTGCTGCACCTAGGTTCCTATCGTCACCAGTCCCTCCCATGAGGGCAGGGTCTTTATCTGCCTTGTTCACCTCTGAACCGCAGCACCCAGTGCTTCAGTAAAGAATGATCCAGCCTGGCTTCAAAATGCACCCCCTGGGGAGCCCCTTCCTGGCCGGCTCTGCGCACCAGGGTGTAGGGAGGGAGTGGCACCTAGCTCGGCTGCACCCCCTCCGCCACCCCACGTCACCCACCTGCCTCGCAGTCTCACTTCCCCTCACTTCCCCAGTGACCACAGGGGCAGAAATATTCCCTTGCTTCCAGCCTACAGAGCTCTCGCCAGCCCTGCTCAAGCTTTCCCAGCCAGGATGAAGTTTTTGTGTCTGACTTCTGCATTTGACTTGTTCTTTCCCTTCCCCTCTAAGACGGCATCGAAACGAACACTTCTCAGACGCCTTGGATGAACTTACAGATGGGCTGCCCCGCCCACACCACCCCCAAACTCACAGCTGTTGTTAAAAGTAGACCATCAACTGAACCTTGCCCGATGTGGTCACATCCAGGTAAAAACACGTGCGCTCCGCTGACCCCCTGGCTTAGGGTGAAAAGCTCGGGGCTCAGGTTCATTTTAAGAAAATATTTCCTGGTGTTTTTTTTAATGTCGCTCTTACCTGTTCTCCTTCCAATCCCATGATCTTGGGAATTGATGGCCCACATATATCAATGTCTAGAAGAGCAACCTGGGGAACAAGAAGAGACCAGGGCAGTGATGCAACGCAGGTCCAATCCTCTGGGTGTGCATGATCGGGAGGGGACGGGGTTAGAGGAACAGGAGGGACGGGAGGAGACACAGAGAAACCGGGTCAAACGTGGACCGGGTGGAATCTCAGAGTTACAACATTCCCTTCCGGGCCTTGGAGACACAGTCAAGACTCCTAACAACTGCAAAGTACATTAACACTCCTATGCTCCCCCCAACCCCCACCACCCTCCATACAGCCTATTTTCAAGGTGAGCTTATGAACCAGGGTATCAGGTTGTTCGCAGAGTCAGGTCCAGCCACTGTTTACCTGGTCCTTACCACATCCTGGGGTGTGCGTGTGTGTCCTGGGGTGTGCATGTGTGTGTGTCCTGGGTGTGCGTGTGTGTGTATCCTGGGGTGTGCGTGTGTGTGTGTGTCCTAGGGTGTGTGTGTATGTGTGTGTGTGTGATCATTATAACTGCTTTACCAAAGAAGAAACTGTGGTTCAGTGTGGGGGTGGGGTGTGTGTGTGTGATCATTATAACTCTGCTTTACTGAAGAAGAAACTGCGGTTCAGAGATGCCCAGAGACTTGTTCAACGAGCAAGGAAGCGAGCTGGGACTTAAACCAAGGTCTCTGGACTCCAACACCAGGGTTTGTCCCATGGCTCCTGGGGCCTAGTGAGGAGGGCCAGAGTGGACCCTCCAGCTGAGTTCTGAGCAAGCCCTGTTTTCCTATGATGCTGAAGGTTAACAGTGGCATAGGTTCAACTTCTAAAGGTAAAGGTAAGAATAAGGAAACACACAGAAGTTCTTTGCTAGTGACATGTCCAGCCCAGGAGGACTCTTTCCACCCCAAATGCCCTACTTTTCCCATGTGATACGTGAAAAGGTCTGAGACAGCTCTCAGAAACTCGCTAAAGAGCAGAGCTATTCATCCTGAAAGCTCTTATGTCTTAGATCCAAAGTGCAGCACCTCTGGGTAACTTTTTAACTTGCCCAAAATTTGTTTCTTGCTTCCCTCTTCCATTCTCTCAACAATCCCGTGATCTCCTCCTGTGATCCTCACATGACCTCACACCGGGGTCAGAAAAGGGGTTCATACACTGAATTGCCATCTGCTTCACGCACCCTCTGCTGGACCTCAAGAAGAATGCAACAGAACTCATCCTAAAGACCCTTCTTGAGGCTTCAGGCTGGTGTGTGTTAATGGTCCAGAGACTTTACATCCAAGCCTGAGGACCTGGAAAATTACACCATCCCTACAACCCTAATGGGAGACTTTTGTCAATACTCTCGAGTTTCTAGCCTCTCAGTCTAGAATGCTGCTAAGTCACTTCAGTCGTGTCCGACTCTGTGCAATCCCATAGACAGCAGCCCACCAGGCTCCCCTGTCCCTGGGATTCTCCAGGCAAGAACACTGGAGTGAGCTGCCATTTCCTTCTCCAATGCATGAAAGTGAAAAGTGAAAGTGAAGTCACTCAGTCGTGTCCAACTCAGCGACCCCATGGACTGCAGCCTACCAGGCTCCTCCGTCCATGGGATTTTCCAGGCAAGAGTACTGGAGTGGGTTGCCATTGCCTTCTCCTCGGTCTAGAATGTCTCACTGTCTTTTGGGAACAGTTTAACCAATTTCCTTTTGAGGAATTATTAATACATCCCCCCACCCCCAACAGAAGGGGTATCTTCAGTGAAAGATGCAGGAAAGATATCATGCACATTCATTCCCGTGGTGGTCTTCACCCCCTCCATACTCTAGGTA
Organism: Okapia johnstoni; assembly: GCA_024291935.2. Classification (NCBI taxonomy): domain Eukaryota; kingdom Metazoa; phylum Chordata; class Mammalia; order Artiodactyla; family Giraffidae; genus Okapia; species Okapia johnstoni. The sequence continues at coordinate 121,822,338 of CM044307.1, read as the reverse complement.
GTGGAATTGCCGATTATTTCAGAGCCCAGCAGTCCTGAGGCCCAGAAGCTGTTTGAGAACATGGTAACAAAGCTCCAGGCCCTACAGTGGAGGCCCGGCTTCTCTAAGATCCTGCACATCAAGGTGGAAGGCTGCTAACCCAGGTTGGGGGCAGCAGGGACCCTGCCAGCCCCACACCAGGCACGCTCTTTAAACCTCCAGAGGGACTCTGATCTGGACTAGACTCTTGGAGGCTTATTATTTGGAATAATAATGATGACTATCAGGGACACTGATTGAGCACTTCCTATGCATAAAGCGTCGTGTTAAGCATTTTACAGTTACATGCATCATCTCATTCAGGACTGAGTCCCATTTTACAGATGAGAACATTGAGGCAGACAGAGTCTGATAACCTGCCCACAGTTACAGCAGTGGTGTGGGCAGTGCTGGGAGGTGATGGTGGGCAGACCGACTCCAGAGCCTGTGTTCCTAGCCACCATACTAGACCTCACTCCCCTCTGGCCCCACAGGTTCAGCTAGACTTCAGACCCTCCCTCTTCTCCAGCAGTTAGACACCCTGCTATTCCATCTCCCCAGCTTTGCTCTCATTTCCTGCCACTGGTTCCAGCCACCGCCCTAGCTATGACCTTGTGGCCCCTCATGGAGACAAGACCAACATTTCCTGCTGGTTCACCATCACCATCTGACAACACACTCGACTGCTGCTGTAGCAAAGCTCAGACCATGCCTCTTTCCCACGGGAATGTCTTCCTGGGGCGTTAAAGCCTCCTGGGCTGGCCCAGCCCCATTCTCGGCTCCTCCACTGCAGCAGCAGCAGCAGCCTTGCCCTGCCCGCCTGTCCAGTCTGCCCTGGCGGTTCCAGCTCTGTGCCTCTGCCTATACCTCCTCCTGCCACCTTCCACCAGCTGCCATCAGAGTCCAGAGGACGCCTTCTCCAACCTGCTGCCCAGTTGGCCCCGGGCAGTCCCTTCTCTCTTTCGCCAGATCCCTCGAGCGCACCTTGGGTAACAGATATCAGATTCCAGAGAAGCCCACATCAGTCAGGCAGGCCAACGGCAGCGGCTCCACACGTCATAAAACAATCGGAAGAGAAATGAGTTACAAGCGGAATTCAGAGCCACAGTCAATGAGAGAAACACCAAGCTTTCCAGACCCCCTAGTCCCACCTCGGCACTGTCTCCAGAAGGCCACGGCCTCCCCAGCATTTCAGTCCTCTTGCAGCAAACTTCTTCTCCAGCCAGCACCGGCGCAGCTGGGCTACAAACCAAACCAGGGGCTGCCGAGCTACAACCCGGGAACCAAACCCAGAACGCCACCTGTTTTTTACAGACCACAGCTAAGAATGGCTATTATGTTTTTAGAGTAGGGGGGAAAAAAATCAAAAGAATATATTTATTTCATGACGTGACAATTATGAAATTCAAAGTTTTATTAGAACACAGCCACAGTCATTTGTTCACAGGCTGCTTTTGTGTTCAACGGGCAGAACTGAGAGTTGCTACAGAAACTGTACAACCTACAAAACCTAAAATAATTACCATCTGGCGCTTTATATAAAAAGTCTGCTGACCCCTGAAGTCAACTCTTTTTAAACCCAGTGATTTTAAAAATATATATTCCTGGAGTTCTTGGTGAGGTATCAAAGAGGCCGTTTTGCATTTGTGTGTTTATCTGTGTGTGTGCACACACACACTGAGGGCAGGCTGGAATGGTGGGCTGCATCCCCCTGCCCACGGTGGCTGCCTTTACTGGGTTTTTTTCATGGGGGAAATTTAGCCTTTATTTAATTAAGAACTTAGGATGCTACTTCATACTGGGATAGAATGGTTTATCTCACACAAGAAGAAAGCACCGGCATTTATCCAGTTTTTAGAGTTTTTAAAAAAAAATGGCAAAAAGTGGCACTTTTGAAATGCCAAATTAAATTAAAAGTACTCTACAGTCCCTGCTAGTACTATCTTAATAAAAAGGCCAAATAAAGGGGAGAGGCCATTAGTCAGTTATAAGACAAATATGAAAAGTTAGCCTTTATACATATAAAATAAAGTCCAACATTCAAAATGCAAAAAGAGAAAACTAATTTTCAAAAATGCATCAATGTATGCAAGAAGGCACACACCAAGACAGTGGAAAGAATTGAAATGGTCTGTAATGGCTTTCAACGAGAGCATAATAAAACTGTTTCTGTGTTACACCAAACCCCTCTGCAGGCCCCAAACAGTCCTCTGGTGGAAAAACAGTTGGCAATTTACGCAGAGTTTTGGCAAAACCAAAAAGGTGGAATGCATTCTGTGTTAAAAAAAATAAAATAAAAACCTCAGTATTCATGGTTTCATCAGGTATAACACCATAATCAGAGTGAATACTGGGGTCATGTTTATGATCAAAGCAAAACTGAATGAGGCCCAATGAATAATCTGTATTTTGTTTTTTTTAATATCACAGGGACTGCAAATTTCCAGCTGACCTTTTTGGTAAAAATTTTTCTCTTCCTCTCCCTCTCATACCTTTTGTTAAAGCCAGAATCCTGAGAACGGCCCTGGGGAATCTGAATTTTCCTGCTCCTCCGTGTACGTGGGTGTAAGTGAATGGCCTAGTACAGGGGTTGGCAAGCGTTTTCAAGGGCCAAATGGAAAGTGTTTTAGGCTTTGTGGGCAAAACCCAGGATGATACGTAGGTTTTAACACTATAAAAACAACCATCCATAAATGTAAAAACCACCCAAAGCTCACAGGCCATAAAAAGACAGGCTCTTGTTGGGAGACCCCTGGCTAGAAAAGACAGAAAGGGGGTTTCATAAAGATCCTAAAGAGAAAGAAGCTTGAACTGAACATAATAAATAATCGGCAAGCCTAGAGAAATGTACACCTGGTATCCACGTTCATGGCTACAGAACCCAATGAAATATTCATTTCATTGCTCAACCCCCTTGCATTTCCTTGTTCCCTCTGCAGGGATCTAAATTCCATAGAGGCCACTTCAACTGTTGCAAACGAATCAGCCCCCTGCCAGCCATCATGAGCCCTGAGAAAGGAAGGAGCCTCTCCCAGTTTCCCCCAAGGTCCCACCTGTGTGTTTTCATCCTCCGCTAGGCCGTGGGCCAGGTGGGCGCTAAATGTGCTTTTCCCAACGCCGCCTTTCCCAGACAACACCAAGATTTTGTGTTTCACCGTCTTCATTTTTTCTTTGATTTCCTCTATGGCTGCAAAGAAAGCAAGTCAGGTGACCAAGCCCCTGACTCAATCTTTTAGTTTTTAAATTTTTATTGCAGTAGAGTTGATTTACAATGTTATGTTAGTTTCTGCTGTAAAGTGAGTCAATTATATCTGTACATATATCCATCTTTTTTTAGATTCTTTTCCCATACAGGTCATTACAGAGTACTGATTAGAGTTTCCTGTACTACACAGTAGGCCCTTATTAGTTACCTATTTTATATATAGTGGTGTGTATATGTCAATCTCAATCCCCCAATTTATCACCCCCCCCACCCTGCCCCAGTACCATAAGTTTGTTCTCTACATCTGAGACACTATTTCTGTCTTGTATATAAGTTCATTTGTACCACTCTTTTAGATTCTACATATAAGCAATGTCATATATTTGTCTTTCTTGGAATGTCACTCTTTTGATGGGCTGGAAGGAGGTAAGTCCTCAACTATTTCAAGGGATCGTGAGTGAAACATCACCTCACCAATGGTAGTAATAAGAGCTACAAAAAATCAAAAAAAAAACCCCCCAAAACAAACCCACAAGGCTACTAGCACATCTGAGAGTTCCTTACTTGTTGGTTTACTCATTTATCTCCTCTATTTGAACATAAAGTCCATGAAGCAGAGAACTCGGCAGTGTTCCCACTATATTCCCAGCTCCAGAACACAGCTCTGAATACAGCAGTGATTCCCAACCTGGGGCAAACCCACTAGGACGCATTTGGCAATGTCTCCGGATGTTTTTGGTTGCCGCAGTTAGGAGTGCTGCCCACATGTAGTGGGCAGAGGCCAGGAATGCTGCTAAATGTCCTGCGGTGTTCAGGGCAGAGACACACTCACAACAAAGAATTATCCAGCCCTGAATGTCAGGAGTGCTGGGAGTGAGATGCTGACAAACTTCAGGCACTTAGTACCTGTCACCGATAACCATCATTATTACACATTTATAATACTAAGCTTTCAGTATTTCCTCCTAGCTCAAATCCTTAAAACATTATAACTGTTTTTGCCCAGTGTGATGAGGAAACGGAGGGTCAGCGAGGTTAAGGCTTTTTAATGACCTCATCTGTCTCAATCACAGCTGTGTACCCAGCACAGAACACTGTGCTTGCAAGTGATTAATTCATACTTCTGCTGAATTCATGGGAGAAGTGCTCCTCAAAAGGGACGGAAATTTTGTTCAAAGAAAACAGCTGGCAGAGCTAGGATTTAAGCCCAAGCTCCCTGACTTCAAAGTTTATACTCTGTTCCTGCTGGTGCCGCCCTCCTTCCGACCAATTCCACTTGCTGTCACTCAAACTTTTCGTCCCACCCCTCACCCCTGCCGACCTTCAGCCCTGCCCCGCAACCCCCGCCCCGCCGAGACCCTTTTGGACTCCACGCCAGTCACTGATTCAGGCTCCGCCCTGACCCCGCCAATTTTCTCCACGTTCTTCCCCTCCAGGCTCCGTTTCTGTCAGTCATTCCTCAAGCCCCGCCCCTTATCTGCAGCCGTCCCCACCCCGCCTCCTCTGGGCCCCGCAACTCCGCCCACGCCCCGCCTCTTCCGGGATAACTTCCCGTTCAAGCCTTGCCGTTTCCTCACCCGGGTCCACAGCAGCACCAGCTCCAGAAGCGCAGAGTCGCTGGTTGGGGCACCCCTGACATGAGGCCCCTCGACCGGCCTGGGCACTGTCGGCCCCTGGACAGTCTGCGCGGAGACAATATCACAGTTAGAATGGCTCCTCTCCTTTCAGCTCCCCCTACCCGAGCCCCTTCCGCGCGCTCACCGTGAGGCACCTCCTCCATTCCGCTGCCCTGGACGCTTGCGCGGTCACCGGAAACCGCAGTTGCGCATTTCCGTCTCATGGCGCTCAATCTGACTCTCCAGCTGCGCGAAATAAGTCTCCGAAACAGGACTCTGCGCACGCGCGAACCCTGTGGCATGTGATTAGGGCTGTTTTCTGTTCCTTTTAAAACTGAGCCTCAGTTATCTATCATAAATACTTCAGCGTGTCTGCTAGAAACAAAGGGGTTGCCCTATATCAATGCCATTTTCATACCAAAGAGATTTGATTGACGCAAAACTGTTAGCTTATATACACTTTTATATTCAAGTTAAGGAAGAGCCTGCCATCCTCGCTCCCCCAACCACCTTAATTAAATTCAGGTTAAAGTTTTTAGCAGAATGCACTTGAAATTGTAGCACAGCAGGAAGCGCATGATACCAGTTGGTCCCATTATTGGTGATGTTAGGGCTTGATCACTTAAAGATGATGTGTGCTCAAACAGAAACACGCCAGGGAATGGTACCATTTTCCATTTGTAATTAATACGGACTTTGTGGGTGACATGTTGAAGTCACGTGAATATCTTGTTCTCAATCAGCCTTTCACCCAGTGGTTTTAGCCTCATCCTTTGCCCGGTGGCAGGGAGGAAAGCGTCTACTGTTGTCTAACCTTCCCCTCCCTACCCCTCCTCACAAGGCTATAAGAATGAGGGCAAAGTAAAACAAAATCAAACAAAGCTTCTCTCAGCTTTGCTCCAGGTCTCCTACTCTCCCAGCCAAACTCCTCTGCCTCACCTGGGATGGAATTTTCCATCTGTTGTGTTTGGGAGCAGAAGGCTGGAAGCCAGGTGGCAAAGCAGATTCCCAGGGTCCATCCCTGACCTACTTAATCAGCAACTAGAGGGATGGGCCTGGGAATCCGCATCTTCACATTCTCACCAGATAGTAATGACATCCACTAAAGTTTGAGAACCACTTCTTACCACGAGCACTCCTCAGGACTCTTTTCTTGGACCACTTTCAGTCGAACTGTCCACAACCTCTGATACCCCATATGAAACATCTCCCAGTCTCCAGTCCCTATTTCTCACTAAGTTCAAACCCATGTATCTCAGTCGAAGCCTACTGGATTTTACTGCATGGATGTCCTGTGAGCATGACAAACGTGTCCACAGCTTTCTCCTCAAACCAGTTCCTGTCTCTGAAGCTCTCATCTCAGAGACTGATGCTACCCCTGCCGAAGCACTCAAGTCATCAGCCTGAGCACCAGCCTCCCTTAGTTCTTTCTGTCTCCCCTGTATCGGTTAGCAATTGCTGCATAACAAATTACCCAGATACCTAGCGGTTAAGGCAACAGTGGTTTCTTATTTCTCATGACTCCTCTGGTTTTATTTGGGCTCAGTCATGTGGCTTCATTCAGGCGGGGGCTGACTAGAAGATCGAAGACTCTCTCGTGTCCATCTGGATTTCCCACCACATGTGGCTTCTCATCACTCAGTGGTCCAGCCTGATCACCTTTCCACAGTTGCCAGGCAAGGCTAGGATCTGGCACAGGCTCACCCTCTCACATTCTGTTGGTCAGAGAAAGTCATAAGGGCAGCTCAGGTTCACAAGTTGGGGAATCAGACACCATGTCCTGATGGGTGCAGTGGCAGGCAGGTACAGGGATGGGGGTAAACATTGGTACTCACCATTGGAGACGTCCATGGTGTCTCCCCTGACGGTCACTCAGGCATCAAGTCCTGTGGCTTCCCCTCTGAGGGGTGTGGTGGCCTGGTTGTGCAAATGGTTTGATTCTTCACCCTCCTCTTTATCTGTGCCCTTTACTATCTAGATTTGCAGTGCATTCTCTTCTGTCATTGACTCTAGGCTCAGGCATGTGAGTTACTTAGCTAAGGAGATGTCAGCAAATGGGACCTAAGAAGAACCTTGTAAAAGCCTGTCTTCACTTCCCTCTCATGTCCCCCTGCCATGGCTGTGATGCCATCTTTGGGCTAGACCATGGAAGATTAGACATGGAGCTAAGCCAAGTCACTCCAGGGGTCCCAGCCAAGGCCACTCCAAACCAGTGACCCTGAGACACAGGACCACATGCCGCAGATGCACAGATGATGATAGCTGTACGAGTGAGTCCAGCCAAGTCCACAAGAGCTGCCCAACCCACCCAATAAACACTGTTTTAAACCACTGTGTTTGGGGTGGTGATGGACACGTCCCAGGCCACCACTTCCATCATCGCCACTGCCTAGGCTCAGGTTCCGCCCTCCTGGGTCTTCAATGGTTTCTGTATCTGCCGGTCCAGGCTACGCTGCCAGAACTAACATCCCCCAGGCTTCACAGGCTCAAGGCAGCAATGTTTATTTTTGGCTCCAGCTTCATTGACGGAGGCCCCTGCTCACGGTCTCTCAGGGATGCAGACAGAGGCGCCATCATGTGATGCTGCCACCATCTGAACACAAGTCTTCAAAAGTGGAGAGTGTGAATTGTGTGTGAATTTAAGCTTCTGTTGAAATGCATCTGCCCTGACATGAAACCTGTCTGCTCACTTTCCACTGGCAAGATTCAGTCCCATGGTCACATTCAGTCCCGAGAGGCACAGGGAGTGCAGCAAGAGACCTAGAGGGTGGTGGGCCCTGGACTGTCCCCCATAGATCTGCATGAGGTTTCTCTGCTAGAGATCTATTGGGCTTTCCCCCGTACAAATCGCATGGTGTCACTCTGCTGCTCTTAAATCTTCAGTGGCTCCCTATGGCCCACGGGCTAGCACCTAATGTTCACATGGCTTTCAGTGGCCTCTATGACCCAACTGACCTGTCCAGCTTTATTTCTTGCCCTGGGCCAGTGTGAGGGCTGGGCCCTAACCACTGAACAGCTGGTGTTTCCCTGGGGACTCCAGCCCATTACTCTTGCTCACAGAGGTCCTTCTGCAGGGACCCCATCCCCACCCCCCGGACCCTTGCCTGTCCTTCCATCGCCCAGTCCCCTCAAGAGGCCTCTCAGCATCTTCTCACAGGTACCATTCCTGATCTGTGAAATTTGTGAAACTGACTGCTCCCCCTTTCCCAAATTCAGTGTGTTCCAAAGGTCTGAGCCCAGTTTTCTCTTTTAGGAACTTGTAAAGCATGAGCTAACTTACAAAAATCAGCATTTGGCATTTGCAGGTTGACATTTCCTTTACATTTACTTAGTCTCATGAGTTTGAAATAAGACTTTAAAATTTTCATTTCAGTCCTCCTGACTGTAGACGGCCATGATGACTGAAGAACAAAAAGTTTAGCGGGTTCCTAAACTTTAATTCTAGTGGTTAGGATTCTGGGCTTTTACTGCCATGGTGCAGATTCAATCCCTGGTTGGGGAACTGAGATCCTGCAAGCCCTACAGCGTGGCTAAAAAAAGACCAAAAACATTTAAAAAGCGAGAAACAAAAGAAATAACAGAATTAAAGTTGAAAAAGCTGTAGATTTAAATAGCTAAATGTTTAAATGATTTTAGAAATAAGTTTATAAAACTATAGACAGTGAAAAGACTAGTGGTTGCCAGGGGTTGGGGAAGGGTAAAGAGAGAGTGAAGAAAAACACAGGGGTCTTTAGGGCAGTGTCAACTTAAAAAAAGAAAAGGACAACGTGAGAGGTTCAAGTTTAGTTTTATCTGGGGCAAAATGAGGGCTGCAGCCTGGGAGCCAGTACCTCAGATAGCTCTGAGAAACTGCTCCAAAGAGGTAAGAGGAAGGTCAGTATATATGTGATTTTGGTGAGAGGAGTACGTGCAATCAAGCACATAATTTTTGCAGAAAGTTCCTGCTGGTCATGAGAAGTCATCGTGAAGGATTTTAATGCTTTTCTAGATAAGAGGAGATGCAAGAATTGGGCCCATAAAATCGGTTCCTAAAAATATCTATCTGAAGACCTGTCCTACCAGTTTTCCCCAGAGCACAGAGTGCCTCATTTCTGCTCTCCACCCTGCACTCCTTTCAGGGGGTGTTGAAGGTCAGTAGCTGCAGCAGCACATGATTTGATCCTTGTAGAGGTAGATGTCCATGAGTGCACGCATGCTCAGTCATGTCTGACTCTGCAACCCCATGGACTGTAATGTAGCCCATCAGGCTCCTTTGTCCATGGAATTTTCCAGGCAGAAATGCTGGAGTGGGTTGTTATGCCCTTCTCCTGGGGATCTTCCCAACCCAGGGATCGAATCTAAGTCTCTTATGCCTCCTGCATTGGCAGGCAGATTCTTTACCACTGCACCATGTGGGAATCAGCAGAGGAAGACAGTAAATGCCCATTTGTAGCTGACAGCACTGAAACTACTCTGTGTGAACTGTCATGGTGGCCACAGGACATCATGCATTTATCAAATCTCACAGAAGATACATTAAGAGTGAAACCTAACATAAACTATGGGCTTTAATAATAATGTATCAATACTGGTTTACCAATGACAACAAATGTCCCACACCAATGCTAGATGTTAATAATAAATAATGGGGGTAATGGGGTGGGGGGGAATATATGGTAACGCTTTGAACTTTCATAAAGTTTTTTTTTTTCTGCACACTTAAAACTGCTCTAAAAGCAAAAGTTGTTTATACTTCTGAACTTATTAGAGCTTAAATCTGCACTAAGACCGGATATACTGGGACCGTGGATATATATTAATACTTTCTACAGCAGAGTTTCTCCACCTGCAATGCAGGAGACCCCGGCTGTATTCCTGGGTGAGCAAGATCCCCTGGAGAAGGGTTAGGCTACCCACTCCAGTATTCTTGGGCTTCCCTGGTGGCTCAGACAGTGGAGAATCTGCCTGCAATGGGGGAGACCTGGGTTCGATCCCTGGGTGGGGAAGATCCTCTGGAGAAGGGAATGGCAACCCACTCCAGTATTCTTGCCTGGAGAATCCAATGGACAGAGGAGCCTGGCGGGCTACAGTCCATGGGGTCGCAAAGAGTTGGACACAACTGAGCGCCTAAGAACAGCTCTACACAGTATAATCACCTGGGGTATTTTATGCAGGGGTCCTTCTCCCCCACACCAATTAAGTCACAATCTTGTGGGTGGGGCTTGGGCTGGTAAAGAGGTTCTGAACACAATTTCTAATGCGGGTGTAGGTGGGTGTGTGTGTGGGGGGGGGTTCCCCATACCACTGAAAAATGCCCTGACCACCAGCTGGGTGGATTATACTTCAACAACTTTGACACTATTGGAGTTAGCATCAGAGTTTCAGAGTTCACAGTTTAAGGGCTCAGTCTTACAAGGGGATGACAGAGGATGAGATTGTTGGATGGCATCACTGACTCAATGGACATGAGTCTGAGCAAGCTCCGGGAGTTTGTGATGGACAGGGAGGCCTGGCGTGCTGAGGTCCATGGGGTCGCAAAGAGTGAGTCACACGACTGAGTGACTGAACTGAACTTATAAGATCTCCTCCCCAAGATGCCAGTTGCAAACCTGTGCTTCAGACTGACTGGTTATAACTCAGAGGTTCCTATGACCTCCTTGCCCCCACCTTTTTTGTTGATGTGGACCATTTTTAAAGTCCTTATTGAATGTGTTACATTATCGCTTCTGTTGTTTTTATGTTTTAGCTGTTTGGCCATGAGGCATATGCGATCTCAGCTCCCCGGGGCAGAGATCCCCAGCACTGGATGGTGGAGTCTTAACCATTGCACCACTGGGGAAGTCCCTCCCCTTTGGATTTGATTAATCTGCTAGAGCAGCTCACAGAAATCAGAGAAACATTTTACTTACTAGATTTAAGTAAGTTTACCCTAAAAAGTTTAAGGAAGCTTATCTGGTTTATCCTAAAAGCTCAGGAACAGCCGGATGGAAGAGATATAGAGGGACCAGCATGAGGAAAGTGCGCCGGGAAGTCCAAGCTCTATCCAGGTGTGCCTCTCTCCCCAAACCTCTGAGCTTTCATCAACCTGGAAGCGCTCCAAACCCTGTCCTTTAACGGAGGTTTCATTACCAATCATCAGCAATTGGTTCAAGTTCCAGCTCTATTCCGCTCCGGGAGGTGGGACTGAAAGCTCAAACCTGCCAATCACTTGGATGGTTCCCCTGGCAACCAGCCCCCATCCCTAAGAGAGGTCTGCAGTCACCTAATTAACATAACAATAGACACATTTATCACCCTTAGGAAATTTGAAGGATTTTAGGAGCTCTCTGCCAGAAATGGGGACGAAGACCAAATGTATGTTTCTTATTATAAATCATAATATCACAGTACGTTTTTAAAAACTCCTCTAGAGTTTCTAACAAAGGCGCTACAGACTCCCATGGTTGGGATGGGTAAGATGGGTGAAGGCACAAGACAGGTGTTTACAGCTCCTGCTCTGATGTCAGACAACATGTGTTCAAACCCAGACTCTAATGGGCTGAATAACACTGGGCTAGCCCCTTCGAGTCTCCAGCCTCAGTCTGCTCAACTGTAAAACAGGGATAAGAGCAGTTGCCCCACGATGTTGCTGTGGGAATAAAATCATTTGATTCATGCAAAACAGCAAGCACAGAGCAAAGATCCAACATAGGTTTCTGTTTGAGTTGATGTTGTAGGAGAGAGTTGCTATGGTGAGATCCGCACACTTGTTTACAGATGGGGAAACTGAAGCCTAGACAGGGAGAGTTGCCCGTAATCACACAGCAGGTTAGCGGATGAAACGAGACTAGCACCTGTGTCAAACTGGTTACAAATTCAGATGCTAATACAGCAGCGCCTTAAATACACTGCTGGTGGTGAAAACACTATCCTTTGAAATGCAGAGGAGGTGCATGCAGTTCCCAGTGTTACCACTAGGTGACGTTCTTACCCTATCTATGACCAAAGTAGTAAGGAAATGGACAAAAATTTTAAGTACAAGAGTAGAGAATTTCCTACCTCTTCCTTGTGCGTGCCTGCTAAGTCGCTTCAGTCATGTCCAACTCTGTGTGACCCTATGGACTGTAGCCTGCCAGGCTCCTTTGTCCATGGGATTCTCCAGGCAAGAATACTGGAGTGAGTTGCTGTGCCCTCCTCCAGGGGATCTTTCTGACCCAGGGATCAAACCCACATCTCTTCAGTTTCCTGCATTGGCAGGCGGGTTCTTTACCACTAGGGTCACCTGGGAAGCCCACCTCTTCCCTAGGATCCAGCAAAAATATTTAACAAAGGACTTTATATATTGCAGGCAGTTAATATATAACTGAGTCAAAAAATAAGGTTCAGATCCATTATCTCCGACAGAATTGACTCCTGTGCTGGTTAAGAACATAGATTTTTGAATGTCTGAGTTCAAATTCCAGCTCCCTATTTATCGGCTTTCAAATCTTTTCTTCATAGTTTCCTTAGTTTCTTCCTCTGTAAAATGACGATGATAATATTGACTACCTCAGAGGGTTAAATACGTTAACGGAAATAAAACAAGTTTTTAAAAAAATGCCTCATACATTTGAGCAGTATATGGGTATTAGCAATTGTTAGTTTATTTCTCAAACAGCGTTACTGAGGGATACTGATAGACAACAGACTGCATATATTTAAATCATACAGTTGATAAGTTTTGACTTATATATACTGTCTGGAGAAGGAAATGGCAACCCACTCCAGTATTCTTGCCTGGAGGATCCCATGGACAGAGAAGCCTGGTGGGTTATAGTCCACGGGGTCCCAAAGAGTCAGACGCAAACTTATCGTCTAAACCATCACCACCATACTGTACCTGGGAAACCGTCACCACAGTCAGGATAGTGAACTGTCAACTAAAAAATAGAGTCACAACTTGAAAGCAGAGAGTTGTTTTATTCGGTGGGAATTCTTAAGACTTCAAGTCCTGGAGGCAGCATCTCAAGTGGTCCTGAGAGAACTGCTCCAAGGAAGCAGGGCGAGGAGTCAGATTATATAGAAGTTTGCAACAACAAGCAGGTAGTCTGAACATCAGAGATGATTGTTAATTAAGGAAAACCAGATATCTCAAGTTAAGGCATTTAGCGCTCGTCTATATATGGGAAGACACAAGCATCTGAGCTCACTGAAATCATTCCATTCGTATGCATCTCAGTTATCTGGGGCTGGTATCCTGCTTCTTGACTTTATTACATCCTTAGTTCCCATAGGGGCTTCCCTGGTGGCTCAGACTGTGAAGAGGTGCTTGCAATGTGGGAGACCCGGGTTCGATCCCTGGGTTGGGAAGATGCCCTGGAGAAGGAAATGGCAACCCACTCCAGTGCTCTTGCCTAGAGAATTCCATGGACAGGGGAGCCTGGTGGGCTGTGGTCCATAGGGTCACAAAGAGTCGGACACGACTGAGCAACTAACACTTTCTTTCACTTCGGTTACAGTAGGGAGTGGTGGCAACTGACAGCTGCTGGATTGCAGGCATTGTTCTCCTTTGAGGGAGGCCCTCAGGGCTCAGAAATTCACAATTGGTGGTCCCCAAATAGCTGATGGCTGTGACATCCTTGTTTATTGATATGGTAGGAGATACTCTATTTCACAGAACACACACAGTTCAGTTCAGTTGCTCAGTCGTGTCCAACTCTTTGCGTCCCCATGGACTGCAGCACACCAGGCCTCCCTGTCCATCACCAACTCCTGGAGCCTACTCAAACTCATGTCCATCGAGTCGGTGATGCCATCCAACTATCTCATCCTCTGTCACCCTCTTCTTCTGCCTTCAATCTTTCCCAGCATTAGGGTTTAGGTTTAGTTGTTTATTGTAGTTTTAATTGGCATTTCCCTAGTGAGAAATTATGTTACCATCTTTGCTGGTGTTCACTTGTCGTCAGCATATCTTCTCTGCCAAAATGTTCAGATTTTAAGCTCATTAAAAATTTTTTCAGCTGCTTCAGTATTGAGTTTGAGAACACTGTATATATTCTGGATACATGTTCCTTGTCAGTTATAGGTTTGGCCAAGTTTTCTCCTAGTCTGTGGCTTGAGAATGGAAATTCTCTTATGAATGTCTTCTGAAGAGCTGTTGTTAATTTTGAAGGGGTCATGGGGGGAGTGTCCTCATGACAGAATTAGTGTCTTTATAAGAGGAGACACTTAGCTTGCTACCTCTCCGCACAGGAAAGGCCTTGTGGGGACGCAGTGAGAACTCGGCTGCCTGTAAGCCAGTTAGAGAAACAACCCCAGAACCGGACTGTGCTGGCGCCCTGATCTCCAGACTTCCAGAACTGTGAGAAATCCATTTCTGGTGTTTATAGTATTGCATGTCACTCTATGGTATTTTGTACCGCAGCCTCTGTTGACTAAGTGAAAGTGAAAAGTGTTCCTTAGTCGTGTCTGACTCTTTGAGACCCCATGGACTAGAGCCCACCAGGCTCCTCTGTCCATGGAATTCTCCAGACAAGAATACTGGAGTGGGTTGCTATTTCCTTCTCCAGCGGAATCTTCCCAATCTGAGGATCGAACCTGGATCTCCCGAATTGCAGGCAGATTCTTTACTGTCTGAGCTAGCAGGGAAGCCCATTGACTAAAACATACCTTTAATCTCATCCTGTGCATTTTTCATCTCAGACATTGTAGTTTTCATCTCTAGAAGTTCAATTCAGGTTTTTGTTTTTTAAATATCTTCCATGTCTCCACTTAACGTGCCAACTTTTTCTCTGGCTCCTTGAACACATAGAATGCAGTTATAATAGCTTTTAAAATGTCCTTGTCTACTAATTCTGTTATCCATGTCATTTCTGGTTTGGGTTTAATTGATTGATTCTCCCCTGTTCCTCTTGTGGATCCTAGTTTCCTACCTCTTTTCATGCCTGGTAATTTTTTTTTTATTGCAGCAGTCTCCAACCTTTCTGGCACAAGGGTTTTGTGGAAGACATTTTTTCCATGGACTGGAGTGGGGGTGGGGAAAGTTTCAGGATGATTCAAGCACATTACATTTATTGTACATTTTATTTCTATTATTATTACATCAGCTCCATCTTAGATCATCAGGCATGAGATCCTGGAGGTTGGGGACCCCTGTTTTATTAGATATTGTGGATTTTACCTTATTTTGTGCTGAAAACTTTTTGTATTTTACATACGTTCTTCATCTTTTTTTTTCTGCACAGGAAATGGACTGGAAACATTTTAATCTCTGGGGTCCTGCTTTTAAACTTTGTTAGGCAGGACCAGAGTGGTATTGAGTCGGGTTGCCAAGTTGTGTCTGACTCTTTGCGACCCCATGGACTGCAGCATGCCAGGCTTTCCTGTCCTTCACTATCTTCTGGAGTTTGCCCAAACTCACTGGGCTTCCCTGGTGGTTCAGATAGTAGAGAATCCACTGCAATGCGGGAGACCTGGGTTTGGTCCCTGGGTTGGGAAGATCCCCTGGAGGAGAGCATGACAACCCACTCCAGTATTCTTGCCTGGAGAATCCCCATGGATAGAGGAGCCTGACAAGCTACAGTCCACAGGGTCGCAAAGAGTCAGACATGACTGAGCGACTAAGCACATGTCCATCAAGTCAGTGATGCAATCCAACTATCTCATCCTCTGCCATCCCCTTCTCTTCCTGCCTTCAATCTTTCCCAGCAACAGGGTCTTTTCCAATGAGTCGGCTCTTTGCATCAGGTGGCCAAAGTATTGGAGCTTCAGCTTCAGTATCAGTCCTTCCAATGAATATTCAGGGTTGATTTCCTTTAGGATTGACTGGTTTGATCTCCTTGCTGCCCAAGGGACATTCAAGAATCTTCTGCAACTCAAAAGCATCAATTCTTCGGCACTCAGCCTTCTTTGTGCTCCAACTCTCACATCCACACATGACTACTGGAAAAACTATAGCTTGGACCATCTGGACCTTTTTCGGCAAAATGAGTCTGAGGCTAATTTTGCCCTAATCTTGAGGCAAAACCCTCTGGCTATTTGACCTGAGTTCACAGAGATGATGAAATCTCCTAAGCATCGTGTGATGGGGAAAGATTCCCAGCCGGGGCGGGGCGGGGCGGGGCTCTGGGCTTGGCTCCCTCTGATGCTCTTGGGTGGTCCTTCCCCAGCCCGGGGTCATTTCCTCACAGGTGTGCACTGATCTTGCTCAGCTGGAGACCCGGGGATGGTCTCTCTGGGCAGTGTCCTCCTCTTTGGAGCTCTGCCCTTCAGACTCTACACACCCTGGCGTCCCATCTCCCAGCTCCCTTAACTGGAGACGTTCTCCCTCCCTGCACCAGGGCCTGGTCTCCTGCGTCTCCTGCATTGCAGGCGGTGAGCTTCGACAGTCGGGGGACTCACATGATTTGTTTCCCATCAGAGAGGATGGTCCTTCATGTCTGATGTCTGGTGTCTTGAAAATCATTGTTCCATATATTCTGGGTGTTTTTTTGAGTAGTTTCAGATGGGAGGGTACAGTCAATCTCCATTATCTAATCTTAGCCAGAGTTGATGCCCTATTAGGTTACATATATGAATATGTTACATATAATACATAGTATACTATTTATGTATTGGGGGCTTCCCTGGTGGCTCATATGGTAGAGAATCCACCTGCTGTGCAGGAGACCCAGGTTTGATCCCTGGATGGGGAAGATTCCCATGGAGAAGGGAATGGCTACCCACTCCAGTATTCGTGCCTGGAGAATGCATATATTATATAGATACTAAAATAAAATTACAATGATCCTTGAACAACATAACTGCACATGTCCAGTTATATCTGGATTGTTTTTCAATACTAAATATTACAGTACTACACAATCTATAGTTGTTTAAATCCAAAGATATGGAATGGTGGATAATGAGGGTTGACTATAAATTATACTTGGGTTTTCAGCTGTGTTGAGGGCTGGCACCCCTAACCCCCCTACACTGTGCCAGGGTTGACCCTGTATGTATACCAGTTTGGAAGGTTTAATAAAAAAAAAATTCTCCCCATCTGTGTTCATTCCAGTCCTGTCCCTGCCCAAGGTAATCATTCTGACTCCTGTGTATCCTTCCAGAAATGTTTGTCGTTATACAATTATCTAAATATCTGCTTGTGTGTGCGTGTTCAGTTATGTCTGACTCTTTGTGTCCCCATGGACTGTAGCTGGCCAGGCTCCTCTGTCCATGGGATTCTCCAGGCAAGAATACTAGAGTGGCTTGCTGTGCCCTCCTCCAGGGGATCTTCCCGACCCAGGTATTGAACCCATGTCTCCTGTGTCTCCTGCATTGCAGGCGGGTTCTTTACCCACTGAGCCACCTGGGAAGCCCATATATCTGCTTAAGTAGTACCCTATCGTATGCACTGTTCTATATCTTGCTTTCTTCACTTATATCTTAAAAATTTTTTCCTATCAGCAAATACAAGCCTAACCTTTTTTTTCTTTTCTTTTTTTTTTAATTAATTTATTTTTTTATTTATTTATTTTAGTTGGGGGCTAATTACTTTACAATATTGTAGTAGTTTTTGCCATACATTGACATGAATCAGCCATCGGTTCACATGTGTTCCCCCTCCCGAACCCTCCTCCCACCTCCAAAAATAAAGTCCCTCACTGTTTCCACTGTTTCCCCATCTATTTTCCATGAAGTGATGGGACCAGAGGCCATGATCTTTGTTTTCTGAATGTTGAGTTTTAAGCCAACTTTTTCACTCTCCTCTTTCACTTTTATCAAGAGGCTCTTTAGTTCTTCACTTTCTGCCATAAGGGTGGTGTCATCTGCATATCTGAGGTTATTGATATTTCTCCCGGCAATCTTGATTCCAGCTTGTGGTTCATCCAGCCCAGCGTTTCTCATGATGTACTCTGCATCTAAGTTAAATAAGCAGGGTGACAATATGCAGCCTTGACGTACTCCTTTTCCTATTTGGAACCAGTCTATTGTTTCATGTCCAGTTCCAACTGTTGCTTCCTGACCTTCATACAGATTTCTCAGGAGACAGGTCAGGTGGTCTGGTATTCCCATCTCTTTCAGAATTTTCCACAGTTTGTTGTGATCCACATAGTCAAAGGCTTTGGAATAGTCAATATTGCAGAAGTAGATGTTTTTATGGAACTCTCTTGCTTTTTTGATAATCCAGTGGATGTTCGCAATTTGATCTCTGGTTCCTCTGCCTTTTCTAAATCCAGCTTGAACATCTAGAAGTTCATGGTTCACGTATTGCTGAAGCCTGGCTTGAAGAATTTTGAGCATTACTTTACTAACGTGTGAGATGAGTGCAATTGTGCAGTAGTTTGAGCATTCTTTGGCATTGCCTTTCTTAGGGATTGGAATCTGGAAAACTGACCTTTTCCAGTCCTGTGGCCACTGCTGAGTTTTCTAAATTTGCTGGCATATTGCTGGCACTTTCACAGCATCATCTTTTAGGATTTGAAATAGCTCAACTGGAATTCCATCACCTCCACTAGCTTTGTTCATAGTGATACTTCCTAAGGCCCACTTGACTTTGCATTCCAGGATATCTGGCTCTTGGTGAGTGATCACACCATTGTGATTATCTGGGTCATGAAGATCTTTTTGTATAGTTCTTCTGTATATTCTTGCCACCTCTTCTTAATATCTTTTGCTTCTGTAAGGTCCATACCATTTCTGTCCTTTATTGTGCCCATCTTTGCATGAAATGTTCCCTTGGTATCTCTACTTTTCTTGAAGAGATCTCTAGTCTTTCCCAATCTGTTGTTTTCCTCTATTTCTTTGCATTGATCGCTGAGGAAGGCTTTCTTATCTCTCCTTGCTATTCTTTGGAACTCTGCATTCAAATGGGCATATCTTTCCTTTTCTCCTTTGCCTTTCGCTTCTCTTCTTTTCACAGCTATTTGTAAGGCCTCCTCAGACAACCATTTTGCCTTTTTGCATTTCTTTTTCTTGGGGATGGTCTTGATCCCTGCCTCATGTACAATGTCACGAACCTCTGTCCATAGTTCTTCAGGCACTCAGTCTATCAGATCTAATCCCTTGAATCTATTTCTTACTTCCACTGTATAATTGTAGGTGATTTGATTTAGGTCATACCTGAATGGTCTAGTGGTTTTCCCTAATATCTTCACTTTAAGTCTGAATTTGGCAATAAGGTACTCACAGTCAGCTCCTGGTCTTGTTTTTGCTTATTGTATAGAGCTTCTCCATCTTTGGCTACAAAGAATATAATCAATCTGATTTTGGTATTGACCATCTGGTGATGTCCATGTGTAGAGTCTTCTCTTTTGTTGTTGGAAGACGGTGTTTGCTATGACCAGCACATTCTCTTGGCAAGACTCTATTAGCCTTTGCCCTGCTTCATTCTGTACTCCAAGGCCAAATTTGCCTGTTATTCCAGGTATTTTTTGACTTCCATTTTTGCATTCCAGTTCCCTATAATGAAAAAGACATCTTTTGGGGTGTTAGTTCTAGAAGGTCTTGTAGGTCTTCATAGATCCATTCAACTTCAGCTTCTTCAGCATTACTGGTTGGGGTATAGACTTGTATTACTCTGATATTGAACGGTTTGCATTGGAAATGAACAGAGATCATTGTGTCATTTTTGAGATTGCATCCAAGTACTGCATTTCGGACTCTTTTGTTGACTATGATGGCTACTCCATTTCTTCTAAGGGATTCTTGCCCACAGTAATAGATATGATGGTCATCTGAGTTAAATTCACCCATTCCAGTCCATCTTAGTCCTCTGATTCCTATCATCATCTATAGTCAGCTTTAAGGTAAATATTATATATATGTGTGTGTGTGTGTGTGTGTGTGTGTGCACGCGTGTGCGCTTAGTCGCTCAGTCATGTCCAACTCTTTGTGACCCCATGGACTGTAGCCTGCCAGGCTCCTCTGTCCATGGGATTCTCCAGGCAAGAATACTGGAGTAAGTTACCATGCCCTCCCCCAAGGGATCTTGCCAACCCAGGGATCGAACTCAGGTCTCCTACATTGCAGGAGGATTCTTGACTGTCTGAGCCACCAGGAAAGCCTATGAATACTGGAGTGGGTAGCCAATCACTTCTCCAGGGGATCTTCCTGACCCAGGAATTGAACCAGGGTCTCCTGCATTGCTGGAGGATTCTTTACCACTAAGCTATGAGGGAAGCCCATTTATAAATATGCATATATACATAATATATATTGTTGTGTATATATAGTATGTATGCCTACATATATTATGTATATATATGCATATTATATACATATAAGTTATATATGACTTAGTCAGTTGACAATAATCCCAGTGCAATCAGGGTTCCTCAGACTGAATGGAATTTCCTTTCTCCTGAGGTTACAGCAGAATCACAGGTGTTTCATAAAGACATCACAAGCACACATGTGCATATATGTATGTGACGGTTTTTAGAAGACGTGTTTCAATTAACTGCTTTAATTTTCTCCGGAGCCCTTAAGATCTTGCTAACATACTAGCCAATTTACGTTTTTACTTATTTACTCTTTCGCTCTGTGCACTAGAGTATAGGCTCCTCGAGGGCAGGGATTTCTGTCTGCTTTTTCAGCGAGGACTGTTGTTCAGCTGCGAGGGACCAGTATGTCTATGAAAATGAAAATGAAAGTGTTATGGCCCACTCTTTGCAACCCCATGGACTGCAGCATGCGAGGCTTCCCTGTCTTTCACCATCTCTTGGAGTTATAGCCCATTTGCTAGCACTCTATAGGCTCCCTGGCTGCAGAGGAGTCTGGGTAACCGAGCATTTGTCACTGGGTCCTGGCCTGGACATTGGGGGAGGGACTGGCATTATCTGCCTTGGGCTGTGGAAGATTATCATGGCCACACAAGACAGTGTCCTGCTGCTTTCTGGAGCATGTGGGGATGCAGACATCCTGCCTGCCGACTTCCTGCATCTGCATCTGCTCTGTGTCAGGCATGGGGACATCTGTAGGAGGGGCCCTGCCTCCAGATCCCTTGGAGACATGGAACAGGTTCTGACCACTATGGGGTGTTGGGGGTCCCAGCTGTTTCCTTACATACCCAGGTGGCCCACCTGGAAGGACAGTGGATGAGAACTGCTGCTCAGAGATCCAGGGCAGCATCTGAAATCCAGTGTTCCCCCCACTGCCTCCAACCCTCCTCGCTCGCCAAGCCTGTTTGGAAAGCCCAGCTCTGCCTCATCATGTACAGCCCCCTGTGACAGCCACATGGGAGCACAGGGACCGGAGACATCTCACTTCTATGCACTTGTTTCCAACTCCAGGCTGACCACCGTGGTCCAGGTGCCTCTCAGTGGACCATGATGACAGCCTCTTTCCTGGCCTCCTGACTCTGCTCCCTTCAATCCATTTTCCAGACAGTAGCCAGAGGGATGGTTTTAAACATTAAACTAGATCTCTGTACCTGCCTGCTAAAACCCCCTCAAATGGTTTCCTAATGCACCCTAGGGGTTAATATCTGAGTTTCTCGTCACAGCCCCAATGCTTCCTGTCTGCTGCGCCTCCTACCCCAGGACCTTTGCACCAGCTGTTCCCACTTCCTGGCATAGTATCCCCATTCATTTCTGCTGCTTCTCATAATTCAGATCATGGTCTGCCACCTCCTTAGAGAAGTCTTCCCTAATCACCCAGCCGGTCCTTCCCCCCCCCACTCACAGTCCCTTATTTTCATCCCAGCCCACATCACAGTCAGAAATGACTGAGTTCCTTTCTGTGTTCACGTGTGTTTGTGTTCTTGCTCTTCTGTTCGAACTCCACACAAGCAAGGGCTGTCTGTTTAGTTCACTGCAGTGTTCCCAGTACCTTGATGGATTGTAACACAGAGAGGAGGGGGGCAGTCAATTCTCCTGGAGTCAAGGGCTCCCCCTCCTTTCTGAGTTCCCAGATGTTTTTGCATCCCAATGCCAGATGTCCTGCCGTGCTCCCTGCCCCCTTCTCCCTCCCGTGCTCTTTGTGACAGCACAAGCCCATGGCCTGTGACCATTCTTTGTCTGTCTGTTGCTGAAGGAGCTGCACTGAGCATCTGCTCCCCTGACTTCTATTCCATCCTGCTCATGTTCCCATGACGGTCATAAGGGCCATGTGGCAGGGTTGTCTGGGTCTCACTTGGCCTCAGCCACTTTCCAAAGCTCTCCCCCCAGTTAGACATCTCCAAAGAGGGGTTTTCACATATACATATTCATAGGTGATACTTACGGGAAGTATTTTAAGTGCTTTATACTTGTCGAGCTGACTTAACCATCATGACCTACTTGAGGTGTGCACTAATTTTGCACCTGTGTACCATCTCAGCATCCCACAGTCCCCCTCCTCCTGTATCCCCCAGCCCCCTTCTCCCTCAGCATCTCTCAGCCCCCACTGAGAAGGGGAGGCAGAAGCCCAGCCAAACACACAGTAATGGGGCCCCGTGAAATTTCCAGGTTACCCAGGAATGAAACAGATCATGGCAAAGGTATAAATGAGTCATTTCCGCTCAGGGTCTATATACAGTTGCAGGGAGAACACACGATTTCTTGTCACTCCCTACAGGTGGCCCTGGAGTGTCTGTACCAGCGAGAGAAAAGGATCGGGATTGACTTGGTCCATGATAATGTGGAGAAAAATCTTATCCGGGTAAGGTGCCCCCTGGGTCTGGCCAGCCCCCTAAGGGAAGTGGAAGATCAACTGGTCAGAGAGGTTTCTGAGCTGCCTGTCAAGAGTAAGCCACATGTGCCCCCCTCCTCTGCCCACCATGCAAAGTTAGGGCTCAGAAAGCGTGGGAAGGGGCCTAGGTTGCAATTTAGAAATAGTGAGAGATGAGATCATTTGACCCTCCGTCTTTTCATCTCCAAAATGGGCACTATAATAGTGTGTGCTGTGCAATCACTTTAGTCATGTCCGACCCTTTGGGACCCAGTAGCCCACCAGGCTCCTCTGTTCATGGAATTCTCCAGGCAAGAATACTGGAGAGGGTGGCCATGCCCTCCTCCAGGGGATCTTCCCAACCCAGGGATCAAACCTGAGTCTCTTGCATCTCCTGCATTGGCAGGTGGGTTCTTTGCCACTAGCACCACCTATCATGATAGTAATACCAATAAATACCAGCAGTAATAGCCAGTGTTTATTGAGCACCTATTACACATCACACACTGTCACATGTCACTTCATATGCATTATTTAATTCAATGGTGAGATGTTCTATGCATGAACCCGTGGCACATAGTAGGTGCTGCATTTTCTTTTATTCTGGAGGTATATAAAATAAAGGACACGAGGGACATAGAATGTACTGCTTCCACAATCAACTGTCAGTTGCCTGGCCAGGGGATCATGTGTGTTGAGGCTGGAAATGGACCCCACCCTGACATTTCACCTCATGGGATGGAGAGTGGGCAGCGAGAGGTGAGGGGTGGGGCTCTGGCCTGGGAGACAGGGTGTTGAGTTTCTAATCTCTTTCTGGCATCTTTCATTGCAGGAAGTAGATATGATAAAATGTTGCCAAGAACAGATGAGAAAACTAGCTCAAAGGATTGATATCCAGATGCGGTAAGAGCTGTTTTCTCTTCCTCCTCTTGGAGTTTGTTTTGGGTGTCCCAGGTTCCTAGGGAGCAAGATGGATGGGTCCCCCATCTCCAGGTGGTTCTTTGGATCAGTGGTGTGCTGGTAAGAATGTAACAACCAGCTCTCCCAAGGAAAAGAAAGAATTCCTGATTTGTCACGTTTATCATTTTCAGGGATGTAAATACTACCACCATGGCTGATCTCAGTCTACCTATAGGATGCTAGTGATTGATTTTTATGAGTCAGCACATCACTGGTGGTTCTTGTTGGCAGTGAGCGCCTTGGCAAAAGAAATTAGGCTCCCTGAGGCTCCTCTTAGCCTGTGGCTTCCCCGTGTGAGTCTTGAACTTTGGGATACATCCGAGAGTGGGTGGCATTGGGCATCAAGGTGAGGGGCCTGGGAATCTCCAGAAGGGAACTGGTAGACGCCTTGAGCCATCATTCCTAAGGAATCAGCTTTTTGTTCTTGGGAGGTTATGTACCTGGTATCAAGACAAGCCAGGAACCCTCCCCCCACCCCCACCCCTCATAATTGAAGGGAGGCTTGAGTTCTACAGGACTTGTGAGACTCATAGCTGAGCCCTTGGCACTCAGATCGCCGGGAGGTAGCAGCCTGGCCCTTCAGCTGGGCACTTGCAGGGCAGGCTGTTCTACTGGTTTCTCCATTCTTCATTTAGATGGGCTGGCAACCTCGCCAGGACTGCCCTTTCCTGCTGCGTAGGGCAAGTGGGCAGCCCGTGTGGGATGCTAAGGGGTCTGGGAGCTTGCACTTAGGCTCTGGGAGCTTGGTGCCCTGGTTTGCTGTATCCCCAGAAACAGCAGTCACCCCCACCTGATACACACAGCAGCTCTCTGACCCCACTGAGGCTGTAAAAAAGGGTGGCAGGGTTGGAGAGAATTATCCAGGATAAAATGTCATCCAGGGCAATGTTGAAAAGCTACCTGCAGATCTAAGGGTACAGTCAGGGGCAGAGGAGTTGGGAAGACTCAGGGAGACCTCAGAGGTGGAGAAACGCCCAAATGAGATGCAAACACAGCAGTGACCGAGGTGGCAGTTGAATGGATGAAAGGAGAGTTGATTTCCGTATTTGTGCCTCTGTCCTGATTTGTGGCAGTTCACCTACTGCTTGGACTAAATTTACCTAATATTTGTCTATAAACTAACTAACTTTTTAAAAAGCCTTCAATAGTTGTATTTAGAACAGGAAAGTTTTAACAAAGAGAATTCTTTGGGCAGTCAAATGTCTTTATTGCATTTTTCTTACCTTTGTGTTTGTTGTTGTCGAGTCGCTACGTTGTATGCAACTCTTTTTGACTCCCTGGACTGTAGCCCACCAGGCTCCTCAGTCCATGATATTTCCCAGGTAAGAATACTGGAGTGGGTTGCCATTTTCTTCTCCAGGGAATCTTCCTGACCCAGGGATCAAACCCGAGTCTCTTACATCTCTTGCATTGGCAGGCAGATTCTTTATCACAGAGTCACCTGGGAAGCCCTGCCCTTATGTTTATGATCACCTATTTTTTTTTCCAGCAAAAGAGCATGGTTTTCCATTTGTGGTTGTCTTGGGGCTGTGACAAAATTCTGTGTTGGAGTGACAGGAGGCCTCTAGTTTGGGAAATGGGACAGTTTGAGCCGAAAGAGTGAACAAAGTCCCAGACTTGAAATTGGGGAACTGGACTCTGGAAGAGAAATCTTGAAACTGGAGTGAGCGGAGGGCTGCTTGTGCAGGAGAACTAGAAAGACCAGGGTGGTCTCCTTGACTGGGAGACACAGAGCAAGCGCTGGTGTCACAGGGAGAGAGAGACAGAAAGAGAAGGACACAAAGCTGTAAAGAGAGAGATGAGGAGCAGAGAGCCAGAGGGCCAGAGAGGGCCATAGATGTGCCAAACAAACAGAAAAATCAAGAGTGAGAGAGGTGGAAAAGACAGACACGGAGAAAGAGGAAAAGAGAAGAGGAGAGGCTGGGAGGGAAGCCATCGAGGCAGCACAGGTCAGGGGGAGATGAGAGCGGGTGGACGGGACTCTCCTCTTTGCCAGGATCAGAGGTCCACTCACCCTGGAGAGAGGCCCTTTGACCTTGGGCAGTGGCCCGCGTGTCAGAGGATGCCTGTCATCTCGGAGGGAGGTGGCTCGAGCTCCCAGGGCAGCCCAGTTAACTGAGAACTGGCCACAGCCTCATCAGAGGGTCAGCACTCAGTGTGCCCTGACCCCGTGGGGAGGCTCTATCGCTGATCCACCTGGGGGGCCACCCTGGCCCCGAGCAGGTGCTGGGCTGTGGACTCATGGTTTTCTAAGCGAGGCCTGGGGCCTGCATCTGGGCAGGGTCGAGTCCTCACCTCACCAGATGCCCCAGCAAAGCAGAAAAGGCTTTCCTGACTGGGCAGGAGCCAAGTTCAGGCTTTTCCAGGTGGGCCGACGGTAGGGCGGGCTTTGGCACTGGCCAGAATCTCCATCTGGGGTGATGGGCTGCCCCTTCCTTCCCTGGGCCTCATTAGCCAGGGCCAGGAGCTAGACCAACTAACCCGTGATTCTGAGGCCCGAGGCCCTCCTCTGATGCTCTGGTATGTGTCTCTCCTACATTCTGGTCTTTTTTTCGTTTTGTTGTTTTAATCTTTTGGCCTTGCCATGTGGCATGAAAGTGAAAGGGGCTTCTCTCGTGACTCAGATGGTAAAGGCTCTGCCCACAATGCAGGAGTCCTGGGTTCGATCCCTGGGTCATGAAGATCCCCTGGAGAAGGGGATGGCTACCAACTCCAGTATTCTTGCCTGGTGAAATCCATGGACAGAGGAGCCTGGTGCGCTATAGCCCATGGGGTCACAAAGGTGCACGTGGGATCTAATTTCCCAGACAGGGGATCGAACCCATGCCCTCTGCAGTGCAAGTGTGGGTTTTAACCCCAGGACCACCAGGGAAGTCTCCCATTCTGGTCTGTCTTCACATTCTGGTTCATAGGGTAGGATGGGGCCCCAGTTCTCCAT
Organism: Okapia johnstoni; assembly: GCA_024291935.2. NCBI lineage: Eukaryota > Metazoa > Chordata > Mammalia > Artiodactyla > Giraffidae > Okapia > Okapia johnstoni. The sequence goes on along the minus strand of CM044307.1, from coordinate 121,796,036 downwards.
GGCTTCCCCAATTCCAATGGCCCCAAGGGTCCCGGTAGGGCTCTTCCTGCCCCAACATGACCCTCTGTGCATCCTGATGAGTGGGGACCCAGCATGAGGATTTAATTTCTTTGCTCCTGACCTGTTTTTGAAGCTTCTCACCAGCTTTCAGTATCCATAGCAGAAAAAGAACGTGGCAGAAAGATAGAGACAGGCACGGAGAGATGGAGAGAGACACACACACCAAGGCCCCAAATCAGAGAGAAACCAAGCAAGACAGGGCAGAAAAATATGAAGATGAGAAAGACAGAGATGGAGGGAGGAAGGGAGAGAAAGAGGAAGAAAATGAGAAGATGCAGAAGGAGAAGAGATAGATCCATGTGAGATGTGCACCGATCCCTTTATCCTGACCACCCCTCACCCTGGGTTAATGGCTTTCTCCTCTGTGTTACTGTGTATCCTTTTCAAACCTGCGCCGTTGCCCTTAATCTTTATTTATTTTTACTGTACTTACTTACATACATCTGTGAGCAACTTGAAGGTAATGACTGGGTTTTACTCATCTCTTTTCCCGCTGTGCCTGGCATAGGTTCAGACACAATGATTTGTGAATCGATTTAATTTGAAACTTGGCTTTGTCCAAAGTGCAAATTTGTACCTTTTATATTAGGTCAGCAAACTACCATCGGAGGGCTGGAACTGGACCACCGTCTGTTTTTGTAAATAAAGTTTTAATGGAACACAGCCATGACCAATCATTTGCAGATTATCTATGACTGTTTACCTACATGGTTGAGCAGTTAGTTGCAACAGAGACCACGTGACCTGCAAAGCCTAAAATATATAGTATTTGACCCTTTACAATAAATGTTTGCTCTCTCCTGTTCTAAGTGACAACAGGTCTGTTTGGACCGGGGGGATGGGAGGGGGAGTGGAGGGAGGCCCTGGGTGTGCGGTGGGGCCTCAAGGTGGGAGGACGGCTAGAAGCTACTGGGGGTGGGCAGAACATCCTCCTGGGGTCTAGAGACTCGGTTTCCAGCAGTGGCTCTGTACTGACCTCCCCTGTGACCCTGGGTGAGGGACTCTGGGTGAGAGCACAATCTAGGGACACATCCTTGCCCCCTAGTGATAACCGAGATGCTCAGCACGCCTTGGAGAGGGACCTTGAGGACAAAAACTCGGCCGAGTTCATTGATGAGAAGTGCCTTAACCTGCGGAACACATCAGACTGCATCAGCTTCTTCCACGGGGTGGAGAAAATGGATGGCACGTAAGTACCGGGCGCTCGTTCCCCACCTGGCTGTGCCCAAGGGGAACCAAGAGGGGGGCTCTGGGTCCACTCCTGCCAAGGAACGGAAAAGGGGCATCAGGCACCAGTCAAGTGTGGAGCCGTGGGTTGAATGGGTCGTGGGCTGGATTCAGTTGCATGCCACAGAATCTGATTCTGGCTAAGCTATGATGGAATTTACTGGAAGGGTGTCGGGAAGCCTGAGGCTCCAGGGGAAGGCAGGAGGGGGAGGTTCTGGCAGCCTGAATGAGCTAATCGGCTTTGCTGTTGGAGCACCACTGTCTTGCCCACTTCACCAAGATCCAAGTTCCAGGAAGAGAGCGCACGTGATTAGCTTGTGAGGGTCCCACAGCCGCTGCTCTTGGGGCACCTGGATTGGCAGGTGCACTGAACAAATTACAAGACAAGATGGCTTTAACCAGGAGGAGGAGGAACAAAAGCTTGGTTGGGAGAGTCAATTGGTGCCTGCCCGCTCTGGTTAAGTGTGGGTTCTGGGGCTTGCAGGGGCTAAAACTCCATGCTTTCAATGCAGGGAGTGCAGGTTCAATCCCTGGATGGGGAACTAGGATCCCACATGCCTCACTGTGTAGCCAAAAATAATATAAAAAGCTTAAAAAAAAAGAGTGGGTTCTGGAGCCAGGTTGCCTGGTTTCAGATCCAGGCTTCAATTAATCCTCAGGACAAAGGACTTAATCTCTCTGGGCTCCATTTCCCTGCCTCTACCACTGGAATAAAAATAACATCCACCTGCCAGAGTTGCTGTGAGAGTGGAAAGGTGGGCGTCTGAGGCGCCGAGCACAGATCCTCACGTCGGGAATGATGATGGCTAACATTTATTGAGCACTTGCCGTGTGACCCCATTTTCTCATCACAACAACCATAAAATAGGTGCCTCCTGTCTGCCTGGCACTGCTGTGGGCATGTCCCAGCATCACGGAATTGCTTGAAAATGAAAGCAAGCTTTCCCCATTGGTAGTTCGAGGTCTGGGGTAACGACAGCTGGAGAGATGCTCTGGGTACACGCAGAAGGTGGGGTCTCTTTTGGGTCCCCTTCAAGAAAAAACCCTCTAGCACATAGAATTGTGCTTTTCACATAGTAAGTGTGCAATAAATGTCTGTTGACTGAGAAAAATGAATGAAAGGGAGGAGGGAGGGAGAGGAGAGAAGGAAGGGAAGGTCTCCTTGGCTCATGCTGGGGTTACTTTCTGGATTGTATTAAGCATGTGGCTATTGAAAGAACCCTTTGGGGTTTCCTGCAATGACAACTCCCAGGGGCCCTTCTCCTCGTCTGGACAAATTTGACTTCCCCACGGCGGCGGCAAAGTGAACAAGGTCTTGAGGGGGGCCCAGTCCTCTCAGCCACAGCTGCCCATCTGCACAGGGAATCTGGAAGGTTCCCTTCCCAAACAGATGCCTTCCTGGAAGCTGGGCGGCCAGGCTGGTTAGTGGAGACTGATTTCCGTGCCCATGAGGGGTCTGCTATTTCAAGGAGTCTGCTATTCCAGTGACTCCAGCTGGAAAGCCAGAGCTGCCATTTGGGGTGACTAACTGCTCCCTAGATGTGCTAACTTGAGGCTTTGTGTGTGGGTTGTTTTTTTGGGGGGGCCGCACGTGGCTGCATGTGGGATCCTAGTTCCCCAACCAGGGATAGAACCCAGGCCCCCTGCATTGGTAGCACAGAGTCTTAACCACTGGACCACCAGGGAAGTCCCTGTGGGGTTTCTTAAGGGATGGCCATGTCTGGGTAGATCGCAGCACATTTGGAGTTTGCACCGCCGTAACTCTGTTCATGGAATTTCTTATCACCTCGGATGATGTGGATGAAGATGCTAGCTGTTGCCTTTTACCCGCTGTTTGCTGTAGGCTGGGCACTGTGCTGAGCCCCTCCAGAGCATCTCGTGAAAAATAAACATTTATCAAACGCTTTCTACTGTCAGGTGCCATGATAGGGGGTCTCACATTTAGTCAGTCAGCAACCTCCAAGGAAGGCACCATTTTTATCCCCACTTCACAATGAGGAGCCTGAGACTCAGAGAGGTGTAGTGACTGGTCCAAGCTCACACAGCAAGTGGCAGAGCCTCAGTCTGAGTCCACGTGGGACCCTGGGACCATGTTTTACCACCACGCCTTCCTGCCTTCCCAGCAAAGCCTGCTGTGTCCTCCTGTTTTTAGAGGACACAGGTTCCAGAAAGCATGTCCTCCCCTCCTGAGGCACGCCACCTATGAGGAGAAGGCTGCCTTGGCAAACTCCCCCAGGGAGAGTGTGAGTAAGTGGGCTATTTTCCCTTCGGAGCTCAGCTGTCTGCTCTGGGGGAGGGGGGCTTGGCGGCTGGTGCCCTTGACTTTGATAGCATCCCACTGAGCAGTGGCAGGTGCCCTCAGAGTTCATCTGTGGTGGGTCTCTGCTCTCTTGGGTGCCTCCTCCTTCCTTGATTGATGGTAAGTAGCTGTGTGACCTTGGGGAAGACGCTTCACCTCTCTGAGCCTCAAGTCTTTGTTGGATGAAAGCTCTGAATCAGACTCAGTGCCCTCTTGCATCTCTCGAAGCCGAGACCCCTCCAGAAGTTTGATTTTAACTCCTGCAAAAGCCAGACAAAACAAGCACATGTTGTATGCTTTTTAAAATATTTCTAGTCACCATGCAGTCTAAGTGTGCTTTAAAATGTCCTGAAAGAGCCTTCTATTTCAGATGATTGAATCTCTTTTTTCCTGCTGTCTGAGAATAAAAATCTGCTTTATTTTAAGAACTGGAGACTTCCCGGCTAGAAAAGACCTCAAAAATGTATCTAATCTGGTTTACCCGGGGACTGAAGTCAGCTCAAAAGAACATGTGTATGTGTCTCTATTTCTCAAAGTCTTCCCGGAGGAGAAAACTCTTATTGCACAGATTTACATACTCAATCAGGAAGAACTTTCTCTTCCCTAAACTGAATCCCTTACGTGTCACCGCCTCCAAGAAGCCTTCCCAGCCTGCCCTTTCTAATGTAGCTTGAGCTCTATTCGTCCTTCCAGATCCATTCTCTAGCTGCCCTGGTGTGAGGCCGATAGAGGAGTTTGCCCTCTACAAACTGCCTTTCCCGGGTCTTTGCCATCTGGTTCCCAGCGGGGTTCAGCCAATAAGAGGGTCACCAGCAGGAGATGAAGGAGAAAGATGTTGGGAATTTATTCTCCATGGCTTCCTCTCTCTTCCTTTCACAGCTGGGGTGGTGACAACTTTGTGCACTCACTAATCTATGAGCCCCTCAGTGTTCTCTGAGTATAAATTCCATCTATTTCCTTTTACGACCTTGACTGACAGGTAATGACCCATTCCACTTGTCTCTCTTCCTCATTCTGCTTCTAAATTCCTTCCTAGAACGTAACATCAGGTATAAACATCTTCTTAATTTATTGTCTATCTCCCTCCCCTGGAAATTCATCACCATGAGGATGAGGATGTCACCTGCTCTATCCCAAATGACTAGAAAAAGTCTTGGCATGTGGTAGGTGTTCAGGGAGAAGGCAATGGCACCCCACTCCAGTACTCTTGCCTGGAAAATCCCATGGACGGAGGAGCCTGGTAGGCTACAGTCCATGGGGTCGCTAAGAGTCGGACACGACTCAGCGACTTCACTTTCACTTTTCCCTTTCATGCACTGGAGAAGGAAATGGCAACCCGCTCTGGTATTCTCGTCTGGAGAATCCCAGGGATGGGGGAGCCTGGTGGGCTGCCATCTATGGGGTCACACAGAGTCGGACACGACTGAAGCGACTTAGCAGCAGCAGCAGCAGGTATTCAGAGAAACTTTGCTGAGTGAGTAAGTCAGTGCAAGTAGTGTGGCTGCAGGCTCATCCCTGAATGGAAGGGGCCCTGCAGCCAGCCACATACCTGATGCCCCCTTCTTGGCCTGAACCTGTGTTTTTGGTGGAGAAGGAGGGAAGGTTAAAGAAAAGAGCCTGTCCAGGGGATCTCTCCCCTCCTGCAATTCACCAAGTGCCCTTTCGGGAAACCAGCCAGGCTGTAGTTGCCTTATCTGTAAACGAGGGGTTTGGATCAGCTCAGTGGCTCAGCTAGGGATCATTGTTCCCCCTCCTCCAAGGAGCATTTGGTAATGTCTAAAGACATTTTGACTGTCACAAGGAAAGAAGCATTACTCTCGGCATCTATCTAGTGGTTAGAGGCCAGGGATGCTATTTAACCTCCTACAGGGCAGAAGACAGCCCATTATCCCCACCCCAACAAAGAACTGCGTGCCTGTGCGCTAAGTCGCTTCAGTCGTGTCCAACTCTGTATGACCCTATGGACTGTAGTCCGCCAGCTCCTCTGTCCATGGGATTCTTCAGGCAAGGATACTGGATTGGATTGCCATGCCCTCCTCCAGGGGATCTTCCCGACCCAGGGATCGAACCCGAGTCTCTGCGTCTACCTGCATTGCAGTTGGGTTCTTTACCACTAGCAGCACCAGGGAAGCCCCAACAGAGAATTATCCTGACCCAAACGTCAGAAGCGCCAAGGCTGAGAAACTCCAGATGCAGAGATCTCCAAGCCTGCTGCAGACCCCCCCATCCTCCTCACCCGGTAAATTCTCTTTCCTGCCTCTTCTAGGATCTCCGTACCAGAGACGTGGGCCAAGTTCAGTAACGACAACATCCGGCACTCGCAGAACATGCGGGCCAACTCCATCCGGCTGTGGGAGGAGGCACAGAACCTCTTCAATGTGTTGGCAGACCAGCTGTGGAGGCAGTTCACCAACACCAACCTGGCCTTCAACGCCCGCATCGCCGAGGAAACGGATGTGAAAAACAAGCTGCAGACGCAGTTGGCTAAGGTAAGCGAGATGCCTGGGAGGACTGTCGTCCACGCTGCTAGGACCTCACCATGTGCCCCCCCATTCCCCAGCTCCTGGGTCTCAGTGGCTTCTGGTCGCTGCTGCAATGGTCCACCATTTATGAGCCTGTTCACCCAAAAGGGGGAGGAGCCTATGAGCTTCCTGGGGGGACTCCAGCATCCTGTGGGTAAACCTGCCTTGCTCACTAGATGATGGAGCTTGGCCTGACTGTCATAACAGCACCCAAAGAGGTTACTGATGGCCCCCAAGGCCCTTCACTCTATCTGAGGGCCACATGGCTGAGCATGACCAGTTGGAATGGTTGTCAATGCCGAACTCCCAGGAAATGGGTCTGAGCCAATCTTAAGATCTTAAGAAATGTCACATCAACATCTTAAGAAATGTAACTGCATCAACATCTTAAGAAATGTAACCTCTTGACTTTCAAAGGCTTCAAGGGCACCCCTGTGGAGGGGTGGAGTGCTTTTTGAATTGGAAGAGCCACAAGGATAGCCTAATCCTGCCACAATCCTCTGCTATTCCCTCACCGACATGCCCCTTTCCCTACTCCTGCATCTGAACCATCATGCTGTTTCCAAGCCCTGGGGGAAGCTCTGCTGCATGGAATCTATCCACTCTGCTCAGTTTAGAGCACCTACTGGGTATCAGATGCTGTGCTAGGGACTGGAATGAGAAGAGGAGCCACATGAACAGTCCCCTGGCGCCCACCTTCAGGGGGCTTATGGTGGCTGTGGTAGGGAGCAGTGGTGGCTGCCAAATTTATACACAGTAAGGGCTTAGGGATGACAGTCTGGTTGGAAGGGGGGGCGGGGAGACAGGAGGCTTGAGAGTGAGGGGACATATGTATACATATAGCTGATTCATGCTGTTGTACAGCAGAAACTAACACAACATTGTAAAGTATACTTCAATTAAAAAATACATAGTTAAAAAAGAAAAGTAAGTTCTCAGAGGCATCAATGTTGACTAACTAACAGTACAGATCATGTAGAGGTTAGGCAAACTGGTGAGGGTCTGATGTGATCATCAGCTGGTGTTTGGGAAGCAGCTCTCAAAAATCCATTTGGAGCAGCCCTGGTTCCCAGTCAGACTTCCCTGTAGCTCAAATGGTAAAGAATCTGCCTGCAAGGCAGAAGACCATGGTTCGATCCCTGGGTTGGGATGTTCCTCTGGAGAAGGTAATGGCAATCCACTCCAGCACTCTTGCCTGGAGAATTCCATGGACAGAGAAGCCTGGCAGGCTATAGTCCGTGGGGTCACAAAGAGTTGGATACGACTGAGCGACTAACACACCGGTTCCCAGTGAACTTCCCAGGATAGATTAGTAGCAAATATCTCTCAGAAGAGTCTGCGCACTATAGGGGCCATGTAAGACTGGCATACAGGAAGAAAATATTAGAAATGTATTTAGAGGTAATAATATGAAAGGAATCAAGCTTTAATAGCACTTAAAGATTCCAACTGAGACAAGCATGTCACCTGCTTTGTCAGCTTGCTAGATGTCACCTGCTGAGTTGCCCTCTGTGGTTCTCAGGGTGTCTTTGGGATAAAGGAAGTTCCCTAGGTAGAGAGTTGACACATTTTTGTTCGGTGTCACCAAATGGCCACATGTTGGAGTTCAGATGTGCCTAATTAAGCAGCTGTATGGAAAGTAGCATCTAGTTTCAACTAAACTACCTTTCATAAAATGGAGAGGATTAAAGAAATGTCAGTCATAAACATAAGCAATAAAAATGAGATGGCAGAGCCTGCAAGTCTCGGATTCTTAGAATAGACAAGCTTTTTATGAGCTGCGTATGGGTCAAAATAAGGATCTGATCACATCTGACAAAAAGTCAATCTCCAAGTTTAAAATTAATAAAAACACTACTTAAAATACAGGTTTACCTGCACTCTTGTTAATGATGCATCTTGCCTTGAGTTTTTATTGTGCCTTGATATTATCTAATGGAAATATGAAACCATCAGGATTAGCAAGACATCTTTAAAAGGAAGCAGCCAGAACATTCATCATTATAATTGAGAGGTATTGTTCTGTTAATAAATAAAATAAGAAAAAAAGTCACATTTCATCTTCATCCCATCCTTTTAAATTGTTATTTTATATATGCTTTATAATACAGATAACATAGTAATATAATAGCATGTGTATGGAACTTATAAATAAATCATACACATTGGGAGAGCATGCTGATACATATTTTCACTAATGAGGTATGTAATTAAAACAGTTAGGATACCACTACTTAAAATAGCTTAAAAAAATTAGCTGAATGGAATTATTAAACTTAGAATCACTACACTTGGAGAACACCCACATAATAATTATTTTAATTGTAAAATGGTTGGTCTAAGACCACCCTTTCTGTTAGTGGTCTGATCGCAAGATGTGTCACCCAGAGGCCACTTCCAGGTTGTAACACTGATGTCAGTGCAGAGGGAGAAACTCATTCAACTATTTTCTATGGTCAGTGGTCAGGCATCTAAATTAACCAAAGTCAGCTTCAAATCATTTTTATTTAACTCATACAAAAGAGAGTTGCAGAACACAATCCTACTTTATACCGTTGGACATTGTTAGTTGAATCATCAAAACTTAAGCCAGAAACAACCTAAGCATCCATCAATAGATGAATGGTAAAGAAAATGTTATATATAATACATATAATAATATTTAGCCATGAGAAAGAAGGAAATCCTGCCATTTGCAACAACATGGATGGAGCTTAAAGGCATTATGCTAAATAAGATAAGTCAGACAGAGAAAGACAAATACCACACAATATCACTTATATGCAGAATCTTTAAAAAATCAGAACTCACATAAACAGTAGCATGGTGGTTATCAGGGATTGAGGGATAGGGGAATAGGAGAAAAGTTGTTTAATGGTACAAATGTGCAACTAGTAAATAAATAGGTCCCAGAGATCACTAAGTGCACAGTGTAGTGATTATAGACAAAAACGCTGACATAAAAGCATCAAACTTGCTAAGAGACTAGATCTTAATTATTCCCACCATAGAAAAAAAACCAATGATAAGTATGTGATAGCCCGCCAGGCTCTTCAGTTCATGGAATTCTCCAGGCAAGAATACTGGAGTGGGTAGCCATTCCCTTCTCCAGGGGATCTTCCCAACCCAGGGATAAAACCCAGGTCTCTCACATTGCAGGCAGATTCTTTACCATCTGAGCCATGAGGGAAGTTCGTTCCTCCAAATCTGATCTTTCTCCTTGTGTACAAATACAACTGAGCTCTCCTCCTCCCCCTCCTCTTCCTCTTCTTTCTCCTCCTCTTTCTCCAAATCCATCTTTGTTTTTCCCTTCCTTTTTTCAATATTAGCAAAGCATTCAATACTTACCAAAGAACACACTGTCTTTTCAAGTGTTGGTGTCTGTACCACACTGTGAGCACCTAGGGTGGAAGCCAGTTGTGATGTGCATGGTAGCCTGGGGTCTGATCAGAACCCAGTGTGAAGCACGCACCCAAGAAATGTCTGTAGAGTTATGAATGACACAAGGGATAATATGTAGGATTTTTTAAAGTTTACTAATCTCAGATACTAAGTTCCTTTAATTTAAAAACGAAAGGAAAAATGAAAGAAAGAATGGGAGGGAAAGAGAGAAAAAGAGAAAGAAAGGAAGGAAGGAAGGAAGAGTGAAATAGCAACAGTGTTTTTCAGGTGTGTTGATGCTGATGATTGATTTTGAAGTTCTCTCGGTCCACGCTTCTAATAACCCGCACTACCTGATTTCTATAGAATAATGGTCATTTAACAATGAGCCTGAAGCTCTGCAAAACTCTGAATCACTACAGAAGCACAAGTTATGTTCAGTGGGATTTTAGAGCTCCCCACTGCGTTGTCCCTGGCATATGCTGGTACTGACTATAATATCCCCTGAAACTATCGGACCAAAGATTGAATGACAATCAGACATAGGTAGAAGGGACTCCTACAACTGCTAGGGGAGGAGAGGGGCAGACTGAATGGTGCTGTGACCCACTAAAGTAATAGTCCATCGTCATGATTTGTAGTTCTTAAAAACTGCAAGTTTTATATCAGTAGGAAACTGGTTAAAGGTATTCTGTTCTACCCATTGGAGCACCACACAAGGGAGGAGGTACTCATATACACTGAGATGGAAAGAAGCCTATGACCAATTTTTTTGCTATAAAGGCAAATTACAGAATTATATATAATATACAATTTAATTTTAATTTTTAAAAGTAAATTGTGTGTGTTTGTGGGGAGAGAGGAGTTTTAAATATGCCTAGAAAAATCCAGATGGCTATAGACCAAGCCGTTGGTGGTGAGCTGTGGGGAATAAGGTTGAAGGAGGCCCGGAAGTAGTAGGCTTACGCTTTTATGTCCTTTTATACACTTCATATTGGGGTTTGAATTTTTTATAAGCATGGAGCATTATAAAAATAATTGGTCACCCATGTGTAGGCTACCACCAGCACATGATAACTTCCTGTTAACCAATATGTGAATATCCTGTTTCTTACACAGGGGAGCTTGCAGCATTTGGAGCAAGAGCAACAGCCCCGTCAGAAAGTCAAGAGCCCCTGTCTTATTCCTCCTGTGCCCTAGCCACCTGTGTTCCCTTAGGCAAGTTACTTCATCTTTTGGACCAAGAGGATGGAATCAAATTTCCTCGCAACTTCTTCCTAAGCTCAACATTTCTAAAGAGGAAATAGAGTCTATCTACGTGTCCATTTGAAAACCTGATTCAGCTGCAACTTCCCAAATATGATATTTCTTTGGTGAATCAAACAGTTCAAAATTTTGAAGAAAAAGAATTCAGTGAGTATTGAAAAAAATCTATTGGACTGTTGCATTCAATGTTGATTTTTCAATAAACAACTATGCTTATTGCCCATGAGACTGCACTTTTCTCAGTTCTCTAATGCTGTTTGCTGTTTGCCCAAAGTTACAAAGAACTGTAAATTGCTTTTCCCCACAGCCTCCTGCTCCGTGCATAATTATAACACTGGGGGAAAGCATGGAGTTACAAAAGGATTCGCTGTAGGGGAAACCTAAGCAGCCAGTAAGCCAAACAAACTTAATGACAAAGTAAGAGTTAGGAAGGGGGACAAAATGATTTATTTTGAACCTAACTAAACATTTAAATATTCAAGTGGATCAACACCATGAGACTTCATGTAAACCCAAGAAACCAGAAAATTAGTTAAAGTTCAGTACTATTTGTGTAATAAATAAATTTTAGATCAAGCCAACCTAACAGGTTGTGTTTATCAGTCAGACAGAGCATAAATAACAAACAAACCCCCTTAAACACCTTTAATCAAATGACTTGACTACCACTTTAAGAAATACAGCCTGGAGAAGAGAAGTTAAATCTTCAACAGTAACATTAGCACAGGGTCTCCTTGAATCTGCATAAAGACAGTCCATGAAGGAAGGTTGCTGGATACTGGGACAATCAGGCTGGAACAGCACAACCACTCCAGTCAAGACTACCTTTGTTTCAGGGAAGCTGTTTTGTTGGCCCCACTGGAAAAGTTTAGTTGAGGGTTGTACTCCACACTCTCTGGCAGTTCTATGCTTTGGAGTAAGAGAAGACAAAGATTAAATCTATCTCCATTTCCTACCAGGGCAAGCCGCATAAGTAAACCTCAATTCTCTCATCTGTAAAATGGGATAATACATAACAACACAGAAACATAGTCACACACAATGAAAGAATACAGGTAAAGCAACGTACCACTGATGCTTCAGAGAAAACACTCAATAAATATTCATCTCCTTCCTTCCAAATAAAAATTCTATCTCTAAAACCACTGTATATCAGCATAAACTGAGGAGCTATTTGACATTCCTGGTCTGGTGATTTTACTGAGGCAAAATTGACCATCTTTGTGAGTTTCTGAAGATGCTCTCTAAATCTATTTTATTATTTTTAAAACTGGAATAACATCTCCTTGCCAACCTACTGCATAAGGATGTCATGAAGACAGATTTTTCTATTTCTGCAAGTAATGAAGTATTCATACAAGTGTAAACAGTAACATTACTACTACACCCTCCGATGAAATGGCAGGTACTACTTAAAACTCTGAGGAGGGCACGGCAAGCCACTCCAGTATTTTTGCCTGGAGAATCCCATGGACAGAAGAGCCTGGAGGGCTCCAGTCCATAGGATCCCAAAGAGCTGGACATGACTGAAGCAACTTAGCACACACACGTACTTAAAACTCTAAGATAAGAAACAACCTTATAGAACATATAACCTCTCTCTTAGGTTTTGCTATTGGAAAATTAAATTCAGAGAGGTGAAGCAACCTATTCAAGATCACACAGCTTGTTAGGGACAGAGCTAATATTAGAACTCAGTCTCCTGAAGCTCAGAAAAGCGCAGGTACCCCTGGACCTCAGCCAGGAAGGGGAATCTGTACCTTAAAACCTCTATATACACCAAACTACAGAGTCTACTTCTAGACAACTCAGCCTGTAATACTCAGCTACTCAGATGGCTAAAAAATGTAGTATTTTAGCCTATGGCCATATGTATTCTATACCATCCCCATAGTAGGCTTTGCACATGTCTGATACAAAGGAGGCATTCAAAATGTTTATTGAATGAATGAATGAGAGAGTGATTGAGTGGATGAGTGAATAACAGGAATCCCCAGGGAAAGGACAAAGGGATGAATTAAATGTATTAGTTATACACATATTGGGTCTTATGGATATATACATAAACTCCTTAGATATCAATAATCAGAAAAGTACAAATGTATTTTAAGATACTTATTTTAATTTTACCTGAAGAAAGAGAAGAGAACAACAGTTTCAAAGGGACCTTATCATATTTGCAAGAAAAGGGAAGAAATTTTTGTGCTTCATGTTCAGTGAGAATTGCTAATACATCACACAGTTAGCTGAGAAGAGTTCTTTTTATGTTTTATTTGTTTGCTTGTTTTTGCCAAAGCAAAGAGAGCTTGGGAAAGAAGTCTGCAATCTTGTAGAACCTTAATTCCCTGGAACAGAAAGAGATCAAAAATCTTGTACTTTTCAACAAATTTCATGTGCCACGGGATTTTACAAGGAAAGAGGAAGAAATTAATCTATAAAATGTATTTTACAAAGAGAAAAACATATATATTTTTCTCAGAGGACTATAAGGTCAGCAGACTCAACAGTAAAGGATCTGTGGAGGAAACATACCTGAGCAACGAGTGAGGGAGAGGGAGGAGAAACAGGGATACGTGGTCAAAGGAGAGCCCTAAGGCCACAGGGGTGGAGCCTGGGAGCCGGTGGGGAGGAGTCTGAGGAGCCTGCAGCCAGGGCCCATTACACTGTCCAAGGAAGGGGACTAAGTCCCTGGAACACAATATCTCCCATGTAATATTACACCAGTGCCCTTCTGGGGATCATGGCTGGTGACAGAACTTTAAGTCAATGGACAAAGAAGACATGTGGGCTAGATGAACATCCTCAGAGCAGCCTGAGTCCCTTTAGTCCTTGGGCACACATTCTGCATCCAAATGAGGACCTAGAAGAGAAACTAATGAAGGTAGCATTCAACTTGAGGACAGAGCCAAATAGCTTTTTGATACAACAGGCTGTCAGTGAAAATAATCAATAAACAGTCTATAGTAGAAATAGAAAAGGGTTTTATCTGGGTCAAACTGAGGACTACAGCCTGGAAGACAGCCTCTCAGATAACGCTGAGGAATTGCTCCAGAGAAGCACAGTTATCAGCATAGTTTCCTATCTTGTCAGAACAAAGAATATCAAACAAATCAGGTTACTTTCCTTCAAGGTTTCAAAAAATCAGACCAGCACGTGAACAGTGGATCAATGTGGCCCTGGTACCTGGGAAGGGAGTCCTTTCATCGAAGGAGGACAGCATTGCATCCCAGGAAGACAGGCACTTAGTCTTTATTTTTATTTTATTTTTTATTTTTTTAATTGAAATCTAGTTGATTCACAATGTTGCATTAGTTTCAGCTGTACAGCAAAGTGATTCAGTTTTATGTATACATACACATACATACTGTTTTTCAGAGTCTTTTCCCTGCTAGGTTATTACAAAACATTGACTGTAGTTCCCTATGCTGTACAGTATGTCATTGCTGGTTATCTATTGTATACATAGTAGTGTGTGTATATTAATCCCAATGTCCTAATTTATCCCTACCCCCACTTCTCCCTGGATAACCACAAGTTTGTTTTCTATGTTCATGTTGTCTATGTCTATGGGTCTATTTCCGTCTTGTATATAAGTTCATTTATATCATTCTTTCTTTTTATATTCCACATATAGGTGATATCATCCATTTGCCTTGGGGGCTTCCCTGGTGGCTCAGGAGGTAAAGAATCTGCCTGCAGTGCAGCAGACCCAGGTTTGATCCCTGAGTTGGGAAGATCCATTGAAGAAGGGAATGGCAATCCACTCCAGTATTCTTGCCTGAAGAATTCCATGCACAAAGGAGCCTGGCAGGCTATAATGTTAATGGGGTTGCAAAGAGTCGGACACGTCAGACGCGACTGAGCGACTAACACTTTCACTTTCCAATAGAGTTGTCTTTCTCTGTCTGGCTTGTTTCATTTAGCATGATAATCTCTAGATCCATCCATGTTGCTCAAATGGATGTCTTTATTTTTAACATGGACATTCTTTACTTCTGGTCAATGTGCCCTTTTCATTAACAATTAAAGCAGATGTACAATATCACAAACAGGCTGGTCTAGTTAGCATCAAATTCAACTTAACTCACATATAAGCCAGAATGACTTCCCCATACCTCAGTATGTGAACGTTTCTTTTATCAAGGCCCTTGAAGAGACTTCCATAAAGAAACAGCCTGTGCCCCTGCTGTGAATAGTTGCACTTCCCAGGGCCTCAGGGACCAGGAAGATCACATCTGAAACCCCACAGCCAAAGCAAAACCCTTTTGCTGACATTCAGTTTCAATTTGACTGTTTTTATTTAATGTCCAGCCCAAGATGGACAAGATAATACACTTTTATTTCTCTTCCAGAGAGCAAATAAATATAAGGTTTGACACAAGGAAAAGAAACAAAGCTAAATGTGGCTATTATTTCTCATTAAAAGTTGAAGTGTCAAGCTTTAAACCCTGAGGAAGCTGCTGAGAGGCCATAGCTGGGAGACATTTATGGACTAGAGAAAGGAGGTGATAGATAGAAAAATCATACAAATTGTGCTTTCCTCATCTCTCTGCTATTTTCCTATTTTTCAGGCTGAGGGGCACCTGGGCTGTATCAGGAGTTTCCATTGTCGACTAAAACAATGCACAATGTGAGTGTTGTGAGTTAAGTTTTATTTGGGGCAAAATGAGGACTGGAGTCTGGTAGCTCTGAGAGACTGCTCCAAAGAAGCAATGGGGGATGGTCAAAATATAAGATTTTGGTGAAGGAGGAGTTCAGGGCAAACAAGCCTTTTTCCAAAAGGCTTTCTGCTAGTCACAAGGAGTTGATGTCCCCATGAAGGGAGTTAGTGCTTTTCTAGATAAGAGGAGATGCAGGAATTGGGATCATGAAATCAGTTCCCAAAAATATCTAACTATCTCAAGACCTGTTCCACCAGTTTTGCTGGGGCACAGAGTGCCTCACTCTCCACCTTGAGCTCCCTTCCAGGAGTGTGGGAGGTCAGCAGCTGCAGCAGTGCAGGCAGATGGCAAATGCCCTTGTTGTTGCTGTTCAGTCACTGGCAAACGCTCTCAGCAAGTGCCAATTTGTAGCTGACACTGTCACAGGCCAAAGGCGACATCTGTCTTCCTCTAGCCCCAGCTGTTCCCCTCAAGAGAAAACCGAGAAAACGTGTTCCCTTTGCTCACACCAGGAGGGTTGTGGTGAGGAGACACTTGGTACTGCAGTGGCCGCCCCACGGGCAGCTGGGCCTCAGACAAGACCTTCCACAACAAACAGACTTGTCACCACTAATAAAAACTAAAATGCATCATCTCATTTAACTCTCACTACAACCCACTAGAAAGGTACTATTTTAATCTCCATTTTATATGTGAGAAAATTAAGGTTTAGAGAGATCAAGTAACTCAAAAGAGGTTTCAAACTATCAAAGGAGGACCTAGCATGCCTCTCTGTGGGGGGTGGTGGGATGGAGCTGGGTGTGGAAATGGCAAAGCATCCCCAGTAAAAAAAAAAAAAAAACACTTATGTCTCTTAACGTTTGCTAGTTGCTCATGAGTAACGTGAGGAGGGCAGTATGTTGAGAGGAACACATGAGATAGCAGATGTCAGGACACAGCGGTCCATAGTGAGCACTAGGTGAATGGTAAGCATCACGATTAATCCTCCCAGCATCCCTGGGAGAAAGTGGTATCTCCCCCCATTCACCCATGAAGAGACTAAAGCTTCACCACATGGAGACAGGCCCAAGACCATCCAGATAAGAAACAGAGCTGCAGGAAAAAGAGCCCAATTCCCACCCAGCCTGGAATCCTTCCCGCCCAACTCAGCTCCTCCCTAACCCTTCCCGCACTCCTGGGGTGTGCCCCAAGCTGCTGTGTATGCTTATTATGTTATTTAATGCACATAATGTCCTGGTAAAGGTGATACATTACCGTGCATTAAAAACCACCTAGCATTAGAGCTTTGAGACTTCCAAATGAAACACATGTATCTTTACTTTTCAACCCCTGCATTGTTACCAAGATTTGAACCTTCTGAGAACAAGCAAGGAACACATCATCCATTTCAGCTCTGGGTCTGGAAGACCTAAATTAAAAGAGAAAAGAAATCACATAAAATTAGGAGAAGATTAAAGTTCTCTGAGTGTTAAGGGGTGGGGGGAAACATGGCGAAAACTTATTTCTCATTTTGGTTTAACCATCCCAGGTAACAAGCAATGCCTCTGGCCACCTTTTAACATCACTACAACATAATGACTCTGCAGACAGTCCCTGGAGACCTTAACTTTATTCATTCAAAGTTGACTCTGAGGTTATTTTAAATAATGTTTTAATTTCTTCATCCCACCATGATAGAATTATATGTTTGCATCTGAAGATCCTTTATGACATTATGTTCTCAGAACTAGCTGTGAATAAGGAATGAGTCTGTCCCAGAGCAGCTCCATTTCCTTGATATTACAAAGCGAAAATCGCATATTTAATAATGCATAACTGAGTTGTACTCTTCTGTAAAACTTTGAGACGAAAAACCTTTTGAACCAAAGGAAAAATGTAAAATCTCACTTTGCAGAGGAGTGGGGGGGGGCGCCGACAGGATTGAGTAATAGAAGAATACCAAGGGCAGGGTTCTGAACTTTGTCTTTGATCCTTAATAGCATCCTAAATATACTGGGGGGCGGATGCAGAGAGCCGCTTTGTGACTGGGCGGTGGGGGCCAGGGGGAATAGAAGACTCCTGACTCCTGTTGGGGTGGGGGCATGCTGTCTAACAATTCTTTAAACTGTGCACCTGTTTTACGTGGTTTTCCACGTTTGTGTTATAGTTAATGATTCAACCAGGAGACTCTGGTTGAATCCCTGGGTGGGGAAGATCCTCTGGAGAAGGAAGTGACAACCCATTCCAATATTCTTGCCTGGGAAATCCCATGGACAGATGAGCCTGGTGGTCTACAGTTCATATGGTCACAAAAGAGCCTGACACGACTGAGTGACTAACTAATGATTTTTTAAAAGCTTGCTTGTTTGTGTTAAAGAGGCCTATTCTGCACATGAAAAGATGTTCAACATCACTAATTATTAGAAAAATACAAATCAAAACCACAATGAGGAACCACTTCACACAGGGCAGAATGGCCATCATTGAAAAAGTCTACAAATAGCGATTTCTCTGCTTGGTCCAGTGGCTGGGACTCTCTGCTCCCAATGCAAGCAGACAGGGTTCGATCTCTGATCAGGGAAGTAGATCCCACATGCCACAATTGAGACCCAGAGCAGTCAAATAAATAATTTTTTTTAAGTCTACATATAACAATTGGAGAGGGTATGGAGAAAAGGGAGCCCTCCTACACTGTTGGTGGGAATGTAAGTTGGTAAAGTCACTATGGAGAGCAGTATGGAGGTTCTTCAGAATACTAAAAATAGAACTACCTTATGATCCAACAATCCCACTCCTGGGCACATACTCAGACAAAACTACAGTTCAAAAATATACATGTATCCCTATGTTCATAGCAGCACCATTTACAATAGTTAAAACATGGAAACAACCTAAATGTCCATGTATGGTCATGAACAGACAAAGAAGATGTTTTATATATATAATGGAATACTACTCAGTCATCAAAAAGAGCAAAATAATGCCATTTGCAGCAACATGGATGCAACTAGAGATTATCATACTAACAGAAGTAAGTTAGAAAGAGAAAGACAAATACCATATGATATCACTTACATGTGGAACCTAAAATATGGCAAATGAACCTATCTATAAAACAGAAACAGACTCACAGACATAGAGAACGGACTTGTGCTTGCCAAGGGAAAGGGATAATCTGGGAGTTTGGGGTTGGTAGATGCAAACAAATACATTTAGAATGGATAAACAACATCCTAATGTATAACATTCAATATCCCATGATAAGCCGTATGGAAAAAAATATAAAAAAAGAAAGTATAGATGTCTATAATTGAGTCACTATGCTGTACAGCAGAGATTGGCATAATATTGTAAATCAACTATACTTCAATAAATAAAAAAGAAAAAGAAAGAAGCCTACTATGGACAGGGCAGGGTGCCAAGCTCAATGGGTTTAAGATCCCTTGTATCTGTTTTGTTCACTGTTGAATCTCAGCACCTAGAAAAGTGTTTGGCTTGCAGTAAGGACCTGATAAATATTTGTTTTTTTAAAGAAGATTACACATAGGAAGAAGACATTCATTCATCCATTCCTTCATTGAGATTTGATACTTGAAAAAAATGCAGACACTAACTAGGGTTTAGGCTCATTTAGGGCTGGTTTGAGACCTAGGAATCAATATTGTTTTTAGCTATTTTGTTATAAATATTTTCAAGCATAAAGAAAAAAAGAGAATGGTACACATACCACCTATATACCCATTTCCTAGACTAATAATTAATGTTTTTACCATGTTTGCCTCATCAATCTTTTTGTCAAAGTATTCTAGATAAGTTATACTGACATCATGAAAATAAGAACATCTTTCTTCTCAAAGTCAATATCATAATGTAGCTACCAAAATTAATTAAAATTCTTTGTCATCCTCTAATGCCTGATCCATATTCAGATTTTGTCAGGTGCTCCAAAAATATATGTTACTCTCACTTTAGTCCTACCAGGATCCAGTCCACATTATATTGATATTTGGTTGTTATATCTCATAAGTCACTTGTAACCCAGAACAATGCCCCTCTTCCATTTCTTTGGCCAGGCCAGTTGTTCCTCATAATGGTCTACTGTCTAAATTTGTCCAGCTGTTAAATCTGCAGTGTCATTTAATTTATTCCACTTACCCACACATTTCGTGCAAACTACAATTTGGAGCTGGAGGTCAGATTACATTCAGGTTAAACATTTTTGGCAAGATATCATTATTGATGCTGTATAATATTGCAACACATTGCAAAATACATCATATCTAATTGACTCATTATCAGTAAGCCAGAGACAGCTTCAAGCCTCCATCATAAAGTTCCATTTTTCTTTTTAAATTGAATAATCTGCGGAGTAGTATTTCAGTAGCATTGGAGCATCCAATTCTCCATTAGTGTATATATAGTGGCTTTATCATTCACTGATCATTCTTGCCTCAATCAGTTACTTCATTATAGGTTTGCAGTATGATGATTTTTCTATCATTCATTCTACATTTATCACCTGACAATAGGAGAGAGAAAGAGAGAGTGAGAGAAAGGGAGATTTATCCCATCACCTGTTCCTTTTGGAAGGGCAAGGTAAATAATCGTTTATTTAAATTATCAGTTTTCAGAGGAAGGGGTAGGTGACAAATGGTGTTTTGTTTTGTCTTTGGTTTTCTTTTTTTCTGAGTATCATTTTATAGATTTGCAGATTTGTATCTATTCAGTATTTTGTTCTGCTGCAGTCTTTCTTTTTGCAGCTCAAATTGTCCCATCTCTGGTTAGTGAGGGCCCCTTATTGACACAGCAATGCATCTCAGGCTCACCTTGTACCCTGACCCCAAATCAGCCATTTCTTGCAGTGGGAATAATAGTTAGAGTTCAAAATCTGGGGGTTAGGGATACATACTGCCACTGAGCTGCTTCTAGGTCCTTCCAGTGGCTAGAGGTAGGGGGAAATATACATGCAGATATTTTTTTAATCGCATGTTCATACTGAAATTTCCAATTCACATTTAACAGTAAAAAAGTCTTTAACTTTTTTGATTTTTATACTCAACGTTGCTTTTCTCTTACAATAAAAATTTAGTTGCTAACAACACTAACATATCACTTTTTTGCTTTATCTTACAGTATAAATTAGTTTCAAAATTAAAACAGCAGTATTATAACTTGTTTTATAATCCTGAATTAAATTTGAGATTTTTTTGTTTTGAGAGTATATTCCACTAAACATGTTAAAATATTGTCTTCCAGACCTAAATAGACATTTCTCCAAAGACGACTGACAGAGTCAGTCTCCAAAGATGACCAACAGGCCCAAGTAAGATGTTCAACATTATTAATTATCAGAGAAATGCAAATCAAAGCTACAGGGAGGTGCCACCTCATGCCAGTCAGAATGGCCATCACTAAAATGTCTACAAACAACAAATGCTGGAGAGGGTGGGGAGAAAAGGGAATCCTCCTACACTGTTGGTAGGAATGTAAGTTGGTTCAGCCACTATGAAAAATAGTATGGAGGTTCCTCAAAAAATTAAATGCAGAGTTGCCATATGATCTTACAGTCCCACTCCTGGGTATATATCTGGAGAAAACTATAATTCTTAAAGATATATGCACCCCAATATTCACTGCAGCACTATTTACAATAGCCACGACATAGAACAACATTTAGGTTGTTCTAAATGTTGATTTACATTCACCAACAGATGAATGGGTAAAGAAGATGTGGTACATATATACAATGGAATACTGCTCAGCCATAAAAAAGAATGAAATAATGTCATTTGTAGCAACATAGATGGTACCTGAGATTATTATACAAAGTGAAGCAGGTCAGAAAGAGAAAGACAAATACCATAATGATATCACTTACATGTGAAATCTAAAATATGGCACAAATGAACTTATCTATGAAACAGAAGCAGACTCACAGACATAGAGAACAGACTTATGGTTGCCAAGGGGGAGTAGAGATGGGAGAGGGATGTATTGGGAGTTTGGGATTAGCAGATGCCAACTAGTACATACAGAATGAATAAACAATGTTTTAATGTATAGCACAGGGAACTATATTCAATACTTTTCCATAATGGAAAAGGGCATGAAAAAGAATATATATATGCACAACTAAATCATTTTGCTGTATCGTAGAGACTATCACAACATTGTAAATCAACTATACTTTAATAAAATAAAATTTAAAATGTTATCTTCCAAAGCATTTAAAATAATTTTATTTTCTTGGTTTGTTACCTATTTGATATACAATTATATTTATTTTCTATTTTAAGAATTATTTTTGTATATTAAAAGATTTACTTGATCAAAACATCAGAACTAAATTAAAATGTACATGAGACAACTCCATCTCTGTCTCTTCCTTCTTGTAATTTTTTTTAAAAATTGTTTACATTCTTGCTCTTTCTTTCTCCACTTCTTCGTCCCAACCTTGCCTTTCTGAACTATTCAGTCCTAAAACTCTTAAGCAGGTCAGAGTAAAGCAGGTGGCTATGGAGGAAAGTAGGCATAGCTGTGATGGCCCATAACAGGGGCCCACAGCTCAAGTAGGGTAAGAAGGGCATCCGCAAGTGGCAGGGCCTGGGCACGGGTCATCAGAGCCTGAGCAGGCAAGGAAGGAGTTCACCTGGGAGGGCTACTTGGTTCAGGGTGCTGGAACCCCAGCAAGGTGAGGGCTTCTGCGCAGGGGTTCCAACTCATACAAATATCAGAGCACAGGGAGGGTGAGAGGGACATCTTCACGGAGAGGAGGGCAGAGATGGGTTGCACCAGGTGGAATGGTCAAATACATGACTGTAGTAAGGAAAATGAGAGTTAAGTTTCTCAGTGTCAGAGAAAGGAGTTATCAATAATTAAACTAGAATAAAAAATAGAAAACTAGAATGAATCCTGTGATATTAGACAGAAATTGAAGATATCAAGGTGAACTCAGTTTTGAAATTTAGACATAGACATAGAAATAAATACAGATGTAAACGTATAAACACAAACACACATATATATCCACCCTTTCACTGGGAGAGCCTGAGAGCAGTGCTACCGCACAACTAGCACATAAATCTTAATTTCTAAACACCATTCACCACAAAAAGGAACCAGAGATCCTCGGAGAAATGATCAGTTCCAGGGCTGCGGCAGGGCAAGTCCAACATTAGAGTATCTTGTGCCAGAAAGCCTGGAAGTACTCCAAGAGCAATGACACCATCTCAAAAGGACAAAGAAGTCAGCTTAAAGAGGATCCTACTGACTCTGAAGCCCGCATCTAAACCATTACATTTCCTTCCTAAATTTTCATAGATACTATGCTATTTAATATATAATCTTACCCTAATATGTGATAAATAATAAGCATCTAAGAATATGTTAGATACTGTATAGTAGTGCCTAGCATTAGAAAGCAGTAAATAAAAGTTAATATTATTTTGCAATATGTTCATTGCCTTTGAAGACCATCTTGTGGAAGAGATAGGCTCAATATGGATAAAAGCTTTACATAAGGGTAGAATTAAATGATAAAATTAATTGTTCAACTGCAAGTTTTATATGAATAGAGAAAGGAACCATAATTAAAATAAAACATAATTTATTGTTATAAAAAAAGAGTCTCCTACTAGTCCAATCTGGGACAATTTGGGCCTCCAAGTAAGTAATGATAGGAAAATTATAATACATGAATAAAATAGAGAATTATGATATTAATTACTGAATCAAAAGTTTGTTGAGAAACAGAATATTCACACAGTTTCGAAGTCCCTTCCCACAGATACTTAAAAATTGCAAAATAAGGGATGGAGGAAAGGAGAAAGAAAAGAAAATCAAAAAGAACTGTGCATGTCACTCTGCACTTATGCATGTCAATGCATAGAATACATTTCTAGGAGTAGAACTGCTGAGTCAAAGAACAAGTGCTTCTTTAATTTATTATCCCATAATGTATTGCTACATTCCCCTGCATAGTGTCATTGCATTTCCACCACCAGTATACAAAAGGACCTGTTCTCTGACAGCCTCACAAATAGAATGGGTCTTGGATTTTCATCAATTTGACAAGTTATTCTCATTTTTTGTGGGTGAGTGTGGTTGAGAGTCTTTTCATATGTTTCAAGGTCACAGAAATTCTGTTAAGCCCCACAAGCAAATCTAATGAGTGCCAGGTTTGGAAATAGCTCCATTGTCCTCTGTGGTTTGTGTGGTTAATAAAAAGCACTGAACTGGTAAATATTGTTTATGTTTATTGGTTTTCATTGGAGTTTAGACAGACGAGGGAAGATAAGTTTAATCTATTCAATTACCATCTCTGCTATGAAGCATCACTCCCCCAACTTCACTGAGCTGGTCTTAGAACAGTTCCTTCCAGCATTTTGTACATATTAATACATCTATTAGCACTTATCTTACTGAATTAAATTTATCTGCTTAAATGACTGTTCCCACTGGGGTTTTGAGTTTGGAAGATAAAACCTTATGCCTTATTCATCTTCAGATCCTTAGAATTAAGCCTAGTTGGTGGCACATGGATAGATACTCAAGAAGTATGAGTGTGAATAAATGAATACACAAAATGAAGAAGATAAATAAACACTAGGGATGTAATGTACAACATGATTAATATAATCAACACTGCTGTATGTTTCATATGAAAGTTATTAAGAGAGTAAACCTTGAGTTCTAATTGCAAGGAAAAAACATTTTTTACTTTTATTTTACTTAATGATGGATGTTCACTAAACTTATTGTGGTAATAACTACAAGATGCATGTAAGTAAAGCCATTAAACTGTATACCTTAAATTTACACAGTGTTGTGTGTCAATTATGGGTTTCCCCGGTGGCTCAGTGGTAAAGAATCCACTTGCAATGCAGGAGACATGGGTTCAATCCCTGGGTGGGGAAGATCCCCTGAAGAAGAGCATGGCAACCCACTGTCCATGACACTATGGACAGAGGAGCCTGGCGGGCTACAGTCCTTGGGGTCACAAAGAGTCAGACACGACTGAAGCAATGGAGCACGCACCCACACATGTATGTCAGTTACCTCAATAAAACTGGAAAAAAGAATAAGACAAAAATCGACTGGAAACACAAGCAATTGATTAATAACACGCATTAAATTCACACTCATATCTAGCATGCCACTTGTGTATAAATACACACAGCATAAATGGAAAAGATCTTTCTTTCTTGGACACCTTGAACTTTAAAAGAATGTTTATTTCTGGCTTCTGATCTCTGCCTCCTTTTGCTTAGCTTCATTAAGTAAACAAGTAAGTCTCCGGAGTACCTGATCACTTCACTTGCCCAGGGCTAGGGTAGGAGCTCAGCTCCTTCCACAGGAACATCTGGAGCTGCTCAGGGAGAGGACCCCACCGTCTGCACTCCTATCTCAGCAGCATATCTGTCTCATTTCCAGGATATCCGGAGTGAGTAGAGTGATCATGGATTCTCTCTGATGCCTCTCCTTCCTCCTTCCACATCTAAGGAGATGCACTTCTGGCAACTCACTTCTTTGAAATTTTCATTACATTCAGGTTAGAGCCCAATCATTTGAATCCAGAAGATGATAAGCATGATGTTCTGCCTTGACTACTGTCATTCCATTTTTCTCCCTAAGGGAGTTCTTACGCATTAAACAGTTGCCACTAAAGATACACCTTAGGAAACTAAACTCTCCTTTTAACAATCTCCTTCCCTATTGATGGTAATATTTATCCTGAGAAATATTTTAAGTCTTAGAAGACAGCCATGTTTCTACTGCAGAGAGTTGCTATAAAATTGTATGCTAAAAACACCAGGAGCCACAGCCACAAAGTAGATATGTTTGGTCACATCCTTTGCAAGTTAATTTAAAAACATTTGAAGATTGCAGCTCTGGTCTTCAGGAAAGCTGTTCTGTGTAATAATAATTGCATATGTCACCTCAATATTCTTTTCTTTCCTATTCCCCCCCGATATATCTATTCACTTCTAATGGAATAATGAATCAGTTCTAAATTATCCCTTGTTATTTTTTTTAAGTTTAGTTCCAAATCAAAGATGCTAGCTAGAATTCTAAGTGATATTTTCAAACTGTGGTGCTAGAAAAGATTCTTGAGAGTCGCTTGTACAGCAAAGAGATCAAACCAGTCAATCCCAAAGGAAATCAACCCTGAATATCCATTGGAAAGACTGATGCTGAAACTGAAGCTCCAATACTTTGGCCATCTGATGCCAAGAGCAGACTCATTGGAAAATATTCTGATGCTGGGAAATATTGAAGGCAAAAGGAAAAGGGATGGCAGAGGATGAGAAGTTGGATAGCATCACTGACTCAATGTACATGTATCTGAGCAAACTCTGAGAGATAGTAGAGGATAGAGGAGCCTGGCATGCCGCAGTCCATGGGGTGGCAAAGAGTTGGACACGACTTAGGGACTGAACAACAACTTGAATGTTTTGTCATCTTGAGAGAAGAAAGAAAATGAAATGTGATGACCTGGAAAGAAAGGGGTGGGTGGTCTGGTTCTGGCTCCAGTCTGGCTCAGACAGGTGAGCCCACAGAAGACTATCAGGCATTTCCCTGTGCTGTCTGGGCCAGTATGCTGGTCAGGCAACTTTAAGAGCCACTAGCAACCAGCACAAATGCAGGATGGCAATCGGCGCTTTCTGCAAAGGGCATGTGCTCTGCTATCTGGCAGCTTTTAGTTCTATCAATTTCTAGGTTTACAGTCTCAGGCAAGTAACTTGATCTCTTTGACCTCAGTTTTGCCACCTTAATACAGAGATAATAACACTTACTGTGCAAGCAAGTCAGTCTATGTGCTCAGAACATGTGGATACTGTTATCTAACAGCATGTAACAACAACCATAAAAGTAACCATGGTTTGAGCTCTTAATATGGAGTAATATACAAAGTGCTTTCCAGCCATCATTTCATTTAGCACTCTAGATATGGCTACAGGTAAATAGCATTGAACTGAATCACCATTTTACAGCTGAGAAAATGAAGCTGGGAAATGTTACACTTTTTCCCCCCAAAGTCATGTAGCTAGTAAGTAACAGTTGACTTCCAGGGGCATGCTGGGAAACCAGCTCACTAGGCAAAAATCAACGAACAGTCAAATTCATAGAGTCAAAAAGTACACTGGTTGGTGCTAGGGACTGGGGAGTAGGAAGGTAGGAAGGGGAATGGGCAGCTGGTGTTTAATGGGGACAAAATCTCAGTTTGGAAGGGTAAGAAATTCGGGAAATGGATGATGGTGAGAGTTGTGCAACAATGTGAATGCCCTTAGTGCCACTGAACTGTACAGTTGTATATGGTTAAAATACTGTGCTTAATGTTATGTGGCTTTAACCACAATAAAAAATATTTTTAACTTAATTAATAAATGAGCAAATAAGTAGAAGCCCGATTTGTAACACTTGTCGAGTTCCAAGGTGTAAATACTCCCACACTGTGGCTGATTTCAAGCTACCAGTGGTTTAACATGCACCTTGCAAAATTCATAAATATTTAACTGTTAGTTCTGGGGAGACTTTCCAAGCTGAAACCCAAGTCTGATTTCAAACTTTGCTCCGCTGAAGCTTAATCTACTGCCTTTCCAGTCACCCAACACTGTGACATATTAGAGTGTAGTAAGTATCTGTCAGGCTGTAAGAAGTGGGAGGCTTCTATTATAAAGAGCTCATACAAGCCAGCCTTTTCTCAGTGATTTCTATTCTCCCTCTGTATCACTATGGACCAGCCTACATGGTGCACAACTGACTTCTACCAACCTCTGAGAGCCCACAAATACAATATGTGACTACAAAATTCTGTGATCTAGTGCAGGGTGCCCAGCTCCTGGGCCACAGACCAGCACCAGTCCATAACCTGTTAGGAACCCAGCCACACAACAAGAGGTGAACAGTGGGCGAGTGAAGCTTCATCTATATTTATACCCATTCCCCATCACTCACATTACTGCCTGAGCTCTGCCTCCTGTCAGGTCAGTGATAGCATTACATGCTCACAGGAGCATGAACCCTACTGTGAACTGCACATGTGAGGGATCTAGGTTGCGGACTCTTTGAAAGTGAAAATGAAAGTCGCTCAATCGTGTCCGACTCTGCGACCCCATGGACTTATTCCATGGAATTCTCCAGGCCAGAATACTGAAGTGGGTAGCTTTTCCCTTCTCCCGGGGATCTTCCCAACCCAAGGATCGAACCCAGGTATCCCACATTGTAAACAGATTCTTTAACCAGCTGAGCCACAAGGGAAGCCCAAGAATACTGGAGTGGGTAGCCTATCCCTTCTCCAGTGAATCTTCCTGACCCAGGAATCACACCATAGTCTCCTGCATCACAGGCAGATTCTTTGAGTGCATTCCTTATGAGAAGCTAATGCCTGATGATATGAAGTGGAGCTGAGGCGGTGATGCTAGCACTGGGAAGCAGCTGCAAATACAAATTATCATTAGCAGAGAGGTTTGACTGCACAGAGACCATAATAAATCAATTACTTGCAGACTCATATCAAAACCCTATCAGTGAGTGGCAAGTGACAATTAAGCTGCATCTGGTGACAGGCATTAAGCATCTGGTGGCAGGCTTTAAGTCAGATTCTGACAATTATTCTACTCCATGAGTGGCCCGCCCATTATTTTATCTACCGCTTCCATCCATGTCTCTTTCCTACAGTGCACACTTGTCTCTGCCACAGTTTGGGTAAGCCCACAAGCTAACTCTAGCCAAAATGATGAAAAACAAACATCACTGGAGAGCTTCTTTGAAAAGGGGTATGACTCAATGATGAGACAGCAGAAGACTCTAAGACTGCTAACAGAGTTCTACTTAAATTACAGGTTCATTGCAACAGGTGATTCACACTTTCCAAGTATGCTTTGTATATGTGGCGGCTGGCTATCCAATGAAACATTCAAAACTACTTCACCACATGGAGACCAAACACCCTGCATTAAAAGACAAGACTTTAGAGTTTTTTGAAAGAAAAAACATGAGGAAAAGAAGCAATTATTGAAGGCCACCACTTCATCTAACGTGTCTGCACTGAGAGCATCATTCTTAGTGGCTGACCACATTGCCAAAATGAAGAAGCCCTTTACTATTGGTGAAGAGCTGATCCTGCCTGCTGCTAAGAACATTTGTTGTGGACTTTTAGGAAAGGGTGCAGTTCAAAAGGAGGCCTGTGCTCCTCTTTTGGCTGACATCATAATTAGGTGAATTGATGAGCTAGCAGAAGCTACTGAGGCACAATTGTTAGAGAGGATTAACGAGTCATCATGGTATGTAACCCAGGTTGACAAGTCTACCAGTGTTGACAACAAGGCAATAATACTTGTTTTTATGCAATATATTTTTCAGGAGAATGTGCACGAGTGTATGTTATGTGCACTTTTGATGTCAACAAACACCACAGCTGCAGAACTATTCATCTCTGAATGACTGTTACTGTTGCTGTTCCAACAGTCAGTCGTGTCCGACTCTTTGTGACCCCAGGAACTGCAGCAAGTCGGGCTTCCCTCTCCTTCACCATCTCCCAGAGTTTGCTCAAACTCATGTCCATTGAGTCTGTGATGCCATCCAACCATTTCATCCTCTGTTGCCTTCTTCGCCTCCTGCCCTCAATCTCTCCCAGCATCAGGCTCTTTTCCAACGAGTCAGCTCTTTGAATCAGGTGGCCAAAGTACTGAGCTTCAGCTTCAGCATCTGTCCTTCCAATGAATATTCAGGGTTTATTTACTTTAGGATCGACTGGTTTGATCTCCTCGCTGTCCAAAGGACTCTCAAGAGTCTTCTCCAGCACAACAGTTTGAAAGTATCAATTCTTCAGCACTCTGCCTTCTTTATGGTCCAACTCTCACATCCGTACATGACTACTGGAAAAACCATAGCTTTAACTATACAAACCTTACATATCAGGAAAACTGAATTGATCATTTTGTGTCAGAGCTGGACAGATTTCTGGTTTCACTATTCAGGTCAAAGAGATTGCTTTGGACAGATTTCTGGTTTCACTATTCAGGTCAAAGAGATTGCTTTGGACAGATTTCTGGTTTCACTATTCAGGTCAAAGAGATTGCTTTTGAATGTGAGTCTATGCACTGTGTCATTCATTGAGACATGCTGGCTAGCCAAAAAATGTCACCTGAACTTAACAACAATTTGCAAGATGTAATTAAAATTATCAACTACATTGAAGTGCATACCCTTAACTCAATCTATTCCTGCAGCTCTATGAGGAGATGGACACAGAGCACACACATCTTCTCTTATACACAGAAGTGAGATGATTTCTAAAGGTAGATAACTGACCAGGGTTTTTGAGTTATGAGTGCTGCTCCAGAGATTTCTTTTAGAAAATAGAAAAACAGTCACCTATGGCAGCACATTTCAGTGATACAGAATGGGTCACAAAACTTGCCTACTTGTGTTACATATGCAACCTACTCAGAGAATTCAATCTGTCACTTTAGGTGAGGACAACTATGTTCAAGTTGGCAGATTAAGTGGCTGCATTCAAAGCCAAACTGGAATTATGGAGGTGATGCATGAACACTGGGATTTTTACATGTTTCAAATGTTAACAGAGATTTTGAAAGAGACTGAGCCAGGGCTTTCTTTCCCCCAACTGGCACATGATCACATATCTTAGCTTTCAAAAGAGTTTAAGCATTGCTTCCCAACCACAGAAGACCCCTGAACTGGGAAGGAATGGATCCACAACCCATCTGTGAATAAGCCAGGCAAATTGACTTTGTCCATGCTAGAGGAGGATCAACTACTTGAGATTGAAAATGACAATGGCGTTAAAAGTATGTTTGAGACAACTTCAAACCTCCATACGTTCTGGATTCAAGTCAAAATGGAATACCCTGAGATTGCCACAAAAACACTGAAAAGCCTGCTTCCCTTTCCAACGTCCTATCTTTGTGAAGCAGTGTTTTCTACAGTGACAGCTTCCATCCCCACCTTCACCATCCACACTTTGCCCCAACCCTGCTTAAATACCTGCGGCTCCCCGACACGACACCCTGATGTTTTGAGTTGTGTACTTACTGGCTTGTTTATTTACGGTTTGTTGCTCTTCATTAAAATATAGGGTCATAAGAGTGGGAAACTTGTCTGTCTTTTGTATAGTGCCATTTCCAGCATTTGGAATGATTCTTGGCACCTTAAAGGCAATGTCACAGAGATTTGTTGGATAGATGGATAAATGAATGTCACAGTGCTTTTGCATATGCTGTTTCTTCTATTTAAACTGTGCTTCCCCACTATTCTTTATGATATAGATCCTACTGGTCTTCCAAAACTTGGTTTAAATATTAATCCTCTGAGAGGCTTTTACTATCATTTCCCTTCCCTCCTCCCACCCCCCACAACACACACACTTGCATTTCTCTGGTTTCTAAGCTTCCACTACACTCCTCCTCACAGTATAAGTCCCAGAAACACTTGGCTGTTCACCAAAGGCTAATGTTCCTCTTCCATAGTGTAGAATTATCGCCAGAAAGTGGCTGCCTGGCCACTGCGTTACATGAGCCAGTGTGACTAAGCTATGACAAACAGTTTGTGGGCACCACTTCCAAACTTGGCTCAAAAAACCTTCCTGCACAACATTTCAGTGTCCTCTTTCTTCCATCTGATGAAGGGAGGCAGAGGATCCAGAAGAGAACTCGAAGGTCATGGAGATCGCTGGAGCCATGAGGACTGCTTTCCCAACACCTCACTACTCTAAAACAAGAAGGAAACGTGGTGAGTTACTCGAGGGTTTCAAGCTGTTTGCTGCAGCAGTACATTCATCCTAACCACCCAGCACGCCGTACCAAGAGGACTGCCATTGTTTGTGTGTCTCTCCTCTGTGGTCTGTGCTCCTTGAGGCAGGGGTCAGGAGTCACATCCCCACTTTACTGGGCCCTCATCCAGGGTCTGTCACTTAATGGTGTGCAGTTAACATGCTTGACAGCTGGTTCATGATTCTAGGAAAGACACAGGTAGGGCCAACCCTTGGTTTTCTCCCTAGCAAATTTTTCCATAAATTTCCCTGCCGTTTTCACTGTAGAGAACTTTTCAAATGTTGTTTTACCTTGAGCATCACTTGGACATCCTCTCCCTACTAAGGCCCCCACCCATCTTTCCAAGGACCTCTGCCCTCTGGATTTTGTTACCAGAGGCTCTTCATCCTTCAGCCTCTACCCATAGAGCTCATTCAGAAGGATTACTTTTGAAAAAGCAATCTATGCCTATGATTAATTCCACCCTTCCCTGAAATGCTTCATTTTTTTGTTTTGTTTTTGTTTTAAACAGCACTCTTTTCTGTACATATTGTGCCTCGTTTCTCCTCTTTTCCAACTTTTCCAACTCATCATTACTGCTTCTGACACTGGTAAATTTATTTGGTGAGCCCTACCTTTAATTGAGAGCCTAAAATCCCTAGGTAGGAGTTAATTCCATTTCTAAAATAAAGCATAAAACCTAAAGATTCAAGAATATAAAATGGAAATGAACTTTTCGATTCTAAGCTCCTGTCCAGACTCACCACACCAAGTAAACCACTGAGGTCAGTTGGAGCACACTTTCAAACAATTACTACTAATAATGAAAAGTACCATCTCGAGGACCTATGTGCCAGACACTACAGTAGACACTTGAAATGTCATTCTCGATACAACAATGGGAGATAACAGTTATCCTCATTTTTAGGGTCACCATATAATCTCTCAGGGCACTTGAGACAGTGAAAGGAGATATTATTAAGAAGGATGACAAGACACAAGCATAAACCAAAATTGGCCAGACAGGGTGGGGCAGATGGTCATCCAGCTCATGTCCCAGCTAACAAAACCCTGACTGACAGAAACAAGTGCCTGATCAGCCACACAGCTTAAGAGGCAGCAGAATTCAAAGATAGGACTGGACTACCTGATGCCAGAGTTCATGCTCTCTCTACTGCCTTGGTTTAAAGTATTAGGAGTAGTGGGAGGAGGTGTGGGGACAGAGCGAGGAAGCAGAGAGAGGGGGTGATAAAAGTGAATGATGTGGTTACATCAGCCTGCTAGACCAGGTCAGCCTGGTTCATTCCACAGGCTGCCTCTCCCACTGATTAATTCACATCTCTCCAATTTCCAAACCACAAAGAGCCTATAATGGGAAGAAGTCAACACATGTTGACTAATGATAAATTTTCTAAATGATTCTTCCAGGAGAAGAAAGAGAAACTGAGACAAGATCAAACTGGAAGAGGCATGAGACCAACAAGTTAGTCTAAAGAGTGTCACAAGAGAAATCAAACCAATATATGCAGGAGACTTCACAGACCACCCTGGAGTTTGAACTACAGGAACCATCAGCAAGAAAAGAGAAAATTATGTATTTTTAACAGGAAGCATAATTTCTTTTTCAACCTGTAATTCTATTTCATAACCAGACTGATGGTATTAAGGAACCGTTTACCACTGCATATGCAGATAGGCTTACATAATAAAGCTACTACATTAGCAAATGTTTCTCATAGGGTAAGAAAAATGCATCTCACTTCTACAGGCTATATTATGTCAAATACAGTTGCTTTTTAAAGAAATGTTTGACTTGTGCATTTTATATTCACTAACATGCCTTGATTGCCTCTGAAGAAATGTGAAATGAAAAGAAGTGACAAGTACTTCAAGTGAAAAAAAAAAGAAAGCAAAAAAATCAGTCACTCCCCAGGGGCATCTTATGTGTCCATTTAGACTATGCAGCTTGATTGATGTAAATCTGTTTATCACCCTTCAAGTGTCATAAACAGATATTCACTTCATTCCAGCCCACACCACAGCACATCAGTTCAGGGAATAGCATGATTATTTTAGCAATTAAGCCTACCAAATACTGAAAATGACTTTACAAGGGAGCAACATTGACATTGGGTTGTGAAAGCTTTAGGACAGAAAAACCTGGTAAAGAAAACACCAGAGAGAAAGACTGAAAGAGGAAAAGAGACAAAGAGCATCATAAAGAAATCTGCACCTCAAGTCAAGGTGGGCGTGGGGGCCATAGAGAACGGGCTGAGGGAAAAGCTGGGTTTTCCATTTATCTGATGGCTACAAGGTCTGACGGTTTAATCACGTGCTTATCAATTCACTTTTCCATTAAATCTCTGAGGTCCCTGAAAAGTCAACACAGATAGTACAAGAGAGGCAGTGAAACAAATATTCATATTTCTTAAACAAGCTCAAAAAATTATTTAAAATGGATGCTGCTGTCATTAATATCTAGCTTTTATTTCTACCTTTCTGTGTGGTTACATCTTGATGTTTTCCTATATTAAAAGGGACCAGAGCCCCTCCTGAAACTCCCCTGACAAGTTCTGTTTGATTAATTTTTTTTTTTCTCCCTCTGTGCTCAGGAATCTGAAGAAATCGGGCAGGGCCAGCTTACCGTTCACTGATGCTGTGACCCAAATTGGGTCTGTTTCTTTCAAGCAAGAAGAGTTTTAACCTCGGGCTAGCGCTACATCTAAGGCTACAGTGAATCCACAGTTCGTGTAGGAGGGATGTTTTTGCCTAGGGTAAAATGTAGACATCAGCTGTTGATTTCTTTGAGCTTATAAAATGGGCTGAGATTCAGGAACACTTTTTACTCGTCAAAAATGATCACAGAGGTATTATCTCTGTCTCTTAACACACTCAGAAAGTTTTGTAAATTTCTTCTCCTTCTAAACTTGGCAATTTCTGTCCCCCTTCCAATCACTGACAGCAAGGAAAAGAAACTGCCCCTCAGCCCGGAGAGCAGAGAAAGCACTAAGTCATCCTTGGTTCAATGACTCACTTCCAAGTCTCCTTGATTCCCTTTGATCATCTTACATCATATTTGCACAACTGCAGTGGGAACTAAGTATCATTACTGTGCACTTATCATGTAGCAGGCTCAGGGCTAAGCATCTTCCATCCATTAGCTCAATGAAGCCACATAAGTACACTATGAGGTAATGTTGCCAAAACTCAGCCTCTCTTCACTGGTGCCAAATAGAAACACAGAGAGAGTTTTGGCTGAAGTAGAAAAGAGTAGCTTTTATTGCTTTGCCAGGTAAAGGCCTCAGTGGGCTAATGCCCTGAAGACCAAGTGACCCACCCAGGAGTGGGTAGTGAGTAGCTTTATAGTGTCCAAGGAAAAGGGCATGATCAACTCATGGACAATTCTGGGATTGGGTGGCATCAAAATGAAGTTTCAAGCATCATCAACTTTCTGGTTTCAACCAGTCTAGAGTCTATGCTCTGTGGTCAGCAGTTTTCACCTGCTTCCTGTAAAAACTTAGGAATGTGTGTTGAGTCTTTATATATTTCAGGGAACTGGGGGTTTGGTGATTCCGTTATGTGACAGAATTATAGTCTAAATTGTTGCCAGTTCCTTAGTCCAACAGCTATTCTTTGGAATATTTCTGTATCTTCACATTTCCCAATCATTAACTCTTGAGTCAACATTTTACTTCAAAAGACAAGGACACAGGGGCATGTACACGATTTCAATAGGTACCATTAATATTCCATTTTATGGATATCTAAGAATACATGTTTATTAAGTAGAAGAATTAAAACGAGTTCATCTTACTCCACACAGACTTAACTATTATGGAACTATCTAGCAGTGCTTGGGAATACAGATTTTAAATCATCTCAACCTTTTGTAATGATGGGGTTCAGGACACACTACCCCAAAATATCGCACCCTTGTATATTGAGTGTTTTAAGCTGGAGAAATATGTAAAATCCAACGAAGCGAGAAGGCCACTTTGGCCTTCTCCCCATATTTTCCCCCTGAAACAGGTCATAAAACCCCCCTGTGAGAAGAGCCCTCCCTTTATCTGAAGGAAAGGAGCATTCTTATCTGTGAAGACAAAGGAATCCCAAGAAGAGTCCTAAGAAGTAGGTCTTACCAAGTTTCCTCTGCTTACAATACCTACCTCATGGTCTTTAACCTATCCTATTTCTCCATGGCTATCCCTTCTTCATCAAACCCAGCACTAAAATGTAGAATTCTTCACTTCCTTATAAAGCCTTCTGTGCCAGGAGAAATTTATATTAAATAAATTTATATAACTTTATCTAGCTGAACTGTATTTTCCAGTTTTCAGACCTAAGACAGACTGAGCCCTGGGACCCTTTGCTGCAATGCTTGCAGCTGGACAAATGTCTCCTTGAGCAAAAAAATTCAGAGGAACTCTAAGGAACTAAAAATAACTGCCTGCATGCACAGTTGAAGCCAAGTATGGACAGCAAGATACAAAAAGACCAAAACAAACCCAACTGCAACTTCTAAAGAATCGGGAGAAAAAACAGGGTGTCGGGAGCAAAAGCAGAGGACTGCACATGCCCTCCTGCACTCAACACCACCAAAGGGGTGGGTAAACCACCTAAGCCACTGATCCCTGGACCTGCCCCTATGCACAACCCTTGGAACTTCCCAAGTGATAGTACTATCTTCTGTTCTAATGAGGCAACTCTGGGTAGGCTTCTGGAAGGGGACTGGTCAGCAGAAAGACCAAGCCATGATTAGAAGCTTGGGATTTTCAGTCCCACCTCTTCATTTTCCAGAGAGGAGAGAGGGACCAGAAATGGAGTTAAGAATTGATCATGCCTGTTTCCCAAAGCATGGAGCTTGAAGCACTTCCAGACTGTGAACACACATCACATACTGCAAGTGTTGTAGGAAAGAAAGTGGGGTGTGAAAGAAAGGTCGTACCCAAATCTCAGGCGAGTCCCTGGACAGCAGCCAAGTGTGAGTTCTTAGCTTCACACGGGAAAGAATTCAAGAGCAAGCCATAGTAAAGTGAAAGAAGGTTTATTCAGGGAGATACACACTCCACAGACAGAGTGTGGGCCATCTCAGAAGGTGAGAGGCCCCAACATATGGGGTGTTTGGTTTTTATGGGCTGGGTAATTTAATAGGCTAATAAGTGGGAGGATTATTCCCTCAGGGAAGGGGTGGAGATTTCCAGGTGGGCCTCTTATGTTCTCTTGTAGTCAGCCTCAGAACTGTCATGGTGCCTGTGGGTGTGTCATTTAGCTTGCTGATGTGTTACAATGAGCTTATAATAATGCTCAAGGTCTAGGGGAAGTCAGTCATCCGCCATCTTGGACCTAGTTGGTTCTACCCAATTCATCTCATACCCTCAGTTCAGTTCAGTTCAGTCGCTCAGTCGTGTCCAACTCTTTGCGACCCCATGAACTGCAGCACGCCAGGCCTCCCCGTCCATCACAAACTCCCAGAGCCTACCCAAACCCACGTCCATTGAGTCAGTGATGACATCCACCCATCTCATCCTCTGTCGTCCCCTTCTCCTCCTGCCCTCAATCTTTCCCAGCATCAGGGTCTTCTCAAATGAGTCAGCTCATCACATCAGGTGGCCAAAGTGTTGGAGTTTCAGCTTCAACATCAGTCCTTCCGATGAACACCCAGGACTGATTTCCTTTAGGATGGACTGATTGGATCACTCTGCAGTCCAAGTGACTCTCAAGAGTCTTCTCCAACACCACAGTTCAAAAGCATCAATTCTTCGGTGCTCAGCTTTCTTTATAGTCCAACTCTCACATCCATACATGACCACTGGAAAAACCATAGCCTTGACTAGATGGATGTCATTCTTTCAAATGTTGTGCCCTGTCCCCTTCCTGTCTCATATTAGCCCCCACCCCCACTCCAGCTCCACAGAGAAGGAAACTTCTGTGCTTTTACCATCCAAGACCTCGTTCTATGGATCCTTTTATCTGGCTGTTCATCTATATACTTTATCTTATCCTAAGTGTTAGTCACTCAGTCGTGTCCACTCTTTGTGACCTTATGGACTGTAGCCCACCAGGCGACTCTGTTCATGGGAATTCTCTGGCAAGGATACTGGAATAGGTAGCCATTCCCTTCTCCAGTGGATCTTCCCATCCCAGGAATTAAACCTGGGTCTCCTGCATTGCAGGCAGATTCTTTACTGCCTGAGCCACCAGGGAAGCCCAGCAAGTAAGTAAAAGAAATCAGCACTGAATATTCATGGGAAGGACAGTTGCTGAAACTGAAGCTCCAATACTTTGGCCACCTGATGGGAAGAGTCAACTCATTGGGAAAGACCTTGATACTGGGAGGGGCTTCCCTGGTGGCTTAGATGGTAAAGAATCTACCTGCAATGCAGGAGACCCAAATTTGATCCCCAGGTCGGGAAGATCCCCTGGAAAAGGAAATGGCAACTCACTCCAATATTCTTGTCTGGAGAATTCCATGGACTGAGGAGCCTGGCAGGCTATAGTCCATGGACTCAAAGAGTCAGACACAACTGAGCAACTAACACTTCCACACTTTGATGCTGGAAAAGACTGAAGGCAAAAGGAGACAGAGGTAGCAGAGAAGGAGATGGTTACTTAGCACCACTGACTTAAAGGACATGAATTTGAGTAAACTCTTGGAGAGAGTGGAGGACAGAGGAGCCTGGCATGCTGCAGTCCATGGGGGTCTCAAAGAGCTGGACACAACTTATCGATTGAACAACAACAAAGTAAGTAAGTATGTGTTTCCCTGAGTTCTGTGAGCCACTCCAGCAAATATTCATATCCAAGGAGGAAGAGGTCATGGGAACCCCTGATTTGTAGCAAGTCAGAAGTTATGGGTAACCTGGGGACCACCCACCTGGATTGGCATCTGAAGTGGACGGAGGGCAATCTTATGGGAAAAGTGAAAGTGTTAGTTGCTCAGTCGTGTCTAACACTTTGCCACCCCATGGACTGTAACCCCCCAGTCTCCTCTGTCTATGAGACCAAACCCTTAATCTGCAGGATCTGAATTCAGTTAATTTGTAGGACACCCTGCTGGTATCAGAAAATTGCTTAGTGTGGGGAACAACACACCCACCTCTGGTGTCAGCAGTTTGTGAGGGAGGTCATAGTGTGAGAGTAAAGTAGACACAAGAGCAAGTGTCAGCTCCCTAGTCAGCCCCCTCCCAGAATCTGACCCAGTATGAAGTTGCTGTATGGGCAGAGCTCCCTCTGGCGACCCTGTCATCTGTTCTCATTGGGTGTTGCTGAGGTCCCAGGCGCTGGTGCTGCAGTGACACAAAGCCCCAGGCTTTTGGAGGAGCTGCTGGAGGCCACATCCGCCTTTTATCAAGCCTGGAAGCCTGGTGCCTCTGCAGGCTCTGGCTGTGTGCTCTGATTGGGAAGCAGGGTGCAGCTTCTCTATGCTCTCATCACCTCTCACCCTCTCTGCCCACCCTGGGACAAGGCAGAAATTTACTTTTTCTAATCTGAGAAATCACACCTCTCTTCAGTGTCTGGCCAGGAACTTTGATCTATTCTTCAGAATCACTTCCCTGTTCTTTGGAGTTTAGACTTTAGAAAACACAAGTCAAGAAGATTCCACACTTGTATATCTCTATTCCATTCTCATCCTTGTGGAAGAAGCACAGGATCAACTAATTGTTTAAATGCAACAAAAGACAGAAGGAAATTCAGAGAGAGAAAAAAATCTGTTGTTATCTT
Organism: Okapia johnstoni; assembly: GCA_024291935.2. Taxonomy (NCBI): domain Eukaryota; kingdom Metazoa; phylum Chordata; class Mammalia; order Artiodactyla; family Giraffidae; genus Okapia; species Okapia johnstoni. Next base: position 121,757,143 of record CM044307.1, on the reverse strand, counting down.
AAAATATTCTTCTCCCACAACATAATGTAAGAGTTATGGTTTTGTAATAAAATGTTGATATGTCATGATTTTTCATTCAACACACTGGTGTCTACAACTCTGCAACTAGAATTAATATAATCATCTTATACACTGCAGCCAGACCAATTTCCTAAAGGCAGATTCATCAGATTACTTCTGAACTCAAATCCCTCTAAAGGCTCCCCTTTGTCTCCAGAATATAGTCCACGCTCAATCTTTTCAGCAGCAACAATGGATGCTAGAAGACAATAGAGTAGTATCTCCAAAGTACTAAAAGAAAATGTAATAAACACTATGAAGTGAAGTGAAGTGTTAGCCACTCAGTCGTGCCCAACTCTTTGTGACCCCATGGACTGCAGCCCACCAGGCTCCTCTGTCCATGGAATTTTCCAGGCAAGAGGACTGGAGTGGGTTGCCATTTCCTTCTCCAAGGGATCTTCCCAACCCAGGGATCAAACCCAGGTCTCCTGCACTGCAGGCAGGATCTTTATCGACTGAGCTACGAGGGAAGCCTGTAAACATTGAAGAGCAACCACCCAACGTGGGGCTCAAACCCACAACCCTGGGATTAAGAGTCCCATGCTCCGAGACAGAATAAGAGACACAGATGCATAGAACAGTCTTATGGACTCTGAGGGAGAAGGTGAGGGTGGGACGTTCTGGGACAATAGCATTGAAACATGTATATTATCATATGTGAAACAGAACAGCATTCCATGTTCTATGCATGAGACAAATGCTCAGGGTTGGGGCATTGGGATGACCCAGAAGGATGGGATGGGGAGGGAGGTGGGAGGAGGGTTCAGGATGGGGAACACATGTAAACCCATGGCTGATTCATGTCAATGTATGGCAAAAACTACTACAATATTGTAAAGTAATTAGCTCCCAACTAAAATAAATAAAGTTATTTTTAAAAAAATTAAAAAAAAATAAAATAAAATAAAACTTGAACAAGACCAAAAAAAAAAAAAAAAAAAAAAAACTTTGGGAGAAATAGTAACTTTACAATACTTCTTAAAAAAAAAAAAAGAGTCCTGTGCTCTACCAAATGAACTCTGCTAAATGATCATTAAAGATAAGGGAAAAATAAACAGATTTTAAATATACAAAACCTAATCATTTTTTGCTTTTTGTTTTTACCACCCACTCTCTGTCTCTGTATAAACTATTAGAGGGTGTTCTTCAGCAAGAAGAAAATTCAACTGGGGGCCATTGTGGAAGTGGGTTACTGCAATGATCTAGACCAGAAAAACAAATCTTTATCAGGTCCTGGGTTAACTATTAATAGCTTGCCTATTCATTCATTCAGCCAACATTTATGGAAACCCAAAATCTCCACGCACTATTCTTGGTGTGAGGATCTATTGGAGAAAAAAAGCTTTTCCTGCCACCAGGGACACTAGAATAAATTAGATGAGGGTGGAAAATGCTATGATAGGCAACTACAAAAAGAAAAGTCAAACTAGAAGTTCAATGTTGGCAACCCAATGAATCTAGAAATAGTAAAACACATTGAAATTTTCCATTAGCTAGTAACTATAGTCAGAGCCTCTTGATGAGGGTAAAAGTGGACATTGGAAAAGCTGGCTTGAAACTCAACATTCAAAAAACTAAGATTATGGCATCCAGTGGCATCACTTCATGGCAAATAGGAGAAAACATGGAAACTGTGACAGATTTTCTATTCTTGGGCTGCAAAATCACTGTTGACAGTGACTGCAGCCACAAAATTAAAAGATGCTTGCTCCTTGGAAGGAAAACTGTGAAAAACCTAGACAGCATATTAAACAGCAGAATTTTCACTTTGCCAACAAAGGTCCAGTAGTCATGTACGGATGTGAGAGTTGGACCATAAAGGAGGCTGAGCACTGAAGAACTGATACTTTCTAATTGCGGTGCTAGAGAAGACTCTTGAGAGTCCCTTGGACAGCAAGGAGATCAAACCAGCATCACCAACTCAGTGGACATGAATTTAAGCAAACTCTAGGAGACAGTGGAGGACAGAGGAGCCTGGAGTGCTGCAATCCATGGGGTCACAAAGAGTCGGACATGATTTAGCAACTGAACAACAACAATAGTCAGTCATAAAGCACCATCAGTTACCCCTATCTCCACCCCAGCTTTACCCACATGTTACTGGAAATAGCAACGGGGTCCAGGACTGTTCATAGCTGACCTTTGGCAATATTCTCAATCCAGCATATTAATCTGGGCTTCCATATCCATTACTGCCCCTGCAGCTCTCTAGCTTGCTGTGTCTTGTCATTCTTTGTGGGAGTCTATTTACCCATCCAAAAAAAGATCCAGATAAGCACGAAAGGCAAAACCTCAATGCTGTCCTTGCACCCCTGGCTTCAAAGCCTGGCGAGGGGGGAGGTCCTAGAACTGCTGGTGGATGAAGGCTTGACTTTGAGACACCACTCGTGGCACTCACTGAACAATTTCCTGGTGGCAGAAAAAGAAAAACAAACTGTCAGAGCTACTGTGGTCTGGCTGAGCACGCAGAGCAGGCAGAGCCTGGGGAAGTCCAGGCCACAGCAGAAGCCAGGGGGCCCCTTTTCGGGAGATCCAAGTCTCCACTACTATTCCAAAAATAGGAGCTAAAAAGCCAGAGGGCTTCCCAGTGGAGTGAGATTTAATTTAGATAGAGTGCAAAAGGAAGCATGAAATCTGAACTGACAGCAGATAAAGTACTAGTATGCTTCCTCCACTATGTGACACAGAGTCCAAATGAGAGAAAGTGATCTCAGCAACATCACATTATTAAAGTCACTCACCACATTCCTAGCCAAAGTGCACTCACTGCTTTGGGGCTGCCGCGTCACTGTAATGAAGAGACTGACTCTTGAGCTATAGGTAAGTGAATGGGAGCTCGGGTATGATCCGTCTGGTACTGTGATGCTAACGAGGATCCTCATCTCTGAGGTCTCTCCCTCAGAGTGGTTTGTTGGTTTCAGTCATGGGCATAACTAGATGGTCGAGGCTTGTCAATGATATCTGTCTGAACAGGTCTCACCTTAGATGTCACTGAGGCAGCCTGCCCTCTACCCCCTCTTCCATCTCACTTATTAACTGTATTGCATTCTTTACATTTATAGATTTGTTCCCCGTAATAATAGAACCTGACTGGCCACCTGATGTGAAAAGCCGACTCATTGGAAAAAATGCTGACACTGAGAAAGACTGAGGGCAGGAGGAGAAGAGGACAACAGAGAATGAGATGGTTGGATAGCATCACCAAATCAATGGACATGAGTTTGAGCAAATTCTAGGAGAGGGTGAAGGACAGGAAAGCCTAGTGTGCTGCAGTCCATGGAGTCGCAAAGAGTCAGACATGACTTAGCAACTGAACAACAACAACAATAGAACACATTTATTATCGCTATATTGCAAACTCAATGCCAAGCACTTTAGATGAATTATCTCATTTAATCCTCACTTCAACTCCACAAAGTCAGGGCTAATATTATCTCCCTTTTAAAGATGAAAAACCTAAAGTTCTGAGACTTCAGGTCATTAGCGCCAGAGCTGGGATTCAAACTCCTGGCTGTCTGACTCTTGAGCCTAAGTTCTGATGCTACACCACCTCTCCAGACCATAAACATGAAGGCAGCGGCCATGTCATTCATTCATTCGTTCATAAATATTTATTGAACAATTGCCACAGAGTATTCTAAGCTATGTGCTAGGAGTAAAACTGGCAAAGTCCCATTTGCAAGAAGCTAACATTCAAGAGGTTAGAAAACAGACAAGAAACAAATAACTAACAAATGGGAAAGATAAACAAAAAAGTGATAAAAGCTAAGACTCCAATAAACAAAGTGAATATGCTAGCTGTGCTGAGTCATGTCCAACTCTATGTGACCCTATGGATTTCTCTGCAAGAATACTAGAGTGGGTTGCCATTTCCCCTCCAGGGGACCTTCCCAACCCAGAGATTGAACCCCTGTCTCCTGTATCTCCTGCAGTGCAGGCGGGTTGTTTACCTCAAGCCACCGAGGAAGCCCTATATGCTGGCTACAGATTGACTAAAGCAGGTGTGTGGCCAGGAAGTAAAGAGTAACTTCAGTCTCAGTGGGGAAGACCTCTCTGAAGAGCTAACATTTGCGCTGAGACCTGCAAGACGAGGGGTGAAGAGAGCACCAGGCAAAGGCTTAAACAACAGAAAGGAGGCTCATGTGGCTAAAGTGAAATGAACAAGGAGATTACACCTGATGTGGGAAGTGAGGTTTTATTGCCAGTGTAATAAAGAGCCAACTTCTCCTTTACCACTGGTTCTACAGCACTTAGTCATGTGTTCAAGGTACACATAACAGTCACTGAAGGAGAAAATAATACCCAGCCTCAGACTCTGAGGAAGGAGGTATAGGATGGTGGATCCTGTATCCACCCAGGATGCAGTGCAGTGTTCTTCCTCCCACCTCTGCTGCCTGTCCATGACTGGAAATCCCAGAAACACAGCGGAAGGGAGAACCACAAATCAAAGGTCTTTTGCATTTTGTTGCTCACCTGTAATACAAGGAGTAGGAGATGGGTGTGTCATTGCTGGGTGTGTGTCTGAGGTGCCCCTATCCACAGCCAGCACAACAGCTTCCTTTGTCGGCTACATTCCCGATCCTCTTTGATCTCTGGGGGATAAAAAGCATGGAACATATGGGAGGATGCCACTTCCCTGTGGAGGGCAGGTCTCATTTCTGGGTGGCCGATTCTGCAGAGCCATGCTTGCTGCTTCCAGGAACCCCAAGTTATGTGCAGGAAGGGAAGTTGGCGAAGCGTCGCATCAGCCTTCCCAAGGATGGGGAACATGGGCTTCAGCCAATCCACACCTGACACTGTTCGCCTGACTTGCTTCCTTCACACTGCTTTTCTCATCTGTGATTTGCCATCTGATGAAAAGGTTTTCTGATTATCTCCAAGTCACAGATTCACCGTGGGAAGCAAGCATGCAGGCCACTTGAAATAGTCATCTGGCACATTCTTACTTTGCTGAGAACTTTATCAGCCTATCCAGACAATGCTTCTAGTCTTCCAAGTGCTATGGACAGATCATACATAGATACGGTCAAAGAGACACCTGACCGAGAGAGACAGTATTCTCAGGGTCAACTCAAAGTGTGACTGTGACCTAAGTGAATTTTGATGTCCACGCTCTACATCTTTGTCATTTTTTCCTACCTTTCTCACCACCACCCCACCCCTTTGTGATGTCATGCTGTGTGGAAAGGCAGTGTAGCTGTAGAAGCAGTACTGGTTTCGAACTCCAGCCTTACCACCACTAACAGAGTGACCTCAGGCAAGTACCTAGCCTCTGTGTACCCCAGTGAGCCAGTCTCTAAAATTAAGAGAACAGTGTTGAAAAAAATTAAAATGCAAAAAGGCCCAGAACCCCTAGCTCTGTATCTGACATATATTCAGTACTAAACCTTTCCCTAAAACCAAACACCCATCCCCTCGGCTCTCTAAGGACACTGGTTATCACAGATGGAAGATGCTCACAAGTTCATTCTCATGAAGATGCTAATATCCAATAAGTTTTTTTTTATTTTTTTTAATATTTAGTTTGGCTGCACTGGGTCTTAGTTGCAGCACTCAGGACCTTTGATCTTTAGTTGCAGGGCATGTGGGATCTAGTTCCCTGACCAGGGACCAAACCTAGCCTCCTACTGTACTGGAATACAGAGTCTTAGCCACTGGGACCACCGGGGAAGTCCCCAATAACAATCTTCTGTGTTTCTTTTCCCAGGGATATCTGTGTTACAACCAGCAAATCTGAATCCAAAGCAAAGAATTTCGAGGTCAGAGCTTTCATGCTTTGTGATCATATTGGCAGAGGGTAAGCGAGCCTTCTCCTAACTATAGTGCATCACCCTATACCAACCCTGCAGGACAAGCTAACCAGGGCTGTAGTTTGTGAGTTTACCATGCCCCATCCCCATGCCCTCTTCTTCATGGTGCTGCTGTAGTTCATTCAAACAGAAGGGGCTGATGGAGGAAAACCACATAAATCTTTGGAAGTCAAATTTTAGACAAAGCAAACTTTACTGACTCTTGGAGATAGACCAAAAATTTATTAACTCAGAAAAGAATGAAAGCCTGTCTGTTCAGTTCTACGGCCAGGTGCACTTCAATGTTGACTTTCATAAGTGCTGTGAAAGTCCAGCCTGCTCTCACACAGCTAACCAGCCAGGACTGTGCCCTCTTTCAAGCCCCTCTCCTTTCACATCTCCTCTTCTCTCTCTGGAAAGCTCTTATCATCCTTTCTGCACCTGGCAAAAGCCTATTCATCTTTGCAGGCCTTGCTCAAATGCCATCTACTCTGTAAAGCTTTTCAAAAAAAACCTTCATCCAACCATTCAGCAAAATTAGTCACACAATTCTTTATCTCCTAATGTTTTGTTCCTAGCCTTGGCATAAGGCTTGCCCTAGTTTATTCACACATCATGTTGTAGTAGAGTTAGTGGTTTGTGCTCTGTCTCCCCACCAGGCTGTGAGCAATAAGATGGCAAGAGCCCTGCCTTATTCATGTTTGTATTCCTGATATCAGACACTGCACCTGGCATGTAAATGTGCCCTCAGTAAATTTTGGTGGAATCAAATTCATTAACTTCGGGGGAGGACTGGATCTCCTCAAGGTTCCGTTTCCTCCTTTATAGGAGATGACAGAGATGTCTACAGCAAAATGTCAGTATTCAGATTCAGTGATATGTCTGATGTGAAATATTGTCTTGCACCGGACACAAACCCCTGTACGTAATTAGCTCACTAGGAGTTGACTAAATTCATCCATTCAATAAAAATTATTTAGATAATGTGTCCCCAGTGAATCTCAGTAAATACAAGAAGCAATGACCCTGATCTCATGGAGTTTATATCTCAGAGGTAGAAGACTGCTGATGATCAGTACAAAAATAAATATACCAGAAAATACTAGTGATAAAATACTTTGAAGAAAATTAAACAGAGTGTTAATACAGAAAGTGACTTGGCCAAGGGAGGTGGTGGAAAAGGCTTCTCAGAGGAGGTGATGTTTAAGCTGGAATCCACATGACAAAAAAAACAGAAAAACTGGAATAAGAGCACTCTGGGCTCTCCAATGGCAAGTTCATACCCTGAAACAGATATGAGATAGAAGTACAGAAGGAGGAAAACGAGCTAAGTATGATGAGAGAATTTTCACTTACAAGAGGAGCAGAGGCATGAGGTTGAGGAGTGAGGCTGGGGAGACAGGTACAGGGTAGATTATTTGAGGACTTAACTGACTAGGAAAAGGAACTCATATTTTATCCAAAGTGTAATGAAAAACGTTTTAGTTTCTTTTTTTCAAATTTTAAACTTTTTATTTTGTGCTGGGGTATAGATGATCAACAATGTTATGGTAGTTTCAGGTGAACAGTGAAGGGACTCAGCCATACATATACACGTATCCATTCTCCCCCCAAACCCCCTTCCCATCCAGGCTGGCACATAACATTGAGTAGAGTTTCATGTGCTATACAATAGGTCCTTGTTGGTTATCCATTCTGAATATAGCAGTGTGTATATGACCATCCCAAACTCCCTAACTGTCCCTGCCCCCTCTGGCAACCATAAGTTCTTTTCTAAGTCTGTGCGTCTCTTTCTGTTTTATAAGTAAGTTCATCTGTCTCATTTCTTTAATCAGAGTAGTGATGTGCAGTGATTGATGTTTTGAAAAGTTCACTCTAAAAAATGCTTGCTCCTGATTATTGCAGTCTAGGAAAGAGATGCTGGCTTGACCTTGGCTGATGGAAGTGAAGATGGAGAGGAAAGGATTTGAATCTGTTTCAGAGATACAGCTGAGGATGACTGAGGAAAATTGGGGAAGGTAAGGAACCAAGCCTGATGTGGAGATTTTGACTTGCTTCTGAGGTTAAGTTTGAAAATGCAGAAAATATTTTAAAACAATTAGCAGTAAATGTACTTTCCTCTAGTTCTCCTGTGAAGTACAATTAAAAATCCTGGGCATTACTTATAAATCAAACGTAAGAAGACTCTAAAAAGTAGAGAGAAGGCAAATCAACTTGAGAGTTTAGGACTCAAAAAACCACAGTGGTGAATACCCTGGCCTTGAGGAGAGCAATACACGGGTCGCAGACTGAAAAAAATTCCCCCAAAAGTCTGCTCTCTCTAACCAAATGACTAGGAAAGGAACAGCCAAGCAAGACAGAAACTTTTAGATACTCCAGGCAAACACCGCAGAAAAATCTGTGGCTCCACTCTTATCCACACCAGCAAAAACCAAGTAGGAAGTCTAGGCTCCCACCCTCTTAAGGCTCCCGTGAGGAGCTCCAAAACCCATGGAGCTGACATAAGAAAAGTCCAAGTAGGGAGCCAGGAATTTTACCCCCACTGGCCAGTAAAAAACACCCCAACCCTCGCGGTATTAATAGAGATCCCATGGAACAAACAGAAATCTACACTTCCCCAACAATAAGAGGGACCCCACCCCCTCCCCACTAAGATGGTGTCAGAGGAGGAGGATGAGGCCTGATAGAATATCAGAACTTTCATCAACACTCAGCAATAAAAATTCTGCCCTCACCACAGTGTCAGTGGAGACCATAAGGGTCTCCACCCATCACTAAGAAGAAACCCTCACCCTCACCCCACCACTTAGGAGGCTGAGTGGAGAACATAGATTTCTACCTTCATCTGACAGCAACTGGGTAGGGATGTCCCTCCCCACTCCCCACCCGACCCCAACCCACTCCTACTGCCAGAGAAGTGTCAGATTAAATCAGTTTTTAAAGTAAGGATTAAATAAGGTCTAGAATCTCATACTTCATATGGAAACATCCAGGTTTCAATAAAATAATTCATTATAAAAAAAAATTGGAAGCACTCAAATTGAATGAAAAAAAAAATAGATGCTAAACCCAAGATGACAGAAATATTAATATGACCTGACAAAGATTTTTAAGCAGCTACCATAAAAATGCTTCAACAAGCAGTTACAAATATACTTCAAACAAATAAAAATAGGAAATAAAGGATACAAAGAAGAACCAAATGGAAATTTTGGAGCTGAAAAATACAATAACTGTTATAAAAATCTCAGTGGATGTGCTTAACAACAAAAAGAGAAAACATAGGACAGAAAGAGTGAAATGAAAGACAGAACATTAGAAATTACCCAATTTGAAAAACAGAAAAGAGAGACAAAAAATAGTCTCAAAATTCTGTAGGATATTTTTTTTTAATGTCTAATATTTATGTAATTTGAGTCTCATGAGGCAAGTAGGAAAATGGCAGGGGTGAAAATGTACTCAAGAGAAATCATGGATAAAAACTTCCTAAACTTTCCAGGAGAAAAGGACCTACAGGTTTAAGAACAAAGTCCAAACAGTATAAACCTGAAGAAATCCATACCAAGACACACCATAATTAAACTTCCCAAAACTAAAAAACAGAGAAACTCTTGAAAACAGCCAGGAAAAAATGACATCTCACCTACAGGAAAATAACAATGACAGCAGATTTCTTATCATAAATCATGGAGGCTAAAGGAAGTGGCGTTACATTTTTCAGTGACAAAAGAAAAGAACTGTCAACCAAGAATCAAGTATCCAGTTAAAATATTCTTCATCAAAGACATAGATATCTAAAGTTTCTGAGATGAAGGAAAGCTAAAGTCTCACCAGGGAACCTACGCAAAAAGAATAGCTAAAGAAATTTTCTCTAAACAGAAAGAAAACAATACAAGGAAGAATCTTGGAATACTAGGGAACTAAGTAAATATGACAGGCTTTCCTCCACTTGAGTTTTCTAAATAATGTTTGAAGGCTGAAGCAGAATTTATAACATTGTCTGAGGACAACGTGTATAGAGGAAATACTACATGTAGAGGAAATATGAATAGGGAAAGGTATAGGGACCAAAAGAGAGGTAAGTTTTCTGTACTTCACTTGAACTGGTAAAATGACAACACCAGTAGACTGCAATAAGTTAGGTGTATATATAATATAATACTTAGAGCAAACAGTAAAAAGCTATATTTAAAGATATATTTTTAAAAGATAAAACAGAATTTTAAAATATGTTTCAGAAGCACACAGGAAGGTGAGGGGAAAAAAGAAATGAGAAACAATAGAACAAAAAGAAAACAAACAAAAATAAAATAAAATGCCAGATTTATGTCCTAACATATTGATAATTACATTAAATATAAACGGCCTACATATACAAATTAAAAACTGAGGTTAGCAGGTTGGATTATAAACCATGCATGACTTAGCTATATGCTGTCTACAAGAAACTCACTTCAAGTACAATGATATAAGAAGGTTGCAAGTAAAAAGGTGAAAAAATGCATATCATGCAAACATGAATCAAAGAAATGTAGGAGTGGCTATATTATTATCAAGCAAAGTAAATCTCAGAACAAAGAAAATTACTAGAAACAAGAAGGGACATTACATAATGACAAAGGAATCAATCCACCAAGAAGACATACCAATCCTAAATGTGTACATACCAAGAGCAGAGCTACAAAGTATATGAAGCAAAAGCTGATGTAACTGAAATGAGAAATTCACACATCCACAATTATCGTTAGAGACTTCAACATTGCTCTCAAAAATTGAGAAAACATCTAGGCAAAAAAGCAGCAAAGACATAGAAAAACTCAATGCCATCAAACAACAGACTGACATTTATAAAATCCACCACCACCCAACAACAGCAGAATCCATAGTTTTTTCTCAAGTTTCCACAAATCGCTTACCACTTTCTGGGTCATAAAACAAACCTCAACACATTTAAAATAATAAGGATAATAAAAGAATACTACAAACAATTCTATATACACAAATTTGACAACTTAGAAACTGAGCAATACCTCAAAAAACACTAATTACTATCACTCAATATTATCATCACTAAGTACATCACTCAATATTAAATAGATCATCTAAATAGCTCTTTAATATTAAGGAAATTTAAACTCCCTAAAAATACATCTTCAGGCCGAGACTGTTTCACTGGAGAATTTGATCCAAAATTTGAAGAAGAATTAGTACCACTTGTACACAATCTCTTCCATAAAACAGAAGAGGAAAGAACATTTTCCAATTCATTTTCTGAAGCTAGTATTACCCTGGTACAAAACCAAAGATGGAGAATGAAAAAGAAAGACAGAAAGAAAAGGAAGGAAGGAAAGAAAGAAGAGAGAGAGGGAGAAAAGGAAACTACAAGTCAATATTCCTCATGAATATAGATGCAAAAAAATTCTTAACAAAATATTAGCAAATAGAATTCAGCATTATATAAAAAGAATTCTATACTATGACCCAGCAGGATTTATCCCAGGGATGCAAGGCTAGTTTAGCATTTGAAAGTCCACTAATATGATCCACCATATTAAAAAGTTAACAGAAAGAAAAAAAAAATCACATGATCTTATCAATAGTGCCAAAAAAACAAGTACTTGAAAAAATTTAACTATCCTTGATTAAAAAAAAACACATAAAAATAGAAATAAAATGCATTTTATTTAACTTGATAAAGACCTTGCTTAGTAAGGTCTTTCCATGCTCCTTCATGGAAATCCTTTTTATAATTCTCTCCATCTTCATTTTTCAAAAATTTGTTGATATCTTATTTCCTAATGTTGCCTTTTTTTTTTTTTGCTGTTCTGATTTATCTATTTGTAATCCTATACTATCATTTTAGTAGAATCTGAAGAGAGAGGGAAAAATTATGGTGCTTAATCCACCCTTTTTATCCAAAAGTTCCTACTCATCCTTTTAATTACCACCTCCCTCTGAGAAGTCCTCTTGCTGACCACAGTAATCTCTTAACTCCTAATTAATTTAACATATAACTGTCTTCTGATTCATTTTTACTAGCTTTGTGGGTCCATATCTAGGTTTTACGTTTTTTAAAGCAATAATGGCTTTTAACATTTCTATTTACCCATAGAACATCCAGTACAGTATTAAGTGTTCACTATTTGATTAATAAAAATAAGTAGTTTTATGAATTTATAATATAACCCTGTTTCTATAATTCAGATTTGATTTTTTATTAATGTTTCAGTATGGTGGGTCAATGAACATATTACATCCTGGACTTCACAATGCACCACCCTATTACACATGACAACGTACAGGAGAAGGTGTAAGAGGTCACATCCCAAGTCCCAAAATGAAAAGCACACTGCCATCTCCTGGATCAAAGCTAATAAGGCAGCCCTTGGAAAAACATGAATACAGCTCAGAGTTAAAAGCAGATCTATGGGAAGTAACTACACATGAAAATGAGACTCTTTGCTTTCCTTGTAACAAATGTTAAGGATAATATAATTAAAATCAATATTGATCACTATAATAATGAAAATCTTAGTCCTGAATTCAGGTAGTTTACAGCTAGTTAAGGTGACCTGTTAAACTGCCTTCCAAGTTTATCTAAGGAGCCTCATTCCCTTGTACGGTTTTCTCTTTTCAAAAATGTCCTCCATTCAAAATTCTCCGGTGGTCAGTGTTGTCATGCGGTCAGTTAGAGAAAACTGTTCTTCTTTTCTCTATCAGAAGCAATGGCAGATTAAATGTAATGAAAAATGAGATGGCAAACATACAGTGCAGCCTGACTGTAGCATTTCAGACTGCAGGCTGGAGTTTTTTCCAGACACTATACATCCACATTTTGACTGACAGACTCTGATTACCCAAATCAGGCTTCCTTGGATGAGAAAAGTGATAGAGTGAGTCAAAGGGCAAAGTCCAATCCCAGGTACCCAGTGTAACAGACAAAATCAAAGTAAAAATAAAGCCAAAATTTGGAGACAAGCAAGCATTTCTGTATTCTTGTGTGTTTCCTGGATTTTCTTTCCCCTTCGGGAAAATTCTCCCATTTTTCTGGGAAACACAACTGGGGTTTTGGCCAAGCAGATGTAAGGTAAGTGCTTACCCAATCTTTCGGGGAAGTCCAGAAAGTAAGAATGATACAAGTGCAAGTTCAGAGGCTGCCGGCTGAGATGCTGAGCCTTTAAATGTGAAGCCCATCTTCACAGAAAACTGTGAACCTCTATAGAGACTATGAGGTTTGCTCACCAACTGTGGGGTTTACAAATCTGTTCCACCTGACTCAAGCAGTTGGTAGTGAAGAAGGGGCCCCCGTGCAAAGAAGCAGTGGACTCCACATGCAGGGATATCTGTTCCCTTTTCTGTCCCCTGATGCCCCGACAGCATCCTCAAGTGTCCAGCAACATTTCGTTAAACTCTGCCTTCCAGTATCACCTGAGTTTGGGAAACTAACAGAGAAGCCCGTGCCCACACATTGGGTAAGCTGGCCTGGGGAGGAGCGGAAGCTGGAGGGAGACTGGGAGATAGCCATGGCAGAGAAACCTGCTGCAGTCATACAGAAATGAGGTGACCAGCAGTCGGGGGCACTTGTGCACATGTAAGCAGTCCCTGGGTTGGGCGTCGCTAGAACCCAATAAAAGGCTTCCAGTGACATAGGGAGGCAGCTCAGGCTATGTTTGGGAGCATCAGAGTGATGAATGACCCCCTAGAGCTGGATCCCTGGTGATAATACCTAAGTCAATTTGAGCATGGTACCCTCTCTGGATTCTGCATTTTGGGGGGCTTCAGATGGCCCTGCTGTTTGATCTGCAGAAGGGCTAAAAGCAGATGGGGGCTACCTTATAGCATCCTCACCCTCCACTAACCTCAGCCTAGTTATTACTGAGATAACAATAACCAGAGCTATGTCAGGAGTGCCTCGCACTGAACCAACTCAGATTGCTCACCCTGGAGACCCATGGATACTCTTGTCAAGTTGTGATCCCAGGACCTCAGCTTCTCCAGGCCCCACTCAGACAAAGCTCTGAGCCTGTGGGAGGTGGCAGGCTCCTTATCTTCCTCTTCTCCTCCATTTCCCCAGTTAGATCACCTTTTTCACTTCCAGATGACCCTAAACTCCACATTGGCTTTGGTCTCCCAAGGCCTGCCTTTGGATTTTTTTCAGAATCCTTTTCTCCAAGGCATGAGGATGGCATGGGTTTTATCACATAAAATTATCCCTGCTAATGGAACAATTAGTTCAAATTATTATCATGCCTGGGCCAAGTAAAACTGTCTCCAAGAGGTCTAGAATAGACTATCCAGGCATTACCGGGAGCCAGTTGGGAGATGTAACCAGCAAGGGGCCCTCTGTCACTAATACAGGGCCAGAGCCAAGGACATGATCAAGTTTATAACCAAGCAGAGCTTCCACTCCTGCCAGACTCTCTAGATATCAGTGTTTGGTCTTGAATTGTAGGTTCCTGGCACTAAAATCAGACCAGTAGCTGGAGAAACAGATTGGCTCATCAGTGGTCTCTATTCATTGCTGGCTAATAAATGGATCTGAGTACTTTCCTTTGGTTTTCCTGCCATCCTAATAACCTACCACCTGCCCCAAGAGCAGTAACTAATCACAAAGAATTCCAGGATGTTTAGCACTCACAGAAGGCTTGGTACAAAGAGTAGAAAAGAGGATGAAACATGATATAATCTTTGGGGTATCAGACCAACGACGACAAAACGATGACAACTTCTTGGTCTGTTTGGCCTTTTGCCACTGCAAATGCACTCCTTTACCGTAATTCAGGATCTGCCTTGAATTTATTATTATTACAGTTTTTGCTCTAATGTTACAGAACATATATATTCAAGGATTCCAGTGAGACTAAACAGCAAAATCACTACTTCTTATTACTTCAGTGGATTCTGTAAATACCAACAGGATTTATTGGTGATGGAAACAGGGAGGTAGGGAAAAAAAGAGAAACAGGTATCCCTGTATGCCGCAACTTAAAACAGACTTGAGTATCACATACAGACACAGCCATTTCCCACCAATCACACGTGCGTGTAAACACATAGGTACATGCACCACCCCGCTCTGTCCCAAGGAAAGAAACATTTCTGTACACTTCTGACTGCATTTTCATGACATCTCTTCCTCTTCAAAGTCCAGCCTGATACTTATTTTAGATCCAGGTCCCATGCACTTAAGTACTGAAAGGATACCTTTCCACACACCCTACCGATTTTATTAAACTGGAAAACAGGACTCTGCTTGGTGTACGAAGGTTGGCTTTCCGATGTGGTCAGTATACGACACTGACTATGGTGTGTGAAAAGTAGGTAAAGGGGGTCAACTGAATGGTGACAGATGGAAACTAAAATTTTGATGGTGAGCACACGCTATAGTGTATATAGAAGTAGAAATATAATGTTATACACATGAAACTTATATAATGTTACATATAAACCAAAGCTACCTCAATAAAAAACTTTCATTTTGATTCCATCAGAATGCTTTCTGCCACAAACATGCTCTTTTCTGAAGATCCAGTGGGTGACAGTAATACCTAAGAAATCCACCTGCCAGCCTGTCCCCTCCCTGGTCCTGCTTTTGTGTTATCACGAAGATTGTTCAGCCGTGACTGCAGTATAGAAGGAAGAGCATGAGTGTCTAAGTCAGTCTAACTTCTGCTGGACTCCCAGCTTCACAGGACAGCCTCTCTCTCTGAGCATGCTTTTAGGATTGAGATGATATATGCAAAGTCCTGGTACAGTACACAGCACACAATAGAGTGCATACAAATGGTAGCTTAATATTATCACTAAGCCTGTTTGAACTGTTAGGACCAATAAGAGAGTTCCACATGAGACAAAATTCCTATTTCCTTTCCACATTTGTTAAGTATTCAAAAAATGTTTGCAGGTAGGAGCTTTTTAAACACAATTCTATAAAAGAGAATTGAAATAATCCCCATCGATGATGAAAAGGTCTTTAATGTTCAACAAATGCTTTGAGCCAAACTTAAAAGGCTCTTCACGTGGATTCTTCAGCTCATTCTACAGTGTTTGAATTCATTCACTTATTTGACAAATATTTATTAACTTCCTGTTATGAGACATTTGAACTCATTTGAAAAGACCCTGATGCTGGGAAAGATTGAGGGCAGGAGGAGAAGCAGATGACCGAGGATGAGATGGTTGGATGGCATCATCGACTCGATGGACATGGGTTTGGGTGGGCTTCGGGAGTTGGTGATGGACAGGGAGGCCTGGCATGCTGCGGTTCATGGGGTCGCAAAGAGTCGGACACGACTGAGCAACTGAACTGAACTGAAATGGATGAGACAAGTAATGTGCTGTGCAAACCATTTCTTGAAAATACATTGCATGTATATACCCCACTGGTATAGATACTTTCTAGTTCCCACTGAGTCCACGGTCAATGGTTTGTGATGTAAAGTTTACTCAGTGAAGTCCCTATCATTACTGGATTCCAGGTGAAGAGACCTACCTACTAGAGGTTTCTGGAACCAGCATTGAGTTCTGAGTTCTATCACTATTCACATGACTTTAAGCAAATAATTTAACCTAAGTGCTGCCCTAAATATCGCAATGGACAGTTTCAAGGGTCATATAGGACCACCCAAGTGTCAAGAAAACTATACATCACATTGTTGTGATAAACTCTTTATTATCTTCTCTCTGGCCCTGTTTTTTAAGACAAAATTTCAGATGTATTCTAAACAGTGCTGCAAATTCCATTCTGCTACATGATTCATGAAAAGATTGAGTCATTACCCCTGTGTGTTTTCACCATTCTGGCTATAGAATGGCTGTTCTTTTTTAAACTCTCCTTTTGTAAATCAAATTAATTCAGAATCACTTTTGCCTGGTGTTTGTGAACAATACACAGAGACTCTCTCCAGCTCCACTGGCCTTCCAGTCAGTGAGCCATTTATCCTGCACAGTGCTCTGCTCTAGCAAACAGGCCTCCACGTGGAGACAGGAAGCAACTCAGGAGACTCCTTAGTGAAAGACAACAAGACAACCAGACAGGGGTTGGAGGAGTGTTGATGTATTTCAGCAGTGTATTACCAGCTGAGAATCTTTTATTACCGATGACATTTTTACATACTTTTCAGTCTTTATTTCTATATTCAACCTTTATTAAGCTGCTCATTTTATCCTGATTTCATCTGCCCCACACTACCCAAGGGATGTCCTTGGTTTCATGAAACATTTTCCCCCATTATCAGCTTCAAGGTCATCATCAATTATGTTCATTTTGATGGTTTTAAATGTCATCAGTAAAGCAGTAAGTAGATTAAACTAGCGAGCAAGAACTCAGACTTTTATCTTCCTCATTTACACTATTCCCAAAAGAGACAATAAACAAAAGACAGATTATAATGAGGCCTCAATTTAGTTTTATCCGTGTAGACTGCATGACCATCCGTTCCCTTTGATTTTTTTCCTCTGACCCCCTCAAGTTGATTATTTCAAAACATGAAGTTTAAATGCTGCAAGATCACTATATAAAATATAAGATCCTCCAGAAGACACATGAAATGACAAGTCTACTAGAGTGTTCTCCCTGCAACCTCTCCTGTGAGAGCAGGTCTGGGTTTGTTGTACCATTAGAAAACTGCTGTCACAGCAATTTCTGCTTCGTCATTTCACTATCCATCATCAACTCAAGGCAGTTAGGGTGTCGTCAGCCCTCCCTCACCTAGCCAGAGCCCACCAGTTCCTCAAGATCCACTCAGACCCCACCTCCTCCCTGCAATCTTCTCTGTTGCCCACATCTCCAGCTCCAGAACCATCCGTCATATTCCTCTATTGGGCCTTTCAACACCCTCGGTCCTACTGGTTTTGCAGCTGTCAGCACGGTGCCAGTCCCCAACTGCCAAAGCAGTTGATCCCATGAGCCACAAGGGAAGTGCTTATCTCCCAGAGAAGTCAACCCAAACTGAAGGGGCCTCGTCTTCTTAGATAAGCTGCCCCCAACTCTGGATCCAGGGAGAGGAAGAGCCAGGACGAACAAGGAGGCCAAACCCTCCGCAGGCCCTCTGCACTGTTAACCACACACCCCACAAGAGTCACATCTAGTGGAGCATACATAGATTATTAATATTTAGGAAATACAATTACCCAGAGGCCTTTTTTGCTTCAACTCCACAATAAGCATCAGTTACTGAAGGTTTCCAGAGTACTGAAGTGCTCAAGCAGGAACAGCCATTTTCAGAAGAGAGATTAAGGAATTCTGCCTCCTCACCACTGCCAGGTTGGGATTAGAAGGCCACAGAAACTGCTATGGAAAATAAAAGATGTCACTCATGTCTTACAGCAAGATGGGCTGATGCTGGGGCTGAGTTAAAGTGAAGCTATCCATCCTCACACTTCAAGGGGAAATAATTGAATTGTTAAACCTATGTAAGCTCAACAAAACAATTAAGTTAAAAAGGATTTTTTAATCGAGTGCTTCTGTTGGTCCAAATTATTACTGATTTTAATCCATCTGATTTGGGGTTAACCTGAATCATATACAGCTTCATTTTTATTCTACTTTCCAAGTGATTTCTGTGAAAGAGTTGTGAATAGTGTGCTTCTCCAGTAAATTCGAAGTTTTTCTTTCTTTTTTAATGCCACCTGCTTTATAACTCACTTCAGAAAAAAAACTGAATCCCTCATCTTTTTCAAAAGCAAAAGCTCCTGAAAGTCTACCTCCCACCTTTACAGATTTGTAAAAGCATGAAAACATGATTTCTTTAAAAACATCTGTGAAGATTAGCTGTAGCAAATTGTCTGCTATCATAATCAATCAGTAGCAATCCCCCCCCCGCAAAAAAAAAAACAGGACATGGTACGTAGTAAACTAAATCGACAGCTTCTTTGTGGAGTTGTGTCAACATCATTGAATCTTACTAAGGAGAAACCAATTGTTTAGCAAATGTGATTTATCTGTAGCTTCAAAGAGCCAGGATTAATGACAGTCTTACATTAAATAACCACTGTGAGAGAAGAAATGCACTAACTCGAACCTAATCTGGGAAGAAAGGTGGTAATAATCTAGATTGGATCCATCCATAAATGTTAACTGAGCCTCTGCCATGGACAAAGCCAATGTTAGCACTAACGACATACAAGACAGTGTCATGACCTTCAAAGCAGCTTCAAAATCTAGTATGGAGTCAGTATGTACATACACGAAAAATTTACAAATAAGAAACAAATGAAAGGAGAATGTAGCCAATCAAATTCTAATTCTATCCCTTACATCAGCCCTGATGGTATATGGAATTGCTTATGATCCCCAGGGAAAGTCAAGGGGCTCTAATATGTTACATGACCTTCACCTCTGTTGATCCCTCTGCCAGGACCCTGTCCCTCCCATCATACATCTGGACCATTGTGCCCATAGCTCAAGTCTCATATAAAACGCTGCCTCCTCCTATCCTATTTCACCCAATCTGATTCAGAGCTGCACCCTCCATGCTCCCCCAGTGCCCTCTCCAAACTGTACCACAGCATTCATGACACTATACCATAAACACTAGTTTATCTAACTCCCCAGCTACACTGAGTTACTGGAGGGCAGAAACTGTGCTTGTGTTTCACCCAGCACTTAGTCACCTTCCAGCGCAATGGACTCTCAAGGAATGTTTGAGTGGAAGTGAATGAATACCACCAATCCCTGTGGATTCCCTCTCCTTAATAAACCTTAAACTCATCCTGTCTTCCATGCCTGTACACCAGTCAGTATAGAATGACAGCTGAGCAAGAAGCCTCTGCGTCAAGACCACCTATTACCAGGTGACCCATGGGCAAGTCACACAACCTATATATGCCTCAATTTACTCAATCTGTAAATTAGATATAACAGAACCTATCTCCTAAGGTTGCTGAGGATTTAAATGAAAAAAAGAAAAAATTACATAAAGCCCCTAATGTCAGGCAAATAAGTACTTCATGTTATCCACTATTATTAGTTCAAATGTTATTCATCTCCTATATTCCTCTAATTGGTCTGTTTCCAGTCACACCATCACCGCAATCCACCCCTCATCACTGCTACCAGAATGATCTTAAAAATCAAACCACATGTCGCTCCCTTGCTTAAAACCCTTCACTAGTTTCCCATCACTTTCAGAAAACTGGCTTATTTGGTCACTTCACGAAAGGCCCTTCATAATCTGACTCCCACTCCCTCAACCATCTCCCCACAGCCAAGCCTCACAAGCACCCTCCTAAATGCAAATCTCAGCAAAATCACCTTCTTATTAATGACTTAAGAAAAATTCAAGTCATTTAAAATTCATTACATAGCTTATGTATAAGCTATACTTTATGGCTAAACTTCATTGCCTATTTATATATCATAGTAAGACTATACATCTAGCAACATATAACATGTAAACTCCAAGTATGTTGTAAAACATTGAGCTATACAAATTATGATCATCTTAATAAGTTATATCATGAACTGGGGAAATTATCTTTTTTAAATAGATTGATTATTCCTCAAGTAATTACATGCATAATAATATGCATGCTGCAACAAAAATAAAGTCTGAAATTTGACTGTCTTGTTGATGCTAATAACAGCTATAGGATGGTGACCAGAGGTCTCTAAAATTAATTTGATTTTAGCAATATTTACAGGATGCCCAAAATTTGCTAGGTTGCTACTATGAATATTTACTAAAATTGATTCTTGCCATCAGTTCCATTAAATTTTATAAATATCAAGTGAGCACCTAGCTTTATGCAAAGGACTGGGCCAGGTACCATGCGGAACAAGGATAAGCAGAACATTAGCCCATATTTCAAAAGTTCACAGTCACCACACTCACATGAACCATATACACACAAGCTATACGCTAAGTACTACCTGAAAATTCCAGGTGTTTAAATGTTTACACCTTGCTTTAGACTGTCTTTATTTGACATATAACATGGATATCGTGTGGAAAAAAAGCTGTCGCATTAAAATTTAAGGATGCTGTGACTCTCCAAGTAATCTTTTAAAAAGTCTAAATAAAATTCTTCCTTCAAAATAAACACTAAAAATACACATCCTGCAACTAAGCAATTTTATGTTAGTGAACTGGCACAATGAAACCATTTTATAATGAAACAACTTGATTATCTACCTAATTCTCTATATATAAATATAATTTTATTATATGCTTATGAAGCAACCTTATCATGTGGTTATAAAAACTCATGAAAATATAAAAATAATGTAACATGAGGCACTGAAGAATACATCTAAACATTTAAAGTGACTTACAAAATAAAATACTGATCTTTACAAGTATACCTCATTACTTATATTTTCATTTTCAGAAAAAAACTTATAAATAGTTCACTTAAGTATATTTCTCACTAGTTAATCACAATTCACTTTACAGTTAATAGCCTATGTCCAAAAACAGTCCTTTTTCTGTATGATTTCATTTTCTTAAAAAGCAAAACATTTAATTTCAGTAGAAAAAAATTTACATATGAAATTTAAAGAGGCAATAATTTCAGCAAAAATGGAAATCAACCACCATATCTTTTCTTGAGTTCTTCAACAGAGTTATCATTCAATCCTGATTTGTCTATGTGATTGAATAATACACGTGCAACTGAAAAAGAAAAAAATTTCATTTTAATCTCCATTTTTAAAAAGTAAAGCAAAAATTAAACGGAACAATCAAGTCTGTTAAATACTTTTTACATTTTAAAGCAATCATTAGGGTTATTTGTAAATTCTAATTCAGATATTTAAAGAGCCAGCCTGAGGAACAGAAAATTAATACAGCAACCCAATGACGCTTCTTGCCAGAATATTTTGCTTTAGCAGTAAACAATTTTCCCTATATCCTTAATGACATGAACTTTGCAGATTAAACATAATTCATTCTGTACTACCTTAAAGATTTTTGCCCCATGTAACAAGTATACTTTTATTTACTTAATATTCCAATTAACTGTTTTTCAAACCTGAAAGCATTTTATTTTAAAATAAAATTTTGTATCACTACTATAAATAGAAAATTAGCAGTAATAGCCACAAAAATCATGTTTGATGGGCAAGCTATATATTTTTTAAATATATAATAAAAATACATAACAATTTAAAGTTAAAAATAAGATTTCCTTATGAGTCATATAAAATCTTCGTTTTTCATACCAGTGAACTGTCCACAGTTAACATTTTGGAAAACACTGCTATATATTCCATACTATATCCCTCAACATTAAAACTAGCTAACAGCTGTTACTGATAACACTAATAACAAAAGACAACAATAGCTACTATTTAATGAATATTTAGTTACATGCTAAGAACTACTTTAAATGCTTCCATGTTTAACCTAGCAGAGAGTGGTGATCCAACCAAGACAGTACTGTTGGTAGGCCAGTTTGGAGGACCAACTCCCATTCTTTGAGTACACTTCAAGTAATCACATCATAGTGACAAGAAATCCATTCAGTCAAGCACTTATACTAAGGTTTTTATGTACTAAGCACTATTCTAATACCCTGAAACCTAGAGAACAAGGTAGATAAAGTTCCTGCTGTCATGGAGCTTTCATTCTATTAGGGATAGAGAAATAATAAATACTTAAAATACTGTCTGCTGTTGTAGTTCTGTCTTATGAAGAACATAAAGCCAGGTAAGATGACAGACGGTGATGAGGAAGAGGAGGCGGGCAGTTATTTTGAGTAGGCCTGAGAGGAAAGGTGACTCTGAGGTAGTGACTATTAGGCGGAAACTGAATGAAATGAAGAAGAGGCAGGGAAGGACAGTCTTGGCTGAGGGAAACGGTCAAGCACAAAGACCCTGAGGCCACAAGAAGTCTGGCAATTTGGTACATTAAAAAACACAGTCAGTGTGGTAGGCAGAATGACTTGAAACAGTGATAGAAAACGAAGTCAGAATAGTAATAACAAACTAATACCTCCAGGGAATTTCAGGGACTGTTTCTGATTAACTAAAGATTAAGCAGAGAATTCTTCTGGTTTAAGTTTATTAAGAATCTCTCTAAACTAGGTCCACTTCCTTAAATACAACATAAAGAGTATTTTCTTTACTGATTCAGACTCAACGTCACTGCTACAAACATAAAGAAGAAACAGAAAAGGAGCCCGAAGTGTCTTTAGTCCAGGAGGTGCATTCTAATGATTTTTCTCTTTCTAAAACTAGACTATAGCTTAAAACTCTGACCTTTGAACAACATGAGTTTGAACTGCACAGATCCACTTACAGATGGATATTTTTCAGTAGTAAATACTACAGTACTACATGATCCAGAGTTGACTGAATCTGGATGAAGAACCTTGGATGCTGTGGACTGACTGTAAAATTGTATGTGGATTTTCACCTGTGTGGAGGGCTCGTTCCCCTAACTCCCACACTGTTCAAGGGACAACTGTAATTGAAGTGTCTACATAGATTGATTTTACTTAAATTAGGGTTCCCCAAAACTGACACTTTATGCCAAAGACTGAGATGTAGAAATAAATAAGGGATATAATTCTTCAAGCTCATCACCTGCCTCTCTTTATCCTCTAACTTTACAAATCAGCCACACTGCACTCCTTTTAATTTTCTGAGTTCAATTTGCCCTCTCCTGCCTCAAAACCTCTACACATCCTCACTCCCTTCATCTGACTCCTGTAGTTTTTTGAGAATTCAGCTTAAATCAAACAAATTCAAAGATATTAGCCAAAAAAAATGGATGCGACCACCTATGCACCCACACCCTGCTGCATGCTCCTGTGGCAGGGACCCTGTACATGTTCCACCATGCCAGGAGCTCAACCATTACACTGATACTATATTTTCAAGTAGAAGAGTTCAGACCACCTTGGTTTAAATCCTGGGTCTGGCTTCTTCACTGTGGAACCTCAATCAAGTTCCTTACCTATATATGCCTCAGTTTCCCCCTTTGTAAGAGCAAAATGATAATCATATCTACACCTCACAATGTTGTTTTCAGACTGAAAAATTTCACCTAATTTAACTGTAACTCATTTTAATTAAACTGCAATTAAATTGCACGCATCTTGTACACAACTGACATTCAATAAATATTTTCTATCATTTGTTGAATAAAGGAACACACAAGAATAAAGAGTAAAGGAAAAGCTTTTTTTATAGAACTCACTTTTCTTCTCAGATTCTGACATAAACATCACTGCCATATCAAACCTTCTTAGTTCAGAAAGTCTTTGTAAGATTTCAAAGATGAGTGATGGCTTTTCTTTCCTGAAGTCCAAATAAAAAGCAAATGATCAATTAAAAGCAGCTCATTTAGTTCTGCTTACTAAAATAATATTTCTAATTATATATAAATAAAGTCTTCATTTATCTTTTGTTCCTGCACACTATTTATATTTTAAATACCCAAATGAAGAACTTATCAAGTCAACTGAAGAAACTAATATTCTTAAATGTGAGGCACAGAATAGACATTATTAATCTGCTATAATACTTGTCACTTCTATACTCCACCTTTCTCTAAAAAAATCTGTAAGTCCTTTTTTCTCCTAATCATTTCCCTTTTCATTGTTTGTACTTGTCATTTCTTTACACTGCTGCAACAGTAAAATTTACAATATAGCTAATTTTGCAATATAAAAGGTAGTAGTATGATACCAAAAAAGATGAATTTCCCAAATCACTAAAAGTAGCTGAGCATTACAATAGGAAAGTATAACTAAAGTTACTTACTCAATGTAAAAGTCATGCAGAATTTTAATGATTTGGTTGAATACATCTGGATCTAGATTTTTCTGAAACAACTTGGGATACAAGGATGGTTCAATTTGCTTGGGAAAAACATAAGGAGTTAGAAAATCATGGCAATATTCCCAATCACAAATTACTTATATAATAATTGCTAAGATCAACACAGTAAAGAATAACTACTATGCATAAGTATTTAATGAATAATAATAGGGAATCACACTGAAATGTAACTATGACAGAAAGTTACAGGGACTGTAAGATAATCGCTCTGCTCAATTCACAGAAAAATCTCATGGAGAGATGTATATCACCCAAGAGAAACAGGAAACAAGAGAGCTCAAGGAGCAATAAAAAGAGAGTTTAAAAAATAGAACTACATGAGATAATATATTTTGAAATATTATATACTGCACAATTTTAAGAAATTATTACAGTAATTACACTTGAAAAAAGTGCTAAAAAATCCATTATTTGGTGAATTTCATATGATTTGACTCTTTTCCTTGAGCAAGTAAAAGTTCATTTTCAGGAGAATGATTACCTAAATATTGCAAGCATAGTTTGGCACACAGAAGGCACTCAATGTATTTTAGCTTTTTTCCTCATCTTGAAGAATGGAGAATTAAGTTTAAGTCATGATGTATAAAATTAGATTAAGTTTCTGTTAGAAAACAGAATTTAACACAGAACCTATTTCCAAAGGTTCCCTGGCTGCAAACAGTTAAAATGGCCTGATCAGGATGATATATGTATTAGGCAAGGGATAAGAGCATTTTCTACAATCACACTCTGAAAAAAATGTGAAAGTGAAAAGTCACTCAGAATACTGGAGTGTGTAGCCTTTCCCTTCTCCAGGGGATCTTCCCAACCCAGGGATTGAATCCAGGTCTCCCGCATTGCAGGCAGATTCTTTACCAGCTGAGCCACCAGGGAAGCCCAACAATACTGGAGTGGGTAGCCTATCCCTTCTCCAGCAGATCTTCCCGACCCAGGAATCAAACCGGGGTCTCCTGCATTGCAGGCAGATTCTTGACCAACTGAGCTATCAGGGAAGCCCAGAATCATACCATTCACAAAGCAAATACAATCCTATTATTATATAGTGACAAAAGAAGTTCTTTGACCTTTAACTTACGAGAGAACTACTAGCTTCCTACCTCTTACCTTCAAGTACTGATACAACATATCTGGAGAACTTTTCAGTTGTCTGAAATCAGATTCAAGCTGAAATGAGTTTGCAGGAACTGAAGGAAGAACAGTCCTGATAAACTGAGCAGGTGTTTGGTCTACCTCTATAGGAATCTTCTCACTGAAAGACTGACATACATCCTTTTTCAAATTGACATGAGAGCTGAAATATTTCAGAGGCATCAAATAATCAGAAAAGAAACACAAATAGTCAAAGTTTATATACAGAAACATCAACAGAGATTCTAAAATTTCTGACTTTATTAAATAGTGTGTTATCTATTTATATTCTGCCAGTAGTAAATTCTTTCAGCTGATAATATATGTATAATTTTGACAAGACATTATATTTCTACAAATTTTCATGTGCTGACTATGTATTGCCTATTCTCATTAGCTGGGCTAACAGCCTTGCCACCTTTTGACAAACTATTTCCATACACTGCATTAGTAGTAGCAGTGTTAGTGCTCAGTCGTGTCTGACTCGTAGCAAACCCACAGACCATATTCTGCCAGGCTCCTCTGACCAAGGAATTCTCCAGACAAGAATACTGGAGTGGGTTGCCATTTCCTTCTCTAGGGGATCTTCCCAACCCAGGGATCCAAACTGAGTCTCCACATTGCAGGCAGATTCTTTTCCATCTGAGCCACCAGGGAAACTCACACTGCATTATTATATCACATACACTCAAAATTCAACCTTTCACTCTGAACTATCTGAATTATCATAGTTTTAAGAAAGATTTCAAAAAGAAAGAAATGCTTCCTCCTTTAAAAAAAAAGTCTGCCTACTTAAAAGTTTTCCCACAATCTATACTATCAACTCTAAATAGAACTACTAGAATTCAAAGTTTAAAAAAAAAAAAACGTTTTTAATAGGAATGTTGAGTAGCAATGCAAGAATATATAATAAAATTTCAATACCCCAAAGTAAACTATTAATCTATGTCTTTTATATTCTCATGATTAAGAAAATGCATGACTTTTTAAAAAATTCTGAACAAAATTTAAAGAGCCTACAAATAATCATAAATATCAATGGCTAGAATAATGACAATGCCTAAATTCTACATCGTTTATGAAGCTTCCCTTCAAAAAATTAAAAATTTTTGCTGAATTACAAAGTGAAACATATTTACTTAAGTTCTAGAAAAGAAAATAGATGAAATCCATTTGTTCAAGGTACGTTTATCATTTCTAAATTCCTCACTATGGTAACGGAATAACGATAATTCCTTCAGCAAAACCTCTCTTACATTTTAAGTAAAAAGAAAAAAAGAACAGAATCTAAAGTTGGATAGTTCAAACGATTATGGGGAAGAATACAACCAGAAGTCTTATCAGTACTATCAATTTTCCAGCGGAATTATTACCATTCAGATGATTATCAAATAAGAGTATTTCTACTTACTGAAGAGCTGAAGTATCATTGATTTCTTCTATCTTCAATACTTTGGCTTTTGGGACACCACTTGTGGGCAAAAGGTCATCTTGGCTTGAGTTCTTATTTGTCATGCCTGTGGTTGCTGTTACACTTGCCAGGTTAACAGGATTACACTCTGGAGTAGCCACGGTAGCAGTGCTATCTGGCACATCAACAGTCTGTATCAAATTACCAGTTTCTTCAATAATAACCTTCTTGAGTGGCTTCTAAAACAATTAAAATCAATTCTTTACATAAATATATGAAGGTTTCTTATTTTAAGGTCACAAATTAAAAGGTTGCAATGTTCTTTCAGCCAGTATTTCAGCTGTAAGTAAATTCAATCTGGAGCCATACCCTCTGAGAATGCAAAGAACAAAAAGAGTCACGGCACCTACCATATGCATGTCTACATAGGGGAAAGAAGGTGCATGTAGAAATAATCAGAAGGCACTATAAAAGGTGAAGGTACAGGGTGCCCAAAGAACAGAGGAAGGAAGATAAAAATTGACATCAGGGAGCTTCACAGAAAAAGCACACAGGAATAGCAGTGTGATAGGATACAGCATGGCCAACGGAAAGGTGAGATGTCCACCACGGCTAGCGCAAGGGGAGGAGAGGTGAGACATAAGCCAGAAAGGCTGCTTAAAGACAGCTTACAAAGGGATTTGTGTACCATCTCAGGGAGTCTTGAGTTTATCCCAGAGGCAACAAAACCAAGAAAAAATATGGCCAAATGACATCAGTACTGTGGGCTAGCTGAAGGCAAGCAGAACAAGGTCAGGCAATAAATAGCATTCTGTATGAAAGAGACTAATATTTAAACATAACTGCATCTTCTACATATGTAGCAGCTGGATAAAACCAGCTCAGGATTAAAGATTTGTCAAATAATATTCACAAAGTTGGTAAGTACTTGACCATAATAATGGTTTCTAATTCATTAAAATAAATAGCATTCACTATTTATTTTAATCTTAACAGATGTTAAACATTTTCAAGTTCTTCCTCAGCTTACATGTAATACTTTAATTTTTTAAAAGACTTTCTTCAGTATATTGTTTTCATTCCAACTATACAACTGAATTTTAAATTAAAAAGTTGAAATATAAAAACCTTTTATACTAAACTCAGTGTTAAAACCAGACATTACATTAGCATAACTAAGAAAAGACCTATTGGTAACAACTGAGTGTTACTAGATGAATACACATAAATAAAGAAGCTATTATAAATTTGTTAACAGAATCCTGTTAGCAGTTCTATCGTAAAGGATAGTCATGTTAATCTAAGGCCTCTGCTTTGCTGAGAACTATCAAAACCAGTAAGCTTTTCATCAAAATATTGACCAAGAATGGACATGTGTTAATGTTAAAAAATAGTGTTAAAGAACAGACTATAAAAAATAGACTACAACTACTGAATTATATTGACGCAGTCCCATTTAAAACCAAATCCTGGGGACTCCCCTGGCAGTCCAGTGGTTAAGACTGTGCACTTCCGCTGCAGGGACACAGGTTCAATCCCTGGTCAGGGAACGAACATCCCACATGTCACACCATGAGGCAAAAACCAAAAAACAAAACCCAAATCCTGTCAATGAAAAGAGATGTGTAAACTGATCCAAGTTAATGCATTTCCTAACAGATGATCTGTTTAAGGATAGACCAGTGGCTCCTGAGAGCTGCTCAATGTTACTGATGGCTGGGAGGGATGAGGGGATGACAGTATACTGGTAAAAGGAGAAAAACATAAAAGATACCACTATAGCTGAAAGATATAAGAAAACATAAAAGCATAAATTCATCTCTTTTTTTTTTGGCCACACCTCACGGCTTGTGGGATCTCAGTGCCCCAACCAGGGACTGAACCCCAGTGGTTGACAGTGAAATAGAGTCCTGACCACTGGACCACCAGGGAATTCCCGAATTCATCTCTTTTTAAATTAAGATTTAGAAACATAACATTTTCTTTAGCTCTAACTCATTTCCTATCTAGGAACTCCAGGCCCAGCAGGTCTACATTACTGCTCGCCTACAGTCTCTTTAGAGAAGATATGCCAAAAGTAGTCAAACCTGCCAGCCCTTAAGCACAGAAGTCCATGGTTGAGCCTCTCGCTTGAATAAAGTAACCCCTTTCCTGACCACTTTCCTCAGTGTTCAGGTGGCCTCACACAAAGGCCACACAAAGGACTGAAAAGGAAATTAACATCTGTTTCACCCAAAACTGCCTTAGCATTCCTGGACATCATTTTCTTTGATCTCAACTAACCTATGATTATTTTCAGCTTAAGCAGAAAAGGTCACATAGGGATCATACTTCCCTAAGATTTTAAAGCTTATGAAGTGGCCTGCCTGCCTGCTAAGTTGCTTCAGTCGTGTCCAACTCTTTGCAACCCTATTGAACCATAGCCTGCCAGGCTCCTCTGTCCATGGGATTCTCCAGGCAACAATACTGGAGTGGGTTGCCATTTCCTTCTCCAGGGGATCTTCCTGATCCAGGAATCGAACCTGTGTCTCCTGAACTGGCAAGAGGGTTTTTTTTTTTTTTTACCGCTAGTGCCACCTGGGAAGTCTTTATCAGGTGGGACTCGAATCAAACCGAAAGCATCATACCAAACTGCCATACTATTTTAAAATAATGCCCAGATTTTAAAACGGAGACCTATTACAAAAATAAAGAGCATATTTTCCCTTCCTACTAAGATAATGATTTTGCTTGTGTTGGATCAGTTACAAAATAGTTAACCCCAGATCTTTCAATTCATGGAGGTGTTGTTCTGTTTTGTGATCCAGCCACAAAAGATTCAAATTACTGTTGCATTTTCACAATTACTAACATAATTAATTTTTAACCTGAGGGAGAACAGGACTCAAGAGATTTATAAAAGCTGTTTAGGATACACTGGCCACAGAACATTCTTCCATACAGATATTTGATTTACCAAATGGCAGTGTTTTTATAATTATGGACAAGCAAAATCTGATAAAGGCTTATTTTTTTAAAACTTTGGAATTAATTTTTGTGACAAAATTTTACAGAGATGTAAAAGTATAAATCACATTGAATTAAACATTTAATCATCTTTACTGTAAAAAATAGAATAATAGGTAATAAATATGATGTGAGACAATGAATGTAATGTATAAAAGCAACTAGATTTATGCCTGGCACATGAAATATTATCTCAGAAAATTCAAGAATAAAGTCAAAATAAGAACCCAGGAAATGTATTAAAGAATTCCTCTGTTCCTTACTTGAAATAAGAACTTGGCAAAACACTTTGCCTCGCCTTCTTCCTTTGTAAAAGAAGGATAAAAATGTCTGCTCTGACTTCATTGTAAAATTGGCATTTCTCTCAAAGCATCATCCATGCATTAACAGTTACTTCCAAGGGGCAGGGAGGGAATCATGATCAGTGAAGAGCACAGAGGGAGGTTTTTGGAGGCTGATGCATTTCAATTTTTTGACCCAGTTGGTGGTTTCACAGGTGTTCACTTTATCTTTTAAATTTTAATTTGTCCTGGGTACTTTTTTATATGTATTTTACCTTTCATAATTTCCATATATGATACTAAGTAAACAGCAGAAATTACCATAGAGTCAAATTTATATGTATATATGTAAATTCACACACACATATATATGAATTCCCAGGTGGCACTAGTGGCAAAGAACCTGCCTGCCAACACAGGAGACATAAGAGATGCATGTTCAATCCCTGGGTCAGGAAGATCCCTGGAGAAAGAAATGGCAAACCACTTCAGTATTCTTTCCTAGAAAATTCCATGGACAGAGAAGGCTGGCGGGCTACAGTCCATAGGGTCACAAAGAGTCAGACACGATTGAGAGACTAATACACATATATATAATAATACATGCCTTAAATAATTCAATTTTAAAAGTCCAACACAAAACAAATTGCTGAATTTTACCATCTACTCTTTCTGTTCCAATACTGCAGGAAAAACTGGCTTTGTTAGACTTAACAAAAAACAGTATATTATACTAAAAACAAAATGCAGCATATATTCTTAAGAATAATTTTGCCTATACAGGTATACCTTAGAGATACTGCAGGTTCAGTTACAAACTACCACATAAAGTGAATATTGCAATAAAGCAAGTCACCTAAAGCTTTCGGTTTCTCAATGCATAATAAAAATTATGTTTACACTATACCATACTCTTTTAAGTGTGAAATAGCAGCACGTCTTTAAAAAAACAATGTATATAACTTAAAATTTTTTTATTGCAAAAAAATGCTAACCATCATCTGAGCCTTCATCCTCATAATCTTTAGGTAATAGCAACAAAGATCACTGATCACAGAGCACCATAACAAATATGATATTAACAAAAAAAGTTTGAAATATTGAGAGAATTACCAAAATGTGACACAAAGAAAGTAAAGAAAATACTATTGGGAAAATGGTACCAACAGACTTGCACAGCAGAGGGTTGCCACAAATCTTCAACTGTAAAAAATGCAGTATCTTCAAAGTGCAATAAAATGAGGTATGCCTGTACTAGATTTTTGCCAAAGTGTTCATTTTAGATCTAACCCCACAGAAGTTG
This sequence comes from Okapia johnstoni, assembly GCA_024291935.2. NCBI lineage: Eukaryota > Metazoa > Chordata > Mammalia > Artiodactyla > Giraffidae > Okapia > Okapia johnstoni. Next base: position 121,725,378 of record CM044307.1, on the reverse strand, counting down.
CAAGACTATACTGTAATAAAATCCCAATCTCAAATAACAACAGTAAAAGAAATAAACAACATTTAATTACAAAACGCACAACTGCTTCAGATTCCTTTTTAATCAGAAAATATGAAGAAATATTTAGTGTTAAATTAAAGGACACTTTAAAAAGTTACACCAGAACTTAAAACAGTTCCATTTTCTCCAATTTTCCTATGCCAATACTCCTAAGAAGTATTTAAGATTCTAAAACTGGTTCTAGGAAGAGATCTCAACATATCTTTTGAGAGATCTACTAATTCAACAGCTTGTTTCAACTCAATTTATTACACCAGTGATGTTTAATTAGCAAGGAGAAAAATTCAGGAAAGAGCTTTACTTACAGTTGATCCAAGATGAGGCAGATTATCAATGGGTTTTATCACATTTTGCCTTTGAGTAGAATCGAGAAAGACATCATCCCAGTGTCCTTTCTCAATTAATTCCTTGAAAATAAATTTGTAATTATGACTATCAAAATATTCTCAAGTTAATCACACAACAAATAAAGGTATTTATGCTTTAGAAGATAGGACCATATTTTGGTGGAAAGAAGAATGCTTACCTTTTTAATTTTGGAAAGTTCAGTTACTGCCTGTTTATTTCCAGGCTCCAAAAGTAAAACAGTTTCAAAATCTAAAATAAATTTTTAAGAAACATAATAAATTAGTGCAAATACCTTATGGAGTTCAAGAAATCATATATTTAGTTAGATAACCCCATACCCATATCTCAAGAAGCTTTACTCGGATGCTAGGAAACTGGTGAGCGATAATAACAACTAATACTTATTGAGTGCTTTTCTCTTTGCTTTATATCAATTCTCAGGTAATCTTCAGTACAACTCCACAGTGACCCAACTGAGGCCTGAGGGCTAGAGGTCATCTACTTATCAGGGCTCACACTGATAACAAATGACAGGGTAACCCACCCAACATAAGAGAGGATCTAAGGGAATTCCAGGTCTTGGAATATTATTCAGCCTTAAAAAGGAATCCAGTTCTGATAGATGCTACAATATGGATGAGTCTTGGAGACACACTAAGTGAAGTTAGCCAGAAATACAAGGATAACTGTTGTATGATTCTTTACTCATATGAGGTACCTAGAACAGTCAAATTCAGAGACAGAAAATAGAATGCTGGTTACCAGGAGCTGGAGGGAAGGGGGAATAGAGAATTACTGTCAAACAACAGAGTATTCAAAATGGAATGATGAAAAAGTTCTGGAGATGTACAATGGTGATGGTTGCACAAAAGGTGAATGTACTCAATGCATTGAATTGCACACTTAAAAACGGTTTAAACAGTAAATTCTATGTTATGTATATTTTACCATAATAAAAAAAAAATGCACGGGCTACAGCTGAAGGCAGACTTTAAACTGCCAGATTTAAATGAACATGTCACAAAACAAAGGCTGAAAATCAACTCTGTAACTACTGATGCATCAAGAAGTTAGAAAACTGACAAATTAAGCCAAAAGACAGCTGAAGGAAGGAAATAAAGAGCAGAAATAAGTAAAATGGAAAATATACACAAGAGAAATAAGCTGGTTCTTCAAAATGACTAAGAATAAATACTAAAAAGACAGATTGTGAAAAAAATAAGAATTATCAGCAATCAAGGAAAAAAGGAAGACATCATTACAGATCTCATATTATCCTCTATCTCCTGGTTGTTGATTCCCCTCCTTTTCATTCTTGCCTTTTTTCTGCTTTTTTCCTTCTCACCTATAATTCAAAATTTTCATTAATTTTGATTGACAATTGGCCAGACTGTACTGCTAATAGAAAATAACCAGGCCCACTATGGAAGCTGAATTTCTCTAAACTTGCAAACCTAAACTGTGAAAGAAAATGCACTTCTCTAAGTTCTGTATCCTCAAACCATGGAAAGTCTACGAAAATGTCTTCTACTATAACTTGGGAGTGTCAATAGGGAGAGTGAGTGCCAGTTGTTATAAAAATAGTCTTACCTTGTTTGGCCTCACTTAGCTTTCCCAAAAATGTTCTTGCAGTTCCTCTTCTGGCAAAAGCTTTAGAATATGAGCCATCTAACAAGATAGCTTGTGTGCAGTCTTTTTCAGCCTCTTCATACCTATTAAACATGATATAAATACTAAGTAGAAAAATGTAGCTTATAGAAAACTTCATGTAAACTGCTGTTGCTGCTGCTAAGTCGCTTCAGTCGTGTTCAACTCTGTGCGACCCCATAGACGGCAGCCCACCAGGCTCCCCCGTCCCTGGGATTCTCCAGGCCAGAATACTGGAGCGGGTTGCCATTTCCTTCTCCAGTGCATGGAAGGGAAAAGTGAAAGCGAAGTCGCTCGGTCATGTCCGACTCTTAGCAACCCCATGGACTGTAGCCTACCAGGCTCCTCTGTCCATGGGATTTTCCAGGCAAGAGTACTGGAGTGGGGTGCCATTGCCTTCTCCATCATGTAAACTGAGTTTCTAATATAAAAAATATATATAATTTCAATTACCAATTCCCAAATCTCTGTTTAAGGGAAACGACTAATTCCTAATTTTTTTATTCTCACCAAATTTTGGAATCCTCTGCCTGAGGAGAGAGAAGGTAACAGATTAAGTGAAGTCAGAAATTAGTCTGGTGGAAGGATGGAATTAATGATGGTAAAATATGAATAAAGCAAACAAAAGAATACCACAGCATACCTCCCCTCCAACTCTCAACATGTACAGTAACTACATTAACAATAACTGGTATCAATTCTCCAAACTTCATTAAGATTTACCCATACTACACATTACCTAAGGAAAACAACACACTCAATACTTCAAATTCATTATGTATGTGAAAGAATATCATCCAATACTTTTCATAAATTCTACTCAGCCATGCAATTAGCAATCAATTCAGTCTGCTGGGTACTGCTTCATAACAAAAAAGTTAAGAAAAGCTAAAAAAAATAAAATAAAAACCTTGATATCCTCATATATTAAAATGACATTAGTGAATTTTTATGAATTTACTTGGCATAATAATGGTATTGTGATTATGTATGAAGCATCCTTAAGGGATGAAATATCATAATGTCCATGATTTGCTTTATAATAACTCAGGTGGGAAAAAAGTAGAACCAAATATGACAAAGTATGGCTTGTGAAAACTAGATAATTTGGTACACAGAGTTTACTATGAAAAGTTTCATAATAAAATTTTTTTAAAAAAAACAATCTTCTGTGATCACATTCTTCCCAAGACCTAAATGAATGCCATCCTACCTTCAAAATAAGACTTAATATGAACAAGATTAAACACCCCTGAATTCTTTTTCTTTTTTTCTAAATTCTTTAATTCACTTCTGAGCAAGAGAAAGATTATGTTTATGTGTGTTCATATCCATGCCCCAACCAGTTTATTCCCTACATTACTATTACATCATTTTCCCACTCAAGATGCTGCATGGTCTCCACACTTCTTAGGATGAAGTCGAGCTCCTCTTCAAAGCACAAAGTGGGGGGCTTGCTTGACTCTTCAGCCTTATCTCTGCCAGTACCCCTGTGCATCAGTCATCATATGAACCTCCTGCCCTTTCCAGAAGTTACCATGGAATTTTTGCTTCCTGTATCTCTGAACCTGCACTGGGACACTAGACCTGTTTCTTCACCTCACTAATCATACCATCCCTTTACATCTTGGTTCGGTTCAAACTCCTGTTTGAAAAGTTGCTCTTTTCCCTGTTCTTCATCCAGTCTATAATACCTGACAGCACTCACTATTTAGTAAAGAAAATTTCAGATATTAACTATAAACCTAGAGGACATACTTAAGAGAATTTCCTGGCAGTCCAATGGTTAGGACTCAGCATTTTCATTGCTGAGGGTACAGGTTTGAACCCTGGTCAGGGAATTAAGACTCTGCAAGCTGGGCAGTATGGCTAAAAAAAATAAAGACATACTAGAAAGAGATGCAAGTAAGACTTACATAGGTCTTTTAAGTTAAAAAAAACTTGCTATGATATACTTGTGTGGTTATCAACTAAAGCAACAAAACACAGTAAATTAGAGCCTTCATAAATGTAGATATAATCTCTCATCTATTAGAAGGTACTACTCTTGGCATTAATCAAACCTAAAAATGTAGGCCTTACAATTTTTAATAATGTGCAATCTCTGAATAGCAAAATTCAAAAATTTCCTAAGTTAGTAAGAAACGCAATGACTTTTACTCGGTCTAATCAAAACAATACATCTCTAGTGACTCTGTTAGTTTCAATGAAGTTAAATATAAATTAAAATTTTCTTCTATGATAGCCTGTGATCCTTTGAGAGATCTGAAAATCTGGATGGGAAAAATACTACATCCTTACTACTATTAACTTTTAAAAGACATGTAGCTTTCAATTACAACTGCAGATAATAAACCACATTAGTAAAAACAGAACCTATGACTTTGTCGCCAATAAAAATCACAGATATTTTCCTATCACACCACATTTGTCACAGATATCTTTGAGGTAGCACAACTATTTCAGAAATAACAGGTAATTTAACCCGATGTTTGTTTGCATGTGATCATAGTACCTATTTGTAAATGCTCCTATGACACAGCTGGCCAACTACCAGGCAACTCTGTCCCTAGCAGTCACTTAGACACCAAAGAGTGAAGCCATATGTTATGGAGTGTGTTGCCATTTCTTCCTCCAGGGGATCTTCCTGACCTAGGGATCAAAGCCGCGTCTCCTGCGTCTCCTCACACTGGCAGGCAGATTCATTACCACTGAGCCACCATTATCACACTGGTAATGTAATCATCCGTGCTGCTTTCTGGGCATTCCCTAGACACACTTACTGGTTGATCAATATGTAGAAGACGTGTCAATGAACATCCTCAAATTCTAGTGGCTTTATTCAAACTTTCACAATAATACGTCTTTAAAAATTTCTCAACTTTATTTTAGGTTTGGAAATTTTTTGTTCTTTTTACGTTTTTATTTTGTACTTGGATATAGCCAATTAACAATGCTACAGTAGTTTCAGGTGAACAGCAAAGGGACTCAGTCATACATATACATGTATCCCTTCCGCCCCAAAACCCCCTCCCATCCAGGCTGGCACATAACACTGAGGAGAGTTCCATGTGCTATACAATAAGTCTTCGTTGGTTATCCATTTTAAATATGGTAGTGTGTACATGACCTTCCCAAACTCCCTAACTATCCCCTCACCCTGGCAACAATAGATTCGTTTTCTAAATCTGGAAGTCTCTTTCTGTTTTGTAAGGAAGGTCATTTCTATCATTTCTCTTTAGATTCCACGTATAAGGGATGTCATTATCATATTTCTCCTTCTCTGTCTGACTTACCTCACTCAGTATGACACTCTCTGTAACTTGCCTGTATTTGAAGCACAGTTTCTCATTTTGTAATGTGTTTAATTTCTTTTTAATAATTTTATTTATTTATTTATATCTGTGCTGAGTCTCCACTGCTGTGTGGCTTTTCTCTAGTTGCAGTGAATGGGGGTTACTCTTGAGTTGCAGTGAGCTGGTTTCTCATTGAGGTGGCTTCTCCTGTTACAGAGCACAGGTTCTAGGGAGCAAATGGGCTTCAGTAGTTGTGGCTCCCAGGCTCTAGAGCACAGGCTCAATAGTTGTGGCATACAGGCTTAGATGCAAGCAGCATGTGGCATCTTTTCGGATCAAGGAGTGAACCTGTGTCTCCTGCATTGGCAGGCGGATTCTTCACCACTGAGCCACCAGGGAAGCCTCTGCAGCGAGCTAATCTTTAAAAGAATACATACCATTATATCACAAATTTTGATGAAGCACAAGCTGGAATCAAGATTGCAGGGAGAAATATCAATAACCTCAGATATGCAGATGACACCACTTTTTTGGCAGAAAGTGATGAGGAACTAAAATGCCTCTTGATGAAAGTGAAAGAGGAGAGTGAAAAGGCTGGCTTAAAACTCAACATTCAAAAAACGAAGATCATGGCATCCGGTCCCATCACTTCATGGCAAATAGATGGGGAAACAATGGAAACAGTGACAGACTTTTGTTTTCTTGGGCTCCAAAATCACTGCAGATGATGACTGCAGCCATGAAATTAAAAGACGCTTGCTATGCGTCTTGGAAGAAAAGCTATGACCAACCTAGAGAGCATAATAAAAAGCTGAGACTTTACTTTGCCAACAAAGGTCCGTCTAGTCAAAGCTATGGTTTTTCCAGGAATCATGTACAGATGTGCGAGTTGGACCATAGACAGGGCTGAGCCCTGAAGAACTGATGCTTTTGAACTGTGGTGTTGGAGAAGACTCTAGAGTCCCTTGGACTGCAAGGAGATCAAACCAGTCAATCTTCAAGGAAATTGGTGGTGGTTTAGTCACTAAGTCGTGTCTGACTCTTGCGACCCCATGGACTGTAGCCTGCCAGGCTCCTCTATAAATGGGATTCTCCAGGCAAGAATGCTGGAGTGGGTTGCCATTTCCTTTTCCAGGGAATCTTATTGACCCAGAAATCGAACCCTGCTCTTCTGCAATGACAGGTAGATTCTTTACCGACTGAGCTATGAGGGAAGCTCTTAAAGGAAATTAGTCCTGAATATTCACTGGAAGGACTGATGCTGAAGCTGAAGCTGTAATACTTTGGCCACCTGATGCAAAGAACTGACTCACTGGAAAAGACTTTGATGCTAGGAAAGACTGAAGACAGGAGAAGGGGACAACAGAGGATAAGATGGTTGAATGGAATCACCAGCTCGATGGACATGAGTTTGAGCTAGCTCCAGAAGTTGGTGATGGAGAGGGAAGCCTGGCGTGCTGCAGTCCATGGGGTCGCAGAGTCGGACACGACTGAGTGAGTGAACTGAACCATCATCACAAATTTTAATATTTTTAAAATTCTATTTCAATATAGTTGGTTTCCCTTGCAATCCTAAATGTATAACTACACACTTAAATATTATCTTGAGAAAGGTGCACCATGCAGCCAAAGCGGTCTGTGGCACCAAAAAGTTTAGAATCTCTATTTATAATATTTACAGGAATCTTTAATTCTATAACTAGTGTGCAGTATTACAACAAAGACACAGTTTCTACCATCAGATATATTATTCTGCTGATTGTCCAACATGAAGCCCTTGAGTGCATCCAGAAATATGTGGTTAGTATCACAGGACCAAGTTTTAGTTCTGTATGTAATCAATCAGCAGTTTCAACAACAGCAATTCTCTTTTGTTATATATGCATACGCTTCCAGATAAGATTCTGCCCAAAGGGTTCTGAGATTAAAAATAACTTTTAAATCATTAATTCAGAATGGTATAAAGAAATTAAAGAAGTGTTAAACTGTGTAATGCCAGACCATTAAAACTGAGTAAGTACTTTAGAGCTAGTGGCACAGTGGTAAAGAATTCATCTGCTAAATAGAAGAGATGCAGGTTTGATCCCTGGGTCAGAAAGTTCCCTGGAGAAGAAATGGCAACCCACTCCAGGATTCTTGCCTGGAAAATCCTGTGAACAGAGGAGCCTGGCAAGCTACAGCCCATGGGGTTGCAATAGTCAGACATGACTAAGCAACTAAACAACAGCAACATTTACTGAATATGTACTATGACACACACACCCTCTCTCATTTAATGCTTAAGAGTGAGTTAAATTTAAATTTATTATTTAGATAATATACTATTTTATGGTAAACTTCCTTTTCACCCTGCAAAGAATTAAAAGTAACCAATACTTACTTCTGAACCTTCAGATAGGCCATTGCTCTGTTAGCTGGAAGAAGGGCATTAGCGCCATCTGCTGCTATCCCTCGAGTATAGCATTCAATTGCTCTTTCATATTTCCCCTCTTTGAAAAATGCATTTCCCTATCATTTTGGAAAGAAGTAGGGGGAAGAATTTAAAAAAAAAAAATTAGTAGGATTCAATCTTTAGCAGCGCTTCTAATACACCAATCATTATTATATCAGTAATTAAACTATTTTTTAATTGCTAAAAATCCATGAGATGTTTTAGAATTTGTTAGTTTGTTTTTTATAATGGTGTTCTCTTTTCAGCACTAAAAAAAAAAGTACGCTACTATATTACCTGGCAGCACTAACCTTTATTTTACCAATTAAAGACTATATGAAGTTTAAATGAACAACACATTTTAATAAATACAGTACCCTTTAATAATATTAGAACCTGTGCAGGGAATTCCCTGTGGTCCAGTTGTTAGGACTCCACACTCTCACTGCTGAGGGCACTGGTTTGATCCCTGGTTGGGAAATTAAGATCCCCCAAGCTGCGAGGCACAATCAAAAAAAAATAGAATCTGTACAAAAGAATTTCATAATACAAATAATTTTTGTGAAAGAACAGAGTACCAGACTGTACAGCTCACTCTTCAGTAACATTAATATGTCTAAACAGAGGATAAATTAAATTGTATTGGAAGGTGTACTAGATTTCATTTTAACATTTATTTATAATCAGTCAGATATATGACAATCAATAATCATTCCATAAATATTTATTAAGAATCCTCTATAAGTCCATGAAAGCCTATAATATGTTAAATTAAATCTAAAGAAATTTTGACCAGAAATAGTTCATTGTGTGACATCCCTGGCAGTCCAGTGGTAGAGATGCCATACTTTCACTGCTGGGGGAGTGGGTTCAATTCCTGGTCAGGGAATTAAAATTTCATGTGACCCGTGGTAAGGCCAAAAAAAGAAAAAAAAAAAAAAAACAGTTCAGTGTGATTTAATGAAAAATAAGTAAGAATCAGTTTTAATTTATTTCTTTTTTTAATAATTTTATTTATTTATTTCTAGCTGTGCTGGGTCTTCATTGCTGCTCTTGGTCTTTCTCTAGTTGCAACGAGTGGTGGGCTACTCTTCATTGCAACGGTTGGGCTTCTCACTGCGGTGGCTTCTCTTGAGAAGCATGGGCTCTAGAGCACACAGACTTCAGTAGTTGAGGTTCCCGGGCTCTAGAGCACAGGCTCAGTCATTGTGGTACTGGGCTTAGTTGCCACATGGCATGTGGGATCTTCTCAGACTAGGGATCGAATGCGTGTCTCCTGTACTGGCAGGTGGATTCTTTACCACCGAGCCACCAGGGAAGCACTGTGATTTATTTCTATGTTAACTTTATAACCATCTATATGTAAATATATGTCAAAATGCTCAAAAATAATTTGTTTCCTAAACTTATATATAATACTTTTTTACAATTATGTATTAAGTCATCAATTACTCAGTTTTAATTAGTAGGCTCCAGAAGTTTTAGTATATTTAATTTTCAGTTTCTACTGAAGAAGAATTTTAATATAATATTAGGAAAGACAGAAACTTAACTGATACACAAAAAACTTAAGAGTAAACTCAGGAAAACATATACATGTTAGAATCCTGGATTACCCGATCTTTCTCTGAAATAGCCTGTTGTTTCTTCTGTTGCTCTTCAATTTGTTTTTTCTCTCCTTCATCTGACTTAACCATTGTATCAGTTTCCTCTGGATATGAGTTTTTTTTGGAAGTTAAAGCCTAGGAGACATAGCAGTCAGCTAAATAAAACAAGTAATGGAAGATGCATACATGTTTGACTTTAAAATAACAAACTATTCATATCAGAATTCCTGCCACATTTCAAATAATTAAAATATTTACTCCAATTCAAAATCTTTTCATGAGCAAAAATAAAAAGCAAATAAATTTAATATGCATCTTATTCCAATTAAAGTAATATTCACTAAAGAGCTGTCCATTTATTTATTCAACAAAGATTTTTTTTGTTTTTACACTGTTCTAGGAATAATTTTTTAAAATAAAGAAGGTAATTGAGACCACATCACCAAATTTCTCAAATTTCCTATTCATAGTCATTATCTGACCTAGGATAAAACACAAAAATACACAATACAGATCACAATTAGAGTCAAGTTGATGTATTTAACAACAGATTTTATATGCAATATGTAATGGCAATATTTAAAGGTAGACTTTCCTCAATCACTGCTACTTTCAACAGATGGCAAAATAATTATAAATGATGCAAAAGTAAAGTTAAAGGAATACATAACTGTTAAGTATAATTTGACAACAAATTTTACAGTTAAGTAATATCTATTTCCTTACTTTCAAAAATTTATTATTATTTTCCCTATATAAACCATAAAGATAGAGCAACTTTAAAACTACAAAAATCAAAGAAATATGTGAAAGTTTAGTATAAAAACTAAGCACAAGCCAAGTTAGAAAAATTAGTGGGATAAAGAAAAATAATTCTGTCATCTGGATAAAATAAAGGAGCAGTAGTTCTAAATATCTCAGATAGCTTTTTAAGGTAATAATTAAGAATTTTTAAATACCATTATACCACCTCTAGCTTACAATATGTTTAGTTAAAAAAAAAACTCTAGTACAAAGAATTAAAATCAGAAAAATGTCTATATTACATAGTACAAGTCTATACAAAAACATTTACTTTGTCAAATAAAGGTAATAAGTAACACACTTAATTTAAATAACTACAGTTTACCTGATTAATTTTCCTGAGTTCATTTGTAGCTTCAAAGTTATTTGGTTCCAGTTCTAACACTTTTTCATAATCTGAGTAAAACAGAAGATGTAGAATATTTAAAAGATATATGGTACCTACGGCTGATTCACATTGAGGTTTGACAGAAAACAACAAAATTCTGTAAAGCAATTATCCTTCAATTTAAAAATAGTAATTAAAAAAAAAAGATATATGGGACTTTCCTGGTGGTACAGTGGATAAGAATCTGCCTGCCAATGCAGGGGACATGCATTCAATCTCTGGTCCAGGAAGATTCCACATGTCTCAGAGCAACTAAGCCTGTGCACCACAGCTATTGTACCCGTGCTCTAGAGCCCAGAAGTCACAAGGACTGAGCCCGTGAATGACAACTACTGAAACCCACAAACCCTGGAGCCTGGGCTCCACAACAAGAAAAGTTCCAGTGAGAAGCGCGCCCACTAGTCCCAACTACAGAAAGCCTGCGCACAGCAACAGAGACTCGGTGTAACCAACAGCAAATAATCAAAAAAAGATATGATATTCAAAAACCTGTATAAAATAGCACTCATCTGCTTACAGGGGACAAAACTACCCTATAGCAAAATTAAGAGGAACTAAGAAATACTGACATTATTCCAGGGGATTTCCTCCATTCTCCCAGGACAGATAAAACCCTGAATCCTTGTGTCAGATCACCTCCTTCTTCGAGCCTCAGGAAGAACACTTGCTATTGTAAGTTATATCTCATAAAACCAAGAAGGAGCACAATTTTTCAGACATAAACGTCATTCCGATTTTCTGATTTATACTACACAAGCCTATTTTATGAAATAATAAAAGGATTAAAATTTTAAAATAAATAAAAATGTGTTAAGTTCATGCATTACCTCTAGCCTCACAAAAGCCAACAAGATGTTTTAATCTGTCTCACATAAGAAACTGAAAATCAGAGAAGATACATAACTTTCCCCTGGTAACACAGTGAACACATGGTTGAATGAGAATATGAACCAAAGTTTAATCAGTGGCAAATAACATGGTCTTTTCCCAAAATAGCAAAATACATTTTAAATTACAAAAACCAGTTTTATTCAATATAGAAAGATCTCTGAAGATAGTAACTGTGATTATCTAGTATTCTTTGTATGCTGCTGCTGCTGCTGCTAAGTCACTTCAGTCGTGTCCAACTCTGTGTGACCCCACAGACAGCAGCCCACCAGGCTCCCCCGTCCCTGGGGTTCTCCAGGCAAGAACACTGGAGTGGGTTGCAATTTCTTTCTCTAATGCATGAAAGTGAAAAGTGAAAGTGAAGTCGCTCAGTATTCTTTGTATAGAATCAGTTAAACTATTAAATAACTTTTTAGATAATGATGACCTGGAAAACATTAATACCTTTTTTGGCATCCTCTAATTTTTGCAAAGCAAATCGAGCGGCACCTCGTCTTACGTAAGCCTTTGTATAACTTCTATTCAAGGCAATTGCTAAATTGCAATCAGACTCGGCAACAGCAAATCTGCAATTAAAAAAAAAATAAAGTGAAGTCAATAAAAATCATCTGTTAAAAACTTCAAAAAATTTGTTTCTGAAATCTCTGAAAAGGGGATTTACTTCCTATTTGAAGGCACGTTTCTCTTTTTTTTTTCTATTTTCTTTTTAATTTTTATTATAGTAGATTTATAGTATTGTGTTAGTTTTAGTCATACAACAAAGTGAATCAGTTATACATATACGTATACGTGTGTGTGTGTGTATACGTATTTATCCCCACTCTTTTTTAGATTCTTTCCCCACAGAGCCCATTACAGAGTACTATGCAGAGTTCCCTGTGCTACCATCTCCTTTTAGTTAAGCCCACTAAAATCAGTAATTTCTGATGTAAGCGGTTTCTTCAAAGCAAAGAAAAGAATGCCCACTATCACTGCTTTTTCTCAGTACTCTACTAGAGGTCCTGACCAATGGAGTTCCACAAGAAAGAAACAGAACTAAAAAGACTGGAAAGGAAGGAATAAAACTGACATTCTCAGATGATATAATGGTCTATCAAGAAAATTAAAAACAATCTAGACAGACTGTTAGAAATAATGAAAGTTAAGCAAGGTGGCTACTCTACTAGATATCAACAACAAAAAACTAATAAATCTAACAAAAGAGGTACAAGATCCAGATGCAGAAAATTACAAGGTTGTCTTCAAAGACGTGAAAGATAAGTACAGCAATTTCAATTCATCTATAAGACCCAAAAATACAATATAATTCTCTCCAAACTGATCTGTAACTCCAAAAATTTTTCAAGGAATTGGACAGGATGATTCTAAAATTTATACTGATTAGTAAAAGTCCAAGAATACCCAACATTCCTAAATAATAATAAGGCCCTATACCAAATACCAAGATTTATTATAATGCTATAAAAATTAAAGACAGTATGGAATGGCTATAGTAATGAGCAACAGATCAATGAAGAGAATAAAGAAATGAGAAGCAGGCCCATGCAAATTTGACATATGACAACGGTAGAATTGTAGATGCATGGGGAAAGCATGGATATTCAATAAATAGGGCTGAAACAACTGGGATATGAAACTGGAATTATACCTTCAGCATACACAAGCAGACTTAAGCGTGAACAGTAAAACATAACTTTTAGGAGAAAATAGAGGAGATTGTTATGAGCTCAAAGAAGAGGACTATTTTCACAAATCATACTTTTCAAAGTGCCAACATTTTATAAAAATTAATAGATGAAACACATTAAAATAAGAATTTCTGTTCACTACGACACCATTTAAAAAAGGAAGATCAGCTACAAACTGAGAGAAGATAATCATTATAAACACTAAAGAATTAGTATCCCCAAAAAAAGAATGTTTAAAAATCAACAGAAAAACAGCCTAACAGAAAAAAGTACCAAAGATAAAACAAACATATCACAGGAAAATAAAAAAGGTAAGTGGTGAATAGACACATAAGATGTTCAACCACATGAGAAATTGGGGAAATGCAAATTAAGGCCACAAAGAATTACTACTTTACACCCCCTAGACTGAAAATAATTCAGAAGCCCCATTATACCAGCGTTGGTAAGGATATGTAACATGTATTCTTATACATTGCTAATGGGAATGTAAGCATGTACAACTATCATTGTAACAACTGGTCACCATCATTAAAAGTTGAACATGTGCACATCCTAAGACCTAGCACTAAGAAACACGTACAGAAGTGCTCACAGTATGACTGTTGTTAAATAAGAAAGGGAAGGAGGGTGGAAGACAGGAAAAGAAAGGAGAAGACAAGGAAGGTGAGGAATAAAGGAACCAACCAGCAATCCAGCAATTAGAGAATGGATACATAATGGTATATTCCTAAAAAGGAACTGCCTATGCATTTAACAGTGAAAATGAGAGATCTACAGCTATTGATATACGCAAAACATGAACAAATCTTATGAGGTGAATTGAAATATGAAACATAGTATTCAAAGACATAGATAAGCCACAGAAAACTATATCCAATGATATACTTTTAAAGCCAAAAAATAAGCAATGTTATACAATGTATTAGAGATATACACATATATAATGAATTTTTTTTAATCCAAAGAATGATACACAACTCAAGATAGTGGTTAACTGGGAGGGACAAGGGTCAGGATATGGAAGAGAATATCAAAGGTAGCTTTGAAAAATAATGTTCTGATTCTTAAGCTGGGTAGCATGTTCATGCAGATTTATTTAAAATTATTCTTCATCATTTACACATACTGTAGATATCAAATATTATAAAAGGTAACTATCCCCTGATTTGTCAGGATAGTAACAACATAAGTTTCAAAGATTTTAAAATATGCTATTAAAAATAGTAAAAACTCAGACACCAATATAATTCATATTTCCAAATAGTAATTAAAACAGTAAGAACATCCTCTTTGACAGTATTTGGTTTTTGAAAAATTTTTACGCTAGGTCATTTCTCTGCTTAGGATTAAGACTATATACATTTATGTTCTTCAACATTAAGTATGTATTTTAAGGGTCAGTATAACTTAAATGTTGGAACATATTTTAAGCCTACCATAATAAAAGTTCTTTGTATTAAATAGTAAATACATAATTTTTCAAAATAATGAAGGAAAATTAATTTATAAAGAATTTTTACCCAGCTAACTTTTTTTCTTCTGTAAATTAGGAAAAGGGCATCTTACTCAACTTTTATAGGAGGAACACCTCAATAAAGTGAGCTACAAGGAGCATGGTTTGAGCACCTGAATGTTTAAAATGGCTTAAGTTAAAGAATTTAGTAAAAGGGAGTGAATAAGAATTTACAGTTGAAAAGAAACGGAAAATTTTCTCAAGCATTCCCACACATTTCATTAAGAAAGATTAAAAAAAAAGAAAACAGTCTCCATATGCACATAAAATATTCACACACATTATAGAAACTCCTTACTTTTTCAGTCTGAAGTAAGCTGATGCTCTGTTAGTTGGCAATACCGGATTATACGGATCAGCATCCATGCCTTTGGTGTAGCACTCAATCGCTTCATCATATTTTCCTTGTTTGAAGTATTTATTGCCCTGTAAAAGCATACAAGTCAGATGTACACTGACGCAGAATTCCAGAGCTACTTTCTTTCATTATTCATCTCTTCCTATCTCATTAGCCATGTAATCAAGGCTAATGGTCATAGTTTGGGCCCAATCCAAGAGCCCTGGCAGAAAAATGAGTAAAATACCTAGCATTAAATACTTTTTATTCACAATAACCCACAGAAATGCAACAAAAGAAAGGCATCAAGATAAATTATAATCTGAAGAGTGCCACCTCTTTAAAAAGCAATATAGCCAGTTTAACAATAAAGAGACAC
The DNA here is from genome assembly GCA_024291935.2 of Okapia johnstoni. Lineage (NCBI taxonomy): Eukaryota > Metazoa > Chordata > Mammalia > Artiodactyla > Giraffidae > Okapia > Okapia johnstoni. The sequence continues at coordinate 121,709,989 of CM044307.1, read as the reverse complement.
TTCTCAGGGAGATGTCTTATGTTCCAAAATGCAACCAAAGATGGTCTGTGACATGGAGTAGTGGGATACAATATCCATGTCAAGAATCAGATGCTGATCTGATTAGTACTTCAGTCTACTACTTAGAGCCCTGGAACAACTCTCTGTACACTCCAAGTACTTTATATATAATTCATTTAGTAACACAACAACCTATTGAGGTTTAGTAATAATATTAATCTTACTTTACAGCTAAGAAGACTGAATACATACAGGCAATTTAAAAGACCTTGTCACAGGACTTGAACCTAGATAATCTGGTTTCAGAGCACACACTCCTAACCACTATGCTACACTGCTTCCTGATAGGGATATAGCCAAAAACAACTTGAACACCCACTAAATTACACTGTAGAAATCTTGGGGTCCACATGATTTTCTACAAATCCTGCCTACCTGAAGGAACCAACAGCTAACCTAAAAAGTACCTTTTCTTTTAGAGCAAGAGCCTTTTGCGAATCTACATGAATCCCATCTTCTTCTGACTCGGATTCTTGAGACAAAGAATCATGGGTACTCTCTTCTTTGTCAAGTTCATCAAGGATACTATCCTGAAATCAAAAGTTGGGGAACAGTATCATAATTACATGACCATTAAAAAAAAGATATACTGCCCCCCCCAAAAAAGAACATTCAACAGAACTTAAGTTTTTACAACCTAAGGACTTAAAGGCCTATAAAAGTAATCCAAATAACCTCTCATTATTAAGAGTTAATTCAGAAAAAAGGATATTTTTGTTTAGAAAACCAAGATCCAAACCACTTACACAATTTGATTTTGAACTCATATAAAGTAAGCTAAGTCTACAAACCACCCCTAAATCACAAACTGTTAGCAGTGAACTATTATTGTTTTACAAAGAGAAGTTTTATCTAAAAACCTTTTTTCTTTCTGATTTTTAAAACAACAAAAACTGCTTGCAGAGTACAATTAACTCCTGATTCTCACAGCAACCTATATCCATGTTTTTCACTTGAAGAAATTGAGAAATAAAAGTTAGCAAACTCACTCAGGGTCACTCAGCTAGGAAGTGGCCAAATGAGGATCTGAATCCAAGCAGTCTGCCTCCTCCAAGGAGCTCTCAATAACTGTTATACTGTTTATCAATGTATTCTGAAATATAGCTGACTATCAAAGAAAATACACAACATGCTCGTCCAGTAATTTCCAATCTCTTTTGACTCAGACATTCCTTTCATGGTAATAAATCATTTCATGGACTGCAAAAGTATTTTTTTAAACTATTTTTTTTAGCATGCATGCATGCATGCTCAGTTGCTTCAGTCATGTCCAACTCTTTACAAACTCATTGATTGTAGCCCACCTGGCCTCTCTGTTGATGGGGATTCTCCAGGCAAGAATACTTAAGTGGGTTGCCATGCTCTCCTCCAGGGGATCTTCCCGACCCAGAGAGAGAACCCATGTCTCATGTTTCCTGCACTAGCAGGCAGGTTCTTTACCACTAGCATCACCATATATAATAAAACAATGATTTTTAGTAACAATTTTTTTTTGGCCATGCATGTGGCTTGCAGAAACTCAGTTCCCCAGCCAGGAATTGAACCTGGGCCACAGAAGTGGAAGCTCAGAATCCCAGGCCACCAGGGAATGCCTGAGTAAGAAATTTTAAACCAGTGAGAATTAGAGTTGATTAAAGCTCATATAAACAAAAACTTTATTATATAAATAAAATCCTTTCTGTCTTTTACAAGTTATTACTATTCTAAATAATTTGTGTAAGAAAAAAATTGTTGATAAATTTTTAAATAAGATCTATGCTTAGTTTCATTAAATAAATGAATATTAAAAGACGGGACTGAGTGACTTTCCTGGCAGTTCAGTGACTCCACACTTCCACTGCTGGGGTCAGGGAACTGAGACCCTGCCTGTTGCAGAGCGCAGCCAAAAAAATTTAAAAAACAACAACAAAATAACCAAAACAAAACAAAAAGATGGACTGAAATGCAGCTATGGGTTTTAGCATAAAGATTCTAGAAATACCACCAAAAAACAGAAAAAATAAGAATAGAAATACCACCAGCCTACCAATATGAAAGCCAAGACTGTCCAACCTTCCTACACTGACACTTGTAGAAAACTAACGGCAACAGAACGTCAAGGCCACTGCTCACATCTGAACTAGCATGGAGTGGTAAGTAAACAGCTGTATCTTTCACAGACACAATAAAATTACAACGTCAAACAGTGCAGTTCAATCATGAGTGCCCTGGCCACACAAAGCAGGAGTTCAATCAATATCTGTTGAATGAGTAAATGACTGTAGAAAACCACCTCTAAGAAATCATCTGACACTGTGCCTTTCAGGAAAGGGCATTATAAGCACATACCAATTTATGAAAAGGATAAGGCTACATAACAAGGGGTAAAGTTACAAAAAATGAATGGTACCATATTTGGAAAACCATTTGGCAGTATCTTCTAATGCTAATGCATATATAAACTATGACAGAGGCATAGTACTGATGGTAATTAATTCTCCAACTACACTGTGTCTCATGTGCAGGAGACCAGAGGCAGGCAAAACACCAGTCTAGAAAGGTGAAGCCTACCTTCCTGAGATTAAGATGGCCCTACTTTTATTGTCACACAGCCCTAATCTAAGACCAGACACAAAGGCATTCTCTTAACCATTATTCAACAGGTCCTTCAGCCTGTTAAAAAAAAAAAAAGATATTGGTAGAGTCTTTCTTTTCTTATATTACTGTCTCAGAATTCTAGCTGTTTAGGGGTTAGAGATGGTGAAGAGGAACGAGGTGGGTGCAACTATGAATGGATAGCACAAAAGAGATCTTTCTGGCCATACAATGGTGGTTAACCACTTCCCTTGTAGCTTAGTAGGTAAACAATCTGCCTACAGTGCAGGAGACCAGGGTTCGATTCCCTGGTCAGGGAGATTCCCTGCAGAAGGAAATGGCAACCCACTCCAGTACTCTTGCCTGGGAAATCCCATGGACAGAGGAGTCTGGCGGACTACAGTCCATGGGGTCACAAGAGTCGGACACGACTTAGCAACTAAACCACCAAACCACCATAGGTCATAAAATGCCACAGAACTATACACACATTGTACCAATGCCAATTTCCTGGTTTTGATACTGGACTATAGGTAAATAGAGCTTTCCTGGTGACTCAGACGGTAAAGAATCTGCCAGCAATGCAGGAGACCCAGGTTCGATCCCTAGGTCGGGAAGATCCCCTAGAGAAGGAAATGGCAACCCATTCCAGTATTCTTGCCTGGAGAATTCCATGGACAGAGGAGCTCTGTGGGCTATAATCCCTGGGGTCACAAAGAGTTGGACAAAACTGAGGGACGAAAATACATAGTTAAATAAGATGTAACCATTAGAAGAAACTGGGTGAAGAGTTCACTAGACCTCTATGTACTATTGTTGTTTTTTAGTTGCTAAACTGTGTCCCACTCCTTTGCAACCCCATGAACAGTAGTCTGCCAGGCTCCTCTGTCCATGGGATTTCCCAGGCAAGAATACTGTAGTGGGCTGCATTTCCTTCTCCAGGGGATCTTCCTGGCCCAGGGATCAAACTTGCATCCCCTGAACTGTAGGCGTAGGCGGACTCTTTACCACTGAGCCACCAGGGAAGCCCCTTCTACATACTATCCATGCAAAAAAAGAGAAAAAGTAGGAAGAAAAGAATCCAGCTGTTTTAGCCATTATTCACTGAAAGAAGGCCATAGGAGAAAAGTTAATTGAAGAGCTATGTATTTAAGTTTTTATTTCACACAAAATAGTCTATAAGAGAAAGATACAGGTCCTAAGAACTTTACGTTGTTTTTCATTTAATCCATGACTCTCAACTAACTCCAAGAAAATTTTACTCAAAAGACTAAGAAGCACATAACCAGATTAACTTACCACATCAAGTTTTGCCCATGCCTCATAATCATAAGACTTTATCCTGTTTTTTGTGTTTTCATCTTTGGTTTTTTTAGATGACTGTTTAACTTTGCCTCTCTTCTTTTTCCTAAAATTCCCATTTCGAATAGGAGGTAAATTCTAGGAAGAGAAAACAACACGTTTTGAGATAACTCTGTTACTTTTCTGTGTAACTAGTGATGTTTAAAACTTTCACTGAAGGATATTTTCAAGTAAAAGTAATTTTAGTTTAGTTTTCAAGTGGTTAGAAATACCAATTCATTCATTTCTAATGATAAACTTATGCCTGAAAAATTTAATTCATCCCTTGACAAATACTGAACATCGTTCAGTCATAAGAAAAATATTACCCAGAAATTTTAATTATACACTTAATTTGCAATCCTAAATTCAAAATTCAAAAACTGCTTGGCCTTCGGCCTTAATACAATGATTTAGCAACAGTACAATGGCAAACCAAACTGCCTCCACATTACAAACAGTATGAAAAAGTTGCCCGTATCTGAATGTACTGTCTTAAGAAAACTGTTCAGTTGAGTCTAGGTACTCTCTGTGTTTAGGGCAATACTGTATGTTAATATATCATTAAGTATATAATTATATATGATATATACACAAGCCTGCCTATTTTATGATGCTATTCATTTACCTTAATTATCACATGGTCTTCCTCTCAGTAACTATGGACTAAGCCTTTAAAATGTCTTAATACACTGATAGTTAATACAAAGACTTTTAAAGGTAAAATTTTTCAAAATGTTGGCAGAAAGTAAATCTCTTTAATCAGCATTTCCACAAAACATTTTAAAAGCTGTGCTTTACTTTAGAATAAATAAATGAAGAGTTTCCCTGGATGCTAAAGTAGGAATTTAATTAAGAAATTTACCTCTTCAGGAACACCATTCTGTCTTCTAAGTTCCATATCCTTTTGTTTAATATCTTTCTCCCAGTTTTCTAAATCCCTCATAAAGTCTTGTAACTCTTCTGCATTTTGTTTCACTTGCAGTTGTAATTCAATTGCTTTACTTGTTGAAGCCATTATGGCATGCAGAGTTTTGACCAACCAATCTCTGGTAAGAATTAGATAGAATTATTTGGTTTATTTTCTTTTTTTTTGAAACCTAGCTAATTAATGATTTTTACCTCTTCATAAATGGCCAAGATACATGTAAAGAAAGGAACTTAAAATGATGCAGAAGAAAATTTCAGTATATTATGCTTTAAATGAGTCAATCAACGTTTGCTGAATAATCAAATGTAAAATAAACAGAAAACTTTGGGCATCCATGCAATGGGAATGAAAGGCAATAAGGAGGAAATTACTGAAATTAGCAAACAGCCTATGGTAGCAGATTGGCTGCACATCTCTAGAGTTTATAAATTTAGCCAATTACCTCCTTTACTCCTTTTCCTTTCAACATTTATTGAACTTTGGCTATGTGATAAGCCCTATATTAAGATTTAGGGATGCAAAAACAAGACAAGGTCCCTTCTCTAATGGAGAAAAAAATAATCAAAATACTGAGTAACAAAATATTATACTAGGCAGGACTTCTCAACCTTGGGACCATTGATGTTTTGGGCCACATAATTCTTTGTTGTAGGTCAGCTGTCCTGTGCAATTGTAGGATGGTTGGCAGCATCCCCAGCCTCTATTAGCTAGATGCCAGTATTACTCCTTTCCCTCTGGACTATGACAACCAAAAATGTCTTCAGACATTGTCAAATGTCCTCTGGAAAGCATAATAACTCCTGGTTGAGAACCGCTGTGCTAGAGGTATGTACAGATGATACAGAACTGACCACAAAGGACAGGTATAAATCAGATGGTAGGGTGGTAGGTTTAAGGAAAGAGTCATTAGAGCTGCTGCAATTTAGCCATGTTTCAAAAGGGGCCAGGCAAGTGATTAATGTGGAGTAAGTAGGCAGGCAGGATGAGGGAGTAGGAGGAAGGATGGAAGAGAAGGCTAAGGAGGATGGGACAGGTCGTGAAACACCAGGCCATGAGATGTGACCAATAATCTGAAAGCCACAGGAAACATTAAGGTGGTAAAATAAAAGCGACATGATAATTCATTAGACTGAGAAGTTGGGGTGCAGAGAAGGACTCAAAGTCTTAGATTTCTGGTTTGAGAGCCTGGTAAGCTTAGTAGTACCATTTTGAGTCAGGAATCACAATTTCAAAAGGAAAAGAGGTTTCAGGATGGCAGAACAAGTGTAAAGATAGATTTTTTTTCAGTTTGGCATAAATTGATTTTGAGTTCTTATGAGATGTCAGGACACAGTAAGTAGTTACAGAGGCCTAGAAATGTAAATTTGGGTGTCACTAGCATGATGGCAGAAGCTACAATCATGAGATTTGGACATGTTTAATTACTGTGACAGTGGGCAGGAGGGAAGAGAAGGGGTCTGCAGAACATTAATATCTAGGGAACAAACTGAGGAAGAAATGTCAACACTAAAAATCAGGCAGTGGCATCTAGAGAGCTGGAAGGGAAAACCTGTAGTTACTGTCAGAAGAGAATTTTCATGAGTTCAAGAAGGCTACAGAGGTCATATGTGGGAAATAAAATACATTGTATTTAGTCATATAAAGATTATTTAGAGTTCAAATATGCCATTTTTTTAAGGACAGAAGTAAAATAAGCTGAATAAATGAGAGTATATGGGGATTAGTATTTCATCTTTGATACCCTAAAATTATGGAGGAGAGAGTATGGAGGAGAGAGGAACTGAAAAACAAAGTTAAAGAAGATATAGGAAAGTAGATGAATGATGGGGCAAGGTCCCCAAATATGGGGAGGTGGGGGAGGTTAGGATGGGAGAGAGAGAAGACATTAGAAAAGGGATTCTCCTAAAAGATGTCTGCAACCGCAGATAGGTCTTCTGACCCCTTAGTCTTGCCTCAGGAACTAAATTTAAGCTTTTTTCAGGCAGTGCACACGTTTGATCATATATGTATAACTCATTAACAAACAAAACCAGTACAATGCTTTGCCGAGGGGCTCAAAAACGTAAATAAAAGCGCAGCAAGCCACTGAGATACGTGGGAGGTAGAAACCTGTTCCATTTTACCCATCATCTTTCCGCTCCCACCGAACCTGCGTCCAGGCTGGCAACCAGAAACTTCCAGCGCCTGAGGGGATCACTTTCATACCCAATATCCGGCCGAGCACTGCACACCCACGACTAAGTGCGGCGGGCCCCACGGAGGTCTCGGGAGAATGCAACCGCGATCCTTGACCACCGCAAATCGCCGAACCCCCAGAGCAACAGGGGCCGAGGGACCGACAATAAGGTGGACCGTCCAGGCCCAGACTGCTCCGGGCCAGCCCCTCCCCCGAAACGCGCTCCCCGGTGCGCCGCTACCTGGACACCGCCGCGCCGGGCCGCGCCCCCGCCGCCCGCCCTCGCCCTCTCCGCCTCACGCGGGACCACGGCCGCACCCCCTCCTTCCGCCGGGAGACCCCAAAAGCCTCCTCGCTACTGCAGCCCGCGGCAACCGCAGAGCCGGCTCACCTTACCAGGCCGTTACCAGCCCCACTCCCACCGCGTCCGGCCCGCAGCAACTCACGCCCGACCCCGCCTTCCTGGACTTTCCCACAAGTCCTCGCGTGCTCTCGCCCCGCCCCCTGGAGCCGGGATGGAGCATGCGCAGAAGGTCAGATACGCTGTGCCCTGCTTCTCAAGGCACAACTCGAGGCTCGACAGCTGTGTTAACGCAGGATCTGCGGCTTTGCCTGCATCCAGTGTGACCAGAGGAGCCTGGTAGGCTACAGTCCATGGGGTCGCTAAGAGTCGGACACGACTGAGCGACTTCACTTTCACTTTTCACTTTCATGCATTGGAGAAGGAAATGGCAACCCACTCCAGTGTTCTTGCCTGGAGAATCCCGGGGACGGGGGAGCCTGGTGGGCTGCCGTCTATGGGGTCGCACACAGTCAGATACGACTAAAGCGACTTAGCAGCAGCAGCAGCAGCAGCAGTGTGACCGTATTTCACAGTAGGTAATACAAAAAATGCAAGATCATCCTGACTTGCTTTGATTGCCCAAATAATAACGCCTTGAAATATTTCCTTGGATTTTCCTCAATTTTGTCTCTAATATTTGCCTTGCTGTATGTAATGGTATTTTACAACCTTTATGAGTATGATAATCATATGAGAAAGTTACCTCTTATCCACCATGAATAGGCTATGTAAACTGGTAACTCGAGCAATTTTTTTTTAAGTTCTTATATTTGGCAAACGAGTTTTTCAGTCTGACTGTCTTGCACCTTTACAAATAAACTCTTTCTAAACGAGTCTGGGTCTTTCTTGGATATGTGTCAGTATTAAGGTCAGTCATTAGATTTGCCCTGGCTACAAAGAAAAAAAGAATATGAAACTTTTAATATTTCATGCTCCTATTTCCTGAATGAGTGAATTTTCACTTTTCATAACAACTCAAATTATAAAACAAAAATAATTTTAAAAGAAGCGAAACAACCTTTTTATTGAAAGAAGCATAGCTTTCCATTTGAAATAGCCCTCAACGAGGGATGAAACCCATGCCCCCTTCAGTGGAAGCTTGCAGTCCTAACCACTAGACCACCAAGGAAGTCCCAAAGCAACTGTGTTTTTAAAAATTAATTCTGGCAGAGTCAACTGAAATGAGAGAGAAGGGGGACAGCTGGCTGCTCTAGTAAAGCATCATAGATTCTCTCACATATCTCTCTTTCTCTCTCAAGTAACATGATAATCAGTTGCTGGGCAAGTATAGAATCAAAGCGAGAGGACTTAGTCAAATAGTCTTGATGGCCGCCACCATCACTTAACCCTGAGGCTTCCAGTGTCCTGCAAAAAGCTATGCCTGAATGGCAGCCTTCCCTCTGCAAGAGAGGTTGAGGGTTTTTCTTAGCAGTCATGTGCTCATCTAAAAACTAAGAATTCAATAAATAAGGAAGAAGAAAGCAATACTGAGAGCAACCAGTACCCTTTATTAAAGGCCTTATTGAGTACTCATCGAAAGAATAGTGAATGAATAAATTAGTCCATACTGTGAGAAATCCAGGCTCACTGTAACCTGAGGAAAAGGGTTGAATTCTGAAATACTGATTCTGCCACTTACTGAAAATGTGATCTGAATGTATCTGTACATTGAGGCTTAATCTAAATTAAAATGAAGATAAAAATACTACTAGAGTGAGAAAGCATATGTAATCAGCCTACTTAGCACAATTTGGGACATGGTAAGAGCTTAACAAATGTTTCCTGTCCCTCCCTCCTGCAAAGGTAAAATCCAGACCCTGGGATTGAATAACTCTCCCCTGCATCTCTCCCTGTCTCCCAGTTGACTACCTGGAAGACCTCTGAAGAGGTCTCTAAGGAGCACAAGTTCTAGGTATCGGGAGATAAAGGTTAAGGTTGATAGCAAGGAAGGTAAACTGCTTATCCAAGAGCAAAATGATACCTGTATAATAAAGGATTATTCATTGGAAGGACTGATGCTGAAGCTGAAGCTCCAATACTTTGGCCACCTAATGCAAAGAGCCAACTCATTAGAAAAGACCCTGATGCTGGGAAAGATTGAAGGTAGCAGGAGAAGGGGATGACAGAGGACGAGATGGTTGGATGGTATCACCAACTCAATGAACATGAGTTTGGGCAAGCTCCAGGAGATGGTGAAGGACAGGGAGGCCTGGAGTGCTGCAGTTCATGGGATCACAAAGAGTCAGACACGACTGAGCAACTGAACAACAACAATAATAAGGGAGACAAGTAAGAATTATTAGAAGGAATAAGCATGTTATTTTATTTTGCTTGTCTCACAACAGTGGTCATATTATCCCCATTCTGATAAGGACACTGACCTTCATTAAGGAAAATTAAGGAATTTTCCCATATAATCACCAAATGATGGAGGCTGATGAATCAGATCTGGGCAGTCTGACATCAGAGCCGGCCTCTGTGACCTCCTGTTCTGCTGTCCCCTGTCTTGCTCATTTGACTGGGAGTGCCCCTGAGGAAGGGTAAGAGGAGGCTGTGTTATCAACCTGTACTCTGTAACTTACCTGGGGCACTCCTCAATACCTGGCATTTTCCTAGCATCTGTGGCCTGAATAACATGTTCACAGGTGAGAAGTCTCCTTGTGTCTCTCTGGCACTTCCTCCTCCCTCAGCATGGTCAGCCTCTGCAACCACAAAAGCTGCATCCAGAGGCACCCTTATGTTCCCTGTATACATGGTCAAGGGGCTGTTGATTATCAGGGCCAGGAACCACCAGTCTCCATTTACCCCCTCATAGAGGCGAAAAGTTGACTCACTGGAAAAGACCTTAATGCTGGGAAGGATTGGGGGCAGGAGGGCAAGGGGACGACAGAGGATGAGATGGTTGGATGGCATCACCGACTCGATGGACATGGGTTTGGGTAGACTCCAGGAGTTGGTGATGGACAGAGAGGCCTGGCGTGCTGCAATTCATGGGGTCGCAAAGAGTCGGACACAACTGAGCGACTGAACTGAACTGAACTGAGTCTATGTACAATCCTCCTTCCACTTTTTTTTTAAGACTTTATTTTTTGAGAGCAGTTTTGGGCTTACAATAAAATTAAGATAAATGCATAGAAAGTCTCATGTCTACTCGAAGAAGGTGGTCTTTGCCCCTCCCCCTTTCCTTGGCTATAAAATTGTAGTCTACTTAGTTCTTGGAGCAGAGCTCTCTTGCCTGCATGCTTGCATCTCCTACAAGAATACTATATTAATAAATCTACTTCTTGCCAAAAAAAAAAAAAGATAAATGTACAGAGATTTGCATGTACTCCTTGCTCCCGAAATATACATAGCCCTCCCCTTTTATCAACATCACTCACCAGAATGGAAAAAAAATTTTTTTTACCAAGTATGAACCTACATTGACACATCATAGTCACCCAGAATCCATAATTTAGCTAAGGGTTCACTCTTGGTGTTTGTTATACAGTGGGTTTGGACAAATGACTAGCGACTATATATCTTTGGTTATAATACCGTACGGAGTGTTTTCACTGTGCTAAAAATCCTCTGCACTCCACATATTCATCTCTCCCCCTCAACCGCCACCCCCAACAACTATTGATCATTTTTACTGTCTCCACAGTTCTTCCCTTTCCAGAATGTCAAATAATTGAAATCATAGAATATGGAGTCTTCTCAGTTTGGCTTCTTTCACTCAGTCATATGAATTTCAGATTCCTTAGAGGGCTTGATAGCTCATTTCTTTCTAACTCTGAGTTATATTCTATTGTCGGATGTACCACAGTTTTTTCACCTGCTGAAGGACATCTTGTTTGCTTCCAAGTTTGGGCCATGATGAATGGAACTGTTAAAAACCTCCATGTGCAAAGTTTTGTGTGGGTAAAAGTTTTCAGTTCCTTTCAGAGTATAATTACCAAGGAGTGCAATTGCTGGGTCATATGGTAAGAATATGCTTAGTTTTGTTACAGAATCATCAAGCTATCTTCTAAAATGGCTATACCGTTTTGCGTTTCCACCAACAATGTCTGAGAGTTCCTGTTCCTCCACATCCTCACCAGCATTTGGTGTTGTCAGTGTTCCGGATTTTGACCATTGTAACAGATGTGTAATGAAAAATGGTGTGTTTCAATTTGCACTTCCCTAATGACATCCCTAATTCCTTCCTTGGAAGGAAGGTTATGACCAACCTAGATAGCACATTTAAAAGCAGAGACATTACTTTGCCAACAAAGGTCCATCTAGTCAAGACTATGGTTTTTCCAGTGGTCATGTATGGATGTGAGAGTTGGACGGTGAAGAAGGCTGAGCGCCAAAGAATTGATGCTTTTGAACTGTGGTGTTGGAGAAGACTCTTGAGAGTCCCTTGGACTGCAAGGAGATCCAACCAGTCCATCCTAAAGGAGATCAGCCCTGGGTGTTCATTGGAAGGTCTGATGTTGAAGCTGAAACTCCAATACTTTGGCCACCTCATGTGAAGAGTTGACTCATTGGAAAAGACCCTGATGCTGGAAAGGATTGGGGGCAGGAGAAGGGGACGACAGAGGATGAAATGGTTGGATGGCATCACCGACTAGATGGACATGGGTTTGGGTAAACTCCGGGAGTTGGTGATGGACAGGGAGGCCTGGTGTGCTGCGATTCATGGGGTCGCAAATAGTCGGACACGACTGAGCGACTGAACTGAACTGAACTAGTGACATTTGAGGTGGAGTGCCTTTTTATATGCTTATTTGCCATCTATATATCTTCTTTGCCCTGTTGATGGTTGGTGTCTGTTAATGTCCCATTCTTTAATTGGTTGTTGACTTTTTGTGGAGTCTCAAGAGTTCTTTTCATGTTTTGGATAACAGTCTTTATCAAATGTGTCTTTTGCAAATATTTTCTCCCCATCTGTGACTTGTCTGCTGATTCCCTTGATATTGTCTTTCCCAAAGCATAAGTTTTTATTTTTAATTGAAGTATAGTTGATTTACAATGTTTCAAGTGTATGGCAAAGTGATTCAGTTTATACGTGTGTGTGTGTGTGTGTGTGTTCCCTTATGTGTATATGCAAACTTGCAAGGAGTTATGCGAACACACACATATATGTGTTCTTTTTCAGATTCTTTTCCTTTATAGGTTATTTCAAGATATTGAATACAGTTCTCTGTGCTGCACAATAGATTCTAAATCCTCAATTTATCCCTCCTCCCTCACTTCCCCCCTTGGTAACCATGTTTGTTTTCTATGTCAGACTAGAAAGAGACAAAAAGACTGTGAGTCTGTTTTGTAAGTTAGTTCATTTGCATCTTTTTTTAGATTCCAGATGTAAGTGATAATATGATTTTTGTCATTGTCTGACTTACTTTACTTAGATTGATAGTTTTTAGTCCATCTATGTTGCTGCAAATGTCATTATTTTATTCTATTTTATGAGTGAGTAATATTCCAGTGTGTGTGTGTGTGTGTGTGTGTGTGTGTGTGTGTGTGTGTGTGTATCACACCTTCTTTATCCATTCATCTGTTGATGGACATTTAGGTTGATTCCATGTCTTGGCTATTGTAAATAGTGCTAACATTGAGGTGCATCTTTTCAAATTAGAATGTTTGTCTTTTCCAGGTATATGCCCAGAAGTAGGATTGCTGGATCATATGGTAGCTCTATTTTTAGTTTCTTAACAAACCTCCATATTCTTCTCCATAGTGGCTGCACCAGTTTACATTTCTACCATCAGTGTAGAGGGTTTCCTTTTCTCCACACCCTTTCCAGCATTTATTATTTATTGACTTTTTGACAATGGCCTGACTGATGTGAGGTGATACCTCATTGTCATTTTAATTTGCATTTGTCTAATAATTAGTGATGTTGAGCATCTTTTCATGTGCCTCCTGGCCATCTAGTATGTCTTCTTTGAAGAAATGTTTATTTAGGTCTTCTACTCATTTTTTGGATTGGATTGGGGTTTTGGGTTTTTTTTTTTTATGCTGAGCTGGTTTTGGTTTTGGTTTTTGGTTTTTATATTGAGCTACTTATATTTTCTGGAAATTAATCCCTTGTCAGTAGCATCATTTGTAAACATTTGTCTCCCATTCTGTGGGTTGTCTTTTTGTTTTGTTTGTGGTTTACTTTGCTGTGCAAAAGCATTTAAGCTTAATTGGGTCCCATTTGTTTATTGTTGCTTTTGTTTCCATTACTCTAGGAAATGGACCTGAAAAAATACTTCTGCGGTTTATGTCAAAGAGTGTTCTTCCTATGTTTTCCTTTGGACATTTTATAGTAGCAAGCCTTCCATTTAATCCATGCTGAGTTTATTTTTTATATGGCATTAAAGAATGTTGAATTTAATTCTTTTATGTGTAGCTATCCAGTTTTTCCCCAGCAACACTAATTGAAGAGACTGTCTTTTCTCCATTTTATATTCTTGCCTCCTTTATCATAGATTAATTGAACATAAGTGCATGGGTTGTTTCTGGGCTTTCTATCCTGTCCCATTGATCTATGTTTTTATGATCTATTTTTGTGCCAGTACTATACTGTTCCGACTACTATAGCCTTAGAATATTGTCTGAAGTCAAGAAGCATGTTTCCTCCAGTTCAATTCTTTTTTTCTCAAGATTTTTTTGGCTATTTGGGGTCTTTTGTATTTCCATACAAATTTTAAAACATTTTATTCCAGTTCTGTGAAAAAATACCATTGGTAATTTGATAGGGATTCCACTGAATTTGTACATTATCTTGAGTAGTATGGTCATTTTAACAATACTGATTCTTCCAATCTAAGAACATGGTATATCTTTCCATTCATGTTGTCTTAAATTTCTTTCATCTTACAGTTTTCAGAGTACAGGTCTTTTGTCTCCTTAGGTTGGTTTATTACTAGGTATTTTATTCTTTTTGATGTGATAGTAAATGGATTGTTTCCTTGATGTCTCTTTCTAATTGTTTGTTGTTAGTTTATAGAAATGCAACAGATTTCTGTGTATTAATTTTCTAACCTGAAGCTTTACCAAGTTCATTGATGAGCTCTAATAGTTTTCTAGTGGCATCTTTAGGATTTTCTATGTTGTCATATCATCTCATCTGCAAATGGTGAAGTTTTACTTCTTCCTTCCAATTTGGATTCCTTTTATTTCCTTTTCTTCTCTGATTGCTATAACTAGGACTTCCAAAACTGTGTTAAATAAAAGTGGCAAGAATGGACATCCTTGTCTTATTCCTGATCTTGCAGGGAATGTTTTCAGCTGTTTACCACTGAATATGATATTAGCTATGGGTTTGTAATAGATGGCCTTTTTTATGCTGAGTTATGTTCACTCTATGCCTACTTTCTGGAGAGTTTTTGTCATAAATGGATGTTGAATTTTATCAAAAGATTTTTCTGCATCTATAGAGATGATCATACTGTTTTGTTTTTTAATTTATTTATTTGAGTTTGCAGGATCTTATTTGCAACACACGGGATCTTTAGTTGTGGTATCCAAACTCTTAGTTGCAGCATGTGGGATCTAGTTGCCAGGCCAAGGATTAAACCCAGGCCCCCTGCACTGGGAGCGACCACTAGAGAAGTCCTGGTCATGCAGGTTTTAAGTTTTTATTGTTAATGAAGTATAGGTTATCAATTTTTCCTTTCATGGATTGTGCCTTCGCTGTTATATCTAAACAGGCATTACAGGGACTTCCCTGGCAATCCAGTAGTTAAGACGCTGCACTTCCAATTGAGGGTGTATAGGTTTGATCTTTCTTTTAATTAGTATTATGCTATATTTTTCTCTATCCATTTTCAAGTGGATTTCCTGTAGATGACATAGTCAGGTCTTAGTTTTTGATTCACCCTGACAATCTCTGTTTTTTAATTAGTACATGTAGAACATTGACATTCAAAGTGATTACTGACATAGCTGGGTTAATATCTACCATATTCATTACAGTCTTCTGTTTGTTGCCCTTGTTCTTTGTTCCTAATTATGTCTTCTATTCTTTTCCTGCCTTTTATGTTTTTGAGTATTTTATATGATTTTATTTTATCTTTCTTAGCATGTCAGTTATACATATTTTTAACTTCTGTAGTGATTGCCATCGTTTTCAATATACATTTACAACTAATCCATGCCCACTTTCAAATAACACTGTGCTGCCACATGGATAGTGTGAGTACTTTATAATAACAAAATAATTCCTTCCTCTGTCCCGTTTACCTGTCACAGATAAGTTTATATAATCGAATACATTGTTGCTATTATTATCTTGAATAAACTGTTATCTGTTAGATCATTTAAGAATCATAAAATAAAAGTTTTATCTTCACTTATTTCTTCTTTGACACTCTTTCCCCAAACAGTTCAAGGGGGCCATCTACAAAGACAAGACAGATTTCAAGTTTTCTTAAATGACTTTAATTGGAGACGCAAGACTCTAAAGCCTCGCTCTGTGGGACAGCATCTGGTCCCCAGTGCGGTTAGGGGAGAAATGCATGATTGAGGTTGAAATAGGGAGACCCAATCTCCCTGTCTTCCATTTTGGAGCTTATGCAAATTTTGGCTGCTTAGTGAGACTTAAGACAATTATGTTAGCGATACCAAACTATAGGTTCCTTTCTTCTTTGGATGTAGAATCTTCCTCCTATGAGGGAAACTCTTCTACAAACTCTTTGGGATCAAAATTCAGTTCTGTAACTGCACTTAATATCTACAAGTAGGAAGTTTCTTGATGCAGTTACCTAGCTGCAAAAAAAAAAATTAGGCCTGGAGGAGTCTACTCCCTCTCCAGCCTACTCACTGCATCAGCCCTTACCCTCTCACAGACCCTGTTCTGCATCTTCTAAGGATGTAACCCTCAGAAAGACTAGACACCTGCCCTTGATCTCCATGGCCTGGTTTCTTTGAAGCCCCAGTACAGGGGTGATTACAGTTTGCAGCACTGTGTACACAGCCATTATGGTAATCTGGGATTTCTATCAGCCATTCTTCCTAAGAACAATTGAAAACATCTTCACAGTAAAATTAGCATCAGGTTTGCCTTCTTACCAACCCCCAGAAGAGGAAGTGGAGCAAACCCCTTCCCTTTGCATTGAAAGGAAACATGAGGCCTGGAGAGGTCAAGGACTTCTTCACAGTTCCAACTCCCTTCAGGGCAAAGAGCTATGGAGGGTCCTCACCTTCTATTTCCAAAGTGCTGGAGGACAAAGATTTGACTGTTTTTCTAATTTATGAAGTTTCCTTCTTTCCCATAGGAACGTTTCTGGATTGGGGAATTCCTTCCAGTCTCCTCTAATCCCATACCCTCCAGCGCAGAGAAAATAGTATCTCAGTCCTACAAGACCTCTCACTGCCCTCATACGCCTTTCTAGCTTGAAGCTCTAATGGGTGGAGGACACCACATAGGCTGTTGCGATGTACTTCTTGCCATTTCCATAGGTTGACTTGTTCCAGGTATAGGTCTGGATGGCCAAGGGATGTCCACCCAGGCTTAACTGGCACCTGTGGGGAGAGATCACCAAATAATAGGGACTTGCTTCACTCCACCTCCATCTCCAGGCTGGAAGGATTGAGTTTAGCCCATGCAGAAGGGCTCCACCCTGTCTTATCCTTTAAGGGAGCTGCCACAGCTTGCTTCAGCCACTGCCTTCAGCTACCCACATGCAGAGCGCCCTTTCAAAATCTGTCTTATTTTCTATCTTCTTAAAAAATACTGCTTCTCATCTTTCCTAAAGGAATATTCTCAAATCCAATTCTAGAGCTGAAACCCCCAGAAATGAAATGTTTGCTTAGGGTTTCAGAAGTGGTTGGACCAGAGTCCTCAAATATTAGAGAAGATGAGACCCCTGGTTTCCAGCTGTGCTCTCTGGGGCTCCAGGGTTCCCCCAAGCAGCCTCAGGGGCCAAATAGGGAGGCTTGCATGCGTGTTCAGTCACTTCAGTCATGTCCGACTCCTCGCAGTCCTATGGACTGTAGCCAACCAGGCTCCTCTGTCCATGGGATTCTCCAGGCAAGAATACTGGAATGGGCTGTCATGCCCTCCTCCAGGGAATCTTCCCGACCCAGTAATCGAACCCACATCTCCTGCATTGGCAGGTGGGTTCTTTACCGCTAGTACTACCTGCGAAGTCTAGAGAGGTTTGCAGCCCCAGGGCAGTTCCTTGTCTAACTGTTTGATACATTAAGCTCCTGCATAAGATTGCACTTGGGGAAGGAGGGGACATAGATCTGTTGCTGGGATGAAGGTTGGCAGCCATATGACTGATCTCATCAACAGCTTCACAATCCAAGAGAGAAAACTGAGCCCCAGAGCAGTGATTTGCCCACACCCTCCTGGGCCACTAGGACTTACACTTTGCCTGGCCTGGCGATGAAGCACAGGGAGTAGAGCGCAAACTCAAACTCAGGGCTGCTGCCAATGAAAGCTGAGCCCACTTCCTTGTAGTACCCATCCCAGTTGAACTGCATGGCCAGCACGTCGGGGTAAGAATCCCACTGCAGAGAGAAGGATGGCAAAGAGGGTCTGGTGAGTGCCCCAACGCAGTTAGAGAGAGGGGTGGCCAGGATGTGTCAGGGGCCTGTGGGGGCCCATGTGAGCTTTCTGGGGAGAGAGGATTCTCTAAATCAACAGAGGAAGCGGTCTGCCTGCTAAGGTGTCTGAGTTCTGCTCAGACCCTCTGTCTGGAACTGCCATCTCACTTCTCCCAGGAACACCAGAGTCAGAATCCATGTACCCAATGCCAGGGGAGCAGGGACATAACTGTTCCCAGTAGCCTTCACACGTGGAAGAGGAAGACAGTTTAGTGTCCCCAAATTGTTTCCAGACTCAGGGCAGCAAAGGTTTATAAAAATATAAGAAGTTTAACTCAGACTAGCCAGACTGAAACTTCAGCTGCCTCCACATTCTAAGGAAATTCAGACAGCTGGTAATTGCATATCTTTGATTTTCCTCTCTCAGAATCCTCCCCTCCTACACTCTCCCATCCACAGAGGATGTCCTCTGTCTCCTCCTGTCCCCTGCACCTCAGGAGCCCTCACTGTTTGGAAGCATGCTGGCTGGAGAAACCTACTTTCCAGCAAATAGGAAAGTCATATTCACAATCCCAGATAGGCTGCCACGAGGGTCAGGGTGAGAGACAAGCCTGCTTGTTCAGAATGCAGAATGAGGACAAGAAGTCTGGGTGCTAACAAGGCTTTTCCAGCCCATGAGGTCAGCATCAGTACTCACAGGCCCATCATAGATGTGACTGTAATAGTCCACCAGGCCCTCCTTCTCCTGCATGTAGAAACGGATCCAGTTATGGAAGCCGGTGACCTTGCCTTTTTTGACTTCACCTATGATAAAGAGATCAAGGTGGGTGATCTGGGCCTCCCCTCCAACCTCTTTCCCCACTCCCATGCCAAGGCTGTCCCCCTTCTCTAGTCTCTGACTCCCAGAATGTCCACCCCAACTTCCTGGAGTCCCTCACATCCCTAACTCTCAGCTCAGGAAGCTCCCCCCTACCCCAGCCACCATTTCAGCTCAAGCCTTTGGGAGAGTTTCTTCCCCTGGCTGACCCTGGGCCAATCTAAGAGCCTCTAGCCATGTCCCTGGGAATAAGCCAGTTTTGGTGGGAGCTTGATGGGGTGGTGGCAGTGCAGGAAAAGAACATGGTCTTCTTGGGAAGCAGCTGGCCAAGCACTGGAAGCAGACCATTGAGAGGCAGACAACCATGGCCTCAAAAGCATCTCCGTTCCTATGTGTGTGCGTTGGGAGCCCCAGTATCTGGGCTTCTTTCTCCCTCAGATACTCCAGAAGAGACCAGTCCTCAAGACTGGCTCCTCGGTCCCCTTCCTCTTGGCCCTGCAAGCTGGTGTGGCTGCTGCCACCTGCCTGAGGGAAGCGTCCCTCTTCATCCCTCCACCTCTTTCTTCCCGAGCAGAGTAATCCCACCTGAGAAGACGTGCTCAAAGCCACTTGAGTCCCTCTCTTCTTTGCTTCTTGAATACAGCCCAAACCACATGTTTTTTAGGTCGCTGACGAACTCCCGTTCCGAGCTGTAGCGGTCTGGGGAGAGGAGCACAGAGGACTTAGGAGAGGGGGAGGCGGGGTCAGGTCTTGGGAAGCAAGGAAGGGCCATCTGTCCCAACTCGACAAGAGGCAAGTGGTTCAGCCAACACATGTAGTCAGTTGTTTGTTCAGCAATTATCTTTGGGGCACCTGTCTTGTGCCAGGCCCAGACGTGAAGGCTGAGGATTCAGCAGGGAATCACAAGGACAAGATCCCTGACTTCATTGTTTACATTCCACTGGAGGAAACAAATGATAAACAAATAAACAGGATGATTTCAGATAAGTGCCATGAAGAAAATAAAGCAGATTATCCCGTGATGACTGGAGGTGAGGATGGGGTGTTCTTCTAGAAAGCCAGAAAGGCCTCTCTGAGAAGGCACTAATTAGAGACCCAAAGGATAAGGAGTCAGCTGTACAAAGACCTGGGAGAAAGATTCTTACATGTAGAAGAAACAGCAGGTGCAAAGGCTCCAGGACGCCTTGAACTTGGTGTTCAAAGAGCTGAGCGTCTATGTCGGGGAGCACAGTGAGCAAGAGGGGAAAGTGGTGGGAGAGGGGGTCTGAGAGGCAGTTAGAAGTCAGCATACAAGGGTTGGAGCTCGGTCAAACAGTAATAATAACAAAAGTATTTTAGATTTACTATGTTCTATGTTCCTGGCACTGTTTTAACTGCTTTCAGTTCCCACATTGATTCTTATATCAGAGTGGTATCAGGCTTGGACTCCAAAATCACTGCCAACAGTGACTGCAGCCGTGAAATTAAAAGACGCTTACTCCTTGAAAGAAAAGTTATGACAGACCTAGACAACAAAGCAGAGACATCACTTTGCCAACAAAGGTCCATATAGTCAAAGCTATGGTTTTTCCAGTAGTCATGTACGGATGTGAGAGTTGGACCATAAAGAAGGCTGAGCACCAAAGAATCGATGCCTTTAAATTGTGGTACTGGAGAAGACTTTTGAGAGTCCCTTGGACTGCAAGGAGATCAAACCAGTCAATCCTAAAGGAAGTCAACCCTGAATATCCATTGGAAGGACTGATGCTGAAGCTCCAATAATTTGGCCACTTGATATGAAGAGCTGACTCACTGGAAAAGACCCTGATGCTGGGAAAGGTTGAGGGCAGGAGGAGAGGGAGGCAGCAGAGGATGAGATGGTTGGATGACATCACTGGCTCAGTGGGCATGAGCTGAGCAAACTCCAGGAGATGGTGAAGGACAGGGAAGCCTGGTGTACTTCAGTTCATAGGATCACATAGAGTCGGACACGATTTAGCAGCTGAACAACAACAACAATTCCTGGTGGAGGAAATGGGGGTGGAGAGTGGTGACATAAAGAGAAGAATCAAATATAACTCCTGGGCTTTGAGCACAAGCAACTGGATGAATTACGGAACTACTAATGAGATGGGGAAGACTGAGAAAGGAGCAGGTCTGTCTGGAGGAAGAGGCAGGAGCTGTGAGTTCTCTTTACACTAAGCTCTGAGTAGATGCCAGTTAGGCAGGTGGAGATGTCAGAAAGGCCAGTGAGACCTAAAGGAAAGGTCAGGGCTGGGGATCTGAATTAGGGAGCCATCAAATACCAATGGTTTACTGCCTAGAATTGTGAGAGGGGACATAGAAGATGTACCAGACATATTCCCTCCTTTCAAGGACTTAAAACATAGTTGGAAAACAAGACTAAAAGTACATGACATACCATATAGCTGATTCACTTTGCTGTACAGTAGAAACTAACACTACATTATAAAGCAACTATACTCCAATAGAAATTAGTTTAAAAAAATAAAAATACACGATGTAACAGAACAACTTCACAATCTGAATGACGACTGCTTTTCACTGAGTACTTTCCATGCATCAGTTTCCCAAGATCCCACTGCACAGACGGCTCAGACAGGGTCCAAGGGCCAAAGGGCCCGGGGTCACATGCTTCATTATCAAGTGAAACCAAGTCTCTCTGCTCCAAGGGTATTTTAAGACAGAGTCCAAACCCTTGCCGCAAGCTACGGAAAGTGCAGCTTCATAACGAGGTAGAATGTGAGCTAGAACTTTAAGGAGAAGTGGGATTTGGATAGGGAAAGAAGGGAAGACCGGGTGAGTAGTGAAGAGCCTGCAGTAGGGCTGTCTCCACCTCCAAAATCCTGTCGCGTGTTTACCACAAAGCGAACACCAGGGGGCAGTACAGGATCACACCCTCTTCGTAGGGTTTGCTTGTGTGTCACTGGCTTTACCTAAAAACTGTGTTACTAACCTAACTGGGCCACCCGAGGAAGGAATGCGGTGTCTGAGCAGAGGCCATCCCCCCGCCAGCAAGGGACGACCTGGCTGGAGCCGCCCCCAGGCCAGGCCCAGCTGCCTGGAGTTCAGGGAAGGAATTGAGAGGACACTAACAAACACACCCCATGCCAAGAGCCCTGAGGCCCAAACCATTTTTGGTCTGATTCAAATGTATCTCTGTTGGAGTCATTCCAGCCAGAACCCTTCCCGGTTAAACTTCCTACTGTGAACCTTTGTTGATTTTCTGTTGCTGCTTCCTCAGCCAAAAAAAAAAAAAAGTGAAGTGGGCCAGCCTCCTTCCTGGACTTAGTGCCTGAGAAGGGAGCAAGGACAGGGACCCTTTGTGCCTGGAAAGTGGTGCTGAATCTGGAGTCACCTGAGGGGGCAGAGAAGTCCCCTGGGGGAAGAGGGGGTGACTCACAGCCTTCAGTGAACCCTGAGACTGAAATACGCATGGGGGATAAACGAGGTGGCTGAAAGAAAGTGAAAGTGCTAGTCGCTCAGTCGTGTCCACTCTTTGCGACCCCTTGGACTATAGCCCACCAGGTTCCTCTGTCCATCGGATTCTCCAGGCAAGAATACTGGAGTGGGTTGCCATTCCCTTCTCCAAGGGTTCTTCCCGATCTAGGAATAGATCTGCGTTTCGGGCAGATTCTTTACCGTCTGAGCCACCAGGGAAGCCCCCTGGTGCTGAAATTAGGTTAAAAGACAGGATGGCTCCTAAGCCAGGCAGAGGATTCTTCAGCTCCTGCTGGAGTCCATGGGCTCCTCTCTCTGGCCCCTTCCCTGCCTTCTCCCAGGTGTACACTGGCCTCCACCTAAATCCTCACATGCTCTCTTAACCTGCCCATCATGGAGCTCCTTCGCCAGCAGGCACACCCCTGAGTCCTCAGCATGACCTCCCTCACTTGGGGGAGGCCTCACTGCCTCACTCACTCTGCTGGTGGAGGAAGCCATAGAGTTCCTTCATGACGGCCGTCTTCATGATCTCTCTGAGGAAGGTGTCCTGCTCAGCCAGCTCCTGGGCTGTGAAGTGCTCCCCGCGGCCTGTGGCCCGCTGGTAGTTGTTGAGGAGGTTGATGAAGGCGGCGTAGGTTGGCTTAGAGAAGAGCTTCTCGTTGACATATGTGAAGAGCCTGGGGGAGGTAGAGGGAGGCCCAGTGAGAGGCCTGGACATGGAGCAGAAACACTCCATAATGCCCAGATGCAGGGCAGGCATGTGAGGGTTGGGTGTAGAGGCAGAGTGGGGCCCTCAGATACTCTTGGGGACAATGCATGAGGTCACTCATTTCTCCACTTCATCTCTTGGAAGGTCAGTTCTATTCTCAGCCAGTCCGTCCATCCTAAGTTGCTTCCATCATGTCTGACTCTTTGCAACCCCATGGACTGTAGCCTGCCAGGCTCCTCTGTCCATGGGATTCTCCAAGCAAGAATACTGGAATGGGTTGCCACTTCCTTCTCCAGGGGATCTTCCCAAGCCAGGGATAGAACCCACATCTCTTAAGTCTCCTGCTCTGGCAGATGGGTTCTTTACCACTAGTGCCACCTGGGAAACCCCAGAAACCCTCCCACGTGGATCGCCCCAGGCCCTCAGGATGGCTTTATCTGTCTCCAGAGAACTGTTTTCCCCTCTCCCTTTGATCCTGCCTGCCTTAGGAGAAAAGAGCTGAGGCACCAAAGGAGGCACAATTCAGGGAGAGACTTCGCTGGAAGAGGCATTCAGGGAACTCACGGCTCTGGGCAGCGGTCCACTTGGTCTCTGGTCTCCGAGGGTGAGATGCAGTTTTGGCTGTTGAGAACGATGTCTTCCTTCCGGGCTTTGTTGGTGTCTGCCCTGTAGATCTTCTCAGAGACACTCTGCAGTTCTTCCTTGGTTATGGCATCGCTGCTGTGGGAGAAGCCCTCTGGGAGAAATTGAGGGAGGGGTATCTCAGACTCAATGGAGGCCAGGGGGCAGGTAGCTATCTGTGAACATCCGTTCTCGGGTATCTTCCAGAAGCCAGCATCAGGGGAGGGCTGCAGTCAGGCACCCTAGTGACTGCAGGGCAGTGGCCTAGAGCCTGTTAGTCCCTCAGTCATGTCCAACTCTTTGCAACCCCATGGACTGAAGCCCACAAGGCTCCTCTGTCCGTGGAATTCTCCAGGCAAGAGTACTGGAGTGGGTAGCCATATCTTCTCCAGGGGACCTTCCCAACCCAGGGATCAAACCCAGGTCTCCTGCATTGCAGGCAGATTCTTAACTGTCTGAGCCACCCAGGGAAGCCCTGAGAGCCTAAAGGATCCTTACACTTAGCACAAAATACCCACACGGTCCCCTGCCGCTAGGAAGGTTTTTGCACTTTGGCAAGCATCAGGATCATCTGGAGGGTTTGTGAAAACATATCAGTGGGCCCCACCCCAGAGTTTCTGATTCTGTGGATCCAGGCTGAGCCCTAGAGCTTCCACTTCTAATAAATTCCCAGATTATGCTCATGCTGCTGGTCCAGGGTCCACGCTTGATGACCCATTGCTCTAGAGAGTCCCTCTGCCTCCAGGGCTATGCTAAAGGGAGCAGGAGTCTGACCATGGCCACACAGGCTCTCAAAATCCTCGCAGCAGTTTCCAAACTCTGGGCAGCGGGCATTGCAGTGGCATGGATGGTGCTTGTCGAAGGCCTCCAGGCAGCGGCCCTGGCAGGAGTTGGGTGCCAAGTAGAAGCCTGAGAGGACAGAGAGGAGGTGTGTCCTGAGCCGACCTCTAGGGGTCGCTCTGTCGTGTCAGCAACCAGGCCAGGCCCCCTCCCCCACCCCCACCCCACCCCCACTGCCAGCCCCCAAATCCCCACCCCCTACCAGCCTCGCTCTCCTGCTTCCTATTAAAGAACTCCAGGGAAGGAAAACAAACAAGCTTAATTGGTGCACACCCTTCACAGTCAGGAAGTCCTTTCTGATGCTGAACTCTCCTTTCTGGCCTGTTGTTTTTATAATCTTCCCTCTCTAAAAATAAAATCTCTTAACCCTCCCTATCCCTCTTGCAGGCTTCAGACTCTTTTCTGCCTACCCCCACCCCCCAGCTCACTGAGGCCCCCAGGGCTTCCTCCTGCCCAGGCATCAAGAGTCCAGTGAGCCCCTCACCACCTCCAGGTGCTAGATTTGGGGTCCTGGCTGGCTTAGGCCCGGGCCTATTGCTGCTAACATGGCTGACGTCTCCTTGCCCCACCCCGTGTCCCTTGTCCTTCCCCAAAGGCCCCCCCTTTGCAGAGGCAGACTCACTGCTAGCCGGGGCGCCCTCTGTCTCCTCCTCCAGCTCCAGGAATGGCTCTGGTTCTTTGGGATTCTCTTCAGCTGTAGGTCAGAGAAGTAAAGTCACCAGTTATCCCCAAGGGGCCCCTCCTCTTTATCCCTGGTTCTCAGTCCTCCCAACCAAGCAGGTGCAATGGAAAAAAATACAAAACAGGGTCTCGGGTACAATAAACAAGTACCAGGTGAAGGAGGAGAAAAATGGAAAATGTAAGACAGAGGGGCATGAAAACCATTCTAAAATATGAAAGAACATCCCCAGGCATGACCTTCCTTCCTCACCATTTACCCTTCTGGTACTCAGTGTTGTTGTTCAGTCAATAAGTCGTGTCCGACTCTTTTGCAACCCCATGGACTGTGGCCCACCAGGCTCCTCTGACCATAGAATTCTCCAGGCAAGAATACTGGAGTGGGTTACCATTTCTTCTCCAGAGGATCTTCCCAACCCAGGGATCAAACCCTCATCTCCTGTATTGGTAGGCAGATTCTTTACCACGGAGCCACCAGGGAAGCCTGGTATTCAGTGTGCTCATCCTTAAAAACGGGAGTGGGGACAAAAAGTGGTCCCTTCTGGGATGAAAACTCTGAGGTTGGTATGACTTTTCTTTAATATAAATCGATAGATGGATAGGCTTGAAACCTCCAAATGATAAGGTCCTCACTTAGGAACATCCCTTACCTATAATAACTCCCAGGGTCAAGGGTGAACTTCTCCCAGGCCTCAGGGAATAAGAACTGTTTCCTGAGTTACCAACTTCCCTTCTTTCTTCACAGTTGCACTTGGCAATGGCCACAAAGGCTGCGTTTGGAGGAAGGGCGTTCAGAAAAGCACATTCCTACTGTGCCCCACCCCCTTGCCTGCAAGTAGATTGACTGCAGCCTGGGCTGTGGGCAGAGAAGGATGGAGTCGGGGTGGGGAAGAAGAGGAAAGAATGACCTGGGACTCTGAGCTCCTATCTCATCACAGAGTGGAATAAATTCCATCCCCTGCCCACCGCTCAAAGCAAACACTATTACAAAGTGCTTCAGAATCTGTTAGTGTGTTCACCACATAGTGTGGGTTATTACGGTCAGACCCATGTCTGTGTGCTAAATCGCTTCAGTCATGTCCAACTCTGCGACCCCATGGACTGTAGCCTGCCAGTTTCCTCTGTCTGTGGGATTCTCCAGGCAAGAATACTGGAGTGGGCTGCCATACCCTCCTCCAGGGGATCTTCCCCATTTAGGGATCGAACCCAAGTCTCTTAAGTCTCCTACATTGGCAAGCAGGTTCTTTAGTGCTAGCACCACCTGGGAAGCCCATCAGAACCATGGGGCAGGTTATTCACTGTCAACAAACATCTCCCATCACTTGCTTTCTGCCAGCCTGTGTTAATGCTGACAATCCACAGGAGTCTTAACTCAGGCACATTTTATGCTGAATAGATTTCTGTGAGCTAATGTAGGGTCTCAACCATCATTTATAATATTTTTTCTATAGGAAAAGGGCTCTGAGTTGTACATCAGGGACAGGGATGAAATGGTTGCTAAGCTGAGTATGTTGAAATGGCAGGCTGATAGTCCACGGTGAACAAGCCACCATGTGTCTGCTAAATGGGGCACAGGGCAGCAGAGAAGGGTCTGCTCTGGTTCTGGCACTGAGCTCTGGGCCTGGGTTTCCCTGCCTGGGCCTGACAGCAGAACTGCTAGTCCACTGGCATTTTTGTGTAAATCAAGTCAGTGTTCCTTAGGGTGGAAGCACCTCTGAGGGCACGTGGCTGGGTCAGCAGAGACCACACTTGGGCAAATTAGGAAAAAGTACTCCTTTCTCTCAGCAGACACAGCTCTTCACCAAGACACATGGCTTAGTGAGAAGGATACAGATTCAACTTTGGTTCAGCTTGCCTTCTCAATCAGAGGCTCTTGTGCAGTACACAACACACACAACTGTATGCAGCTGGCCGTTAGGTACCATGGCTTCAGTGACCATGTTTTCCAAACTGGGAGTCGGGGCATATGATTTGACAGTAAACTTAGCAGAAGACTATTTACCTAGGTGTCTAAAACATTGGAAGCATCAAAATAAGGGAATTATTCAAAATGAGTTTTTCAAATTTAAAACTGTGTAGTTGGAATAGCAGACCAACTGGCTTTTGAGGGTGGTGCTTGTCCCGTTTAATCCTAGGAATGATGTGCAGCCACTCAGTCCACTCGTGATAGGAAAAGTCAAAGTGTTAGCCGCTCAGTCGTGTCCGACTCTTTGCGACCCAATGGACTGTATTCTACCAGGCTCCTCTGTCCATGGGATTCTCCAGGCAAGAATACTGGTGTGGGTAGCCATTCCCTTCTCCAGGGCATCTTCCCAACCCAGGGATCAAACCTGAGGCTCCCACATCGCAAGCAGATTCTTTACCGTCTGAGCCACCAGAGAAGCCCTGTGATAGGAAGAGTGGTGTGAATTGTGACGGTCAGTGACACCATGTGATCTTCCTGGTGGCATGCAAGTTGGGAAAGTTCACGACCATTTGTTTACTTTTGCAAATAATAATTGGTAATGTCATACATGCTAAAATGATATTTTCATCTTTTCACTTTTTTTTTTTAATTTAAACTTTTCAGATATTAATCTTGATAGTTCAGACAGATGTTCCAGGTAAACGATTCTATTTTAAGTTGGGGTCTTTGAGCACCGTGACCAGTCTGGAACCCTGCTCTGGATCGTTGGACATCCTGGCCGGCAGTCCCTCAAGCAGGCTAGATGTGGTCATGGCCTGGCCTGCTGTGCCTCCCAGGCCCTTCACCGCACAAGGAGCCTCACCTGTACACAGCTGCTCATAGTCTTCACAGCAGTCCCCGTGCCGAGGACACCGCCGGTCACACTGGCAGACAGCATCCCGGTCAAATCTCTCATTACAGCGAGATGCGCATGACTCCCTTTTGCCTACGGTCAGTAAAGGTCACAGACTCAGCTCCTCGGGGATCCTACTCTCCTCATCACGGTACCCTCTGCAGGAGGATTCACAGACAGGGACCGGGGACTTGCCTGGCAGGAAAGGTCACCGCTAGCTGCCAGGGAGAAGTACACACACAGCCTCCCATGAACAACAGCCTCGCCGCCACTGCCCACCAGCCATCACCCACTACCCACTGACTATTGCAGGGCTCATAATATAGACCAGGACCACAAACTCAGATGCCTACTGGAGCTAGACCTGTAACACAAACGAGTCAAGAGCAGGGAGGCAGTAGGAAGAGGTGAGGACTGTGACAGACTTGGAAACAATGCCCTGCCTGAAACTGGCAGCCATGAGCAGCTCCAGCCAATTGTTGCCATTTGGGATGCAGGCTGTGTTGCCAGAGCCTCCCGTTTTTTTTTTCAAGAGAAGCCTTCATTCTTATGTAAATTTTCCAGTTTTAAAAAATTCAGAGAGACCAAAAAAAGAGGTCTGTGGGCTGGGCTTGGCCCAGAGACCATCATTCCCTTGTCACATTGAGGATGGTGGATCACAGTTGTTCTAACGACCCCACCTGTCCTCTCCCCATGACCCATCCCCTGCCTCTCATCCTGTCCCTTTTACATTTTCTGCTTCTTTGTTCTTCCCTCCCCTTAGCCTGGTCTCTCTGCACCCTCTTCCCCACTTGTTACAGCTTTCTGTCTCTTCTAGTCTTGGGAATGTGTTTGGATTAGTTTCGTTCAGGGTGGGGACTGAGCTGGGTGTGGGAGAGAATTGGGCTTTGGAACAAGATCTGTTATGCAACCACAGACCACATCCCTTACTCCAGCCAAATGACTTGCAGAAGCAAGCTTTTGGTCACAAGGGGCATAAGACAAGAAATTTTGAAAGAAATGGTACAAACCCACCACCACTGCTAAAAAAAACAAGCCCACCACAGCAAAGACAGTGGAAGGCGGGTGAGCCAGGTCAAGCTGGCTGAGCTCTCTTTCCTTCCACTCTAGGCTTTAAGGGTGATAACACAGCCTTTGTTTCCACTTGAGGTTCCTGAGGTTTGGATTTAGTGGGTTCTGGGTTTAGGGTCAGGCTGTGGGTTACAGAGAATGTCAAGATCAGAGTCAGAGTTACAGTTAACACTGGAAATTGTATGAATTTGAAGAAACTTAAACCTAAATTGAGCCAGCGATGGGGCTTGTTAGGTTTAGATGAAGAGCTACAGTTAGGATTTGGGCTTGAGTTAATTACTGGTACAATAACAATTTTGCATTGCTGTTTGGATAAGGAAGGAGGAGTAGGTCTAAAACCTCATTCAGGTTGAGAAATGTATCAAGACCAGGAGAGGAGAAATAATCCCAATTTTGCCTTAGATAAGATTTGGGGTTTGGTCCTGTTTCACACAGGTATAGCATCGCAATTGAGCCTGGCTTGGGGTGGAGGTGGAGATGAGGGCTATGGGCTGGGTTACTGGTTTGGGATTAGGGCTTACACTGTTCTAATGAGGGTGACACAGCAGAGAGGCCAAGAACCCGGACTCTGGCGCCAAACTGCTTGAGGCTGGAATTCTAGTTCTGTGCTTTCTAGCTATGTGATCTTGGGCAAGTTATTTTACCTGCTATGCCCCAGGTTCCTTCTCTGTAAAAGTGTGACAATAATGGAGCCCATGTCATAGAATATTCATAAGAATTCAATGAGTTAATTTTTGTAAAGCACTTAGGACACTGCAGGACACATTAGTAGCACCATGTAAGTGTTAGATAAATAAGCAGTCAGCATTCCATGCCCATCTTCAAGGTGGTAAATGTCCAGACTGGCTGGAGCAGTCTTCCCTGTCTACATGCCTGATCTAGCTAACTGCCTCCCTGGGTTTCAGCCAGGCCATCCCTTAGGCTGACAGTTTCTAGCTGACATCATCACTATGGGTCTGTGTTCTTTACATCAAAGAAGTGTCACGTCAAGGTTAACCCAGGTTCTGAGGCAACTTCACATAAAGGGCCTCCAATGTGGCCAGAAAGACAGAGCCAGTGAATCGTCCATAGAGAAGACTGGTTCAAGGCCACTCGTCCCTCCAAGCCGAGGGGAACGCCCCCTGAATCTTAAGTGATGCTTCCTTGGAGCCCACATGCAAAGAACTTAAGGAGAAGTTTTCAGCCCAGGAGGAAGACTGTGTCAGCTGCCTGTTCAGTTAGCCTGGCAGTACACCCAGAATCCAAAGGGAGAGAACTCAGACAAATCAGGACAACCTTCTTAAATGGGCCAGATCAGCAGAGTCCAAGGAAGGAATTCACTACAGTCCAGCAGCTGGCACCAGTTGAGAAGGGCTGCAAGTGAATGGTCAGCTCTGAAGAGCTCAGGAGGACACCCCCCACTGGCTCTGGCTGAGTGAACTCTTTCATCTCTCTTCAAGAGCTTTGTCATCACTGGAAACCCCGGGCCAGAGATCCTTTACACTTCCCTGTAAACCTGACCATCTGCTTTAAGAGGACCTTGGGGTGTGAGGGGATGGGGAGGGTGGGAGAGACTTTTCCTCATAGGCCTCTCTGCTATATCTGTTCTGGGGACCCTCTGGGGACTAGTCACCATGACTATTTACTCCAGCGCTCCCAGCCAGCAGCTCCCATCCACACAAATCCTCTGTGTACACCTCGCTCATCAGCCAGGCACCTGAATCACTGCTCCAGTAACCCTCTTGCCCATCTCTCTCTCTTTTTTTTTTCGTACTCTATTTTGGCCTTTCTTTACCCTCACAGAGCTTATCAACAACACCCACCCCCCAGCCCCGGCCAACAATCCCTACATGAAATGCTAAATTTCTCTAAACACTCCAAAACTCAAATATGCCAGAATGCCCACCCCCTATCCATACTGCCCATCAACAGACTTGGTCCCGAGCCTGGGTGTCCCCTATATGACAGCGCTCCGCCCCTCTGATGTTTAGGGAATCCTACATCCGTGCTTCTCTGGGGGTCCCAGATGCTGTTTCCGTGGAGATCTAGCCCACCAAGATGATTCACTTCCGCCTCAATTCACTTGAAATAACTGAGGACCTAAGACTGGCTCCCATGCTATTCATACTCAACATCTGAGTTCTGAGATGTTGGCAGAAGACAAACAAGAACCAAGCCCCTTTCTCCCACTTCGGGAAAGAAGAAGGCATCACCCACTGGACTCTGACTTCTCCATCAGTCCGGCAGCAGGGTCAGACACCCAGCCACAGGGGCAAGGGCTCCACCTGCATTTCTGAAGCCACTGTTGTGTCTGCCCTCAGGGATATCCCCCAGGGACCAAATGTCTCCAGTTGCTCTCATCTCCTGAGACTGGGATGCCCCAACCCCATGGCCACTGTTTCACACTAACCCTGAAGCTCTACAGCCTCTCTCACTCTCTACCACGAGCTCTGCACCCCCCGGGCCAGCGGCTCTGCTCTGTGCGCAGGAGTGGAGGTACAGTAATCCCAGCCAGTGGGGAGGCCTGGGAATGACTTTCCCCTCCAAAGTCTTTTCATTTAGTTTCTTTAGCGGTCTCCTTACCCAAAACTTCATGGGAAATGATTCCAAGACTAAATTCTGTATTTACATAAATTACTTTATGTAAATAAATATTTACTATATTAATATATGATTAATGTATTACATTATAATAACAGGTAAAATATAAATTATTTTATATGTATTTACATTATGAGCTTCCCTGGTGGCTCAGGGGTAAAGAATCAGCCTGCCGATGCAGGAGACTCGGGTTCAATCCCTGGGTCAGGAAGATCCCCTGGAGAAGGAAGTAGCAACCCGCTCAGGTATTCTTGCCTGGGAAATCCCATGGAGAGAGGAGACTGGTGGCCTACAGTCCACGGGGTCACAAAGAGTCAGACACGACTGAGTGACTAAATGACAATTTATAATCACAATTATAATCAAAGACCCAAATCTTTGAGATATCATTCCATATAGGGTGCTTCTGATGTATTATCTTATTTAATCCTTATGACAGTCCTGTGTAGGAATACCCCAGAGAGTTGGGGGACCTGGGAGGGAGAGCGTGAGGGTAGTGAGATGAGGGAGGGAGGGAGAGATGGGGTGCAATGGGTATCAAGCTCGGATTCTTTCTCCTCTGGGCAGAGGAGGATTCCCCCCACACCCCTCAGCTCAGCCCCCTCCCTTGGCACTCTCCCTGCTCACCCAGTAACCACCAGTTAACATGCCCCCAGCTGAACAGGAACATGTTCCCATCCTCAGCATGGGTCCCATCCCTGCACCACTAGTACCTGGGGGCCTGGACCCTTCTCCGCTTCAGGTCCTCTACCAGGGACGAGACGGAGTCCTCTGACTAGGTGGTCTGCCTCATGGTCAGGGGCTCTATCCCTGGAGCCTGCCCACCGACTGAGGCTTCGTAGGGGGAAGTCCCACCCAGACAACCCACCCCTCACCTAGGTAGCAGAGGAAGTGACCAAGGGCGGCCAGGCCACGCAAACCCAGTCAGTCACAGTCCAGCTTCACACCATATGGTGGCCTTGGAAAACCAAAACCTTGATGAAATGAAGTCAAGCTGGACTAAGGGTTGTTTGGGGCTCATCTTCCAAGGTGACCCTGGCCCATCAGTGCTGCAGCTCCCTTCACACAGCCCAGTCTACTCCAGAGGCAACTCCTGCCTCAGATCAGGCCTGGTCTAGGGGGTCCAAGACTTTTGGACAGAGCTGGCCCTCCCTCATCTCACTACCCTCACGCTCTCCCTCCCAGGTCCACCAACTCTCTGCAGGATTCCTGTCATCCCCACCAGTAGTGACTTACCAGCCCAGGCCAGGCCACAGAGCATGGCCACTATCAGGGGGACACAGGCCCTCATGGTGTCCAGTCGGAGGCCAAAAGGAGATGGCTTTGACTAGCGTCAACGTGAATGTCACAGCTCCCAAATGAGCCTTCCGGCCCAGGCTGACCCTTTTAAAGACATCAGACCTTGTGGATCTGGTGCCTCCAGATCCTTTCAGGAAGAAAAAAAGGGGAGGGAGGCACCCCAGATGGAAGGAGGCGGGGAGGGGGTGGGGCCTGACAGTTGTTTGAAGCCAGAGGCAAGGTGACTAAGGAGGCACGTAACACCAGATGTTTAGAACAGGTAATGCTAGCTGTTTGTAGCTTAGAAAACAGGCCATGCAAGCAGGCACAGCAACTCGGGCCTAGTTTGGGGGGTTCTCTGTCCAGGTGAGGAGAACTCATGGGCTTGTCTCTGGTGATGTCCTCTAAACATCCACCTACCTGAAAGCCAAGGGCCTGACCTTCCAAGAGGCTACAGCTGGCTCCATCTTTGAACCCCAGGTGCTCAGCTTGAGGAATATAGTGAAAAGATCATTATGTGTTAGACAAAGAGTAAGTGCTTAAGCAAGCTTTGGGCTTCCCTCGTAGCTCAGTGAATCAAGAATCCGCCTGCAATGCAGGAGACCCGGGTTCGATTCCTGGGTTGGAAAGATCCCCTGGAGAAGGAAATGGCAACCCACTCCAGTATTCTTGCCTGGAGAATCCCATGGACAGAGGATCCTGGCAGGGTACAGTCCATGGGGTCGCAAGAGTCAGACACGACTTAGCGATTACACCACCACCACTAAGCAAGGTTTTGGGCACCAGAAGGAGTGATCTAGGAGGCATGGGTCAGAAACAAGTGCTGCTCTTACTACATCAAGCTGCACATAGCTACCTCATCCTTGAAATATCATGCAAATGGGCCTCTACTCTTACTGAGTCAGCATCTCAGGTTTTACCTGTTTTAGGTTCTCCCAAGCTCCAGGTTTATGATGCTAGGGAGGGCAAGAGGCCTCTTAAAGGCTGCCAAAGGACCATCCTTCCTCTTCTCCCTTCATCCCTCATCCCTGTTACATTCCCCTCCTCCGTGGACTGCCCCCCCCCCTCCTCCCCACAGAGACACAAGGCTCTCAGGGCTCCCACTATCCCAGGCCCAAGGGTAGAGATGCAGCAACAAAGGGCTTCCAAGTTCTTCCCTCCTAATAAAGGTAAAATCTTCTAAGTAAAATGCCCTTTCCAGAAAGAGCACTGCATGGAGATTTTCAGCCCTCTCAAAAAAGTCTCATAGGAAAAGCCAAAACTGATGAACAGCTGAGACCACACTGTAGTGATTTTTCTTGGGGTAGAGTCAAGGCAAGCACATCCTCCTCAATAAGTGCTTTTTATCAGTTTCCACTGTCAACTTCAATTTTCCTATCTTTGAAACAACGACGGGGTTATAGCTAATAATCCCTTCTAAGTTCTCAGATTCTGATTTTCAAGCTTCCTGCCCATCCCCTGGGGTGGGAAGCTGCAGTGAGTTAAGGAGAATCCCCCAAACCTCCCTGTGTGGAGATGAGACCAAACCGTGGACCCTTGGGGATGGAGCGGGCAGCCTGGGGCAAGCCACTTTGTAAGGGACTTGGACCAGAGGAGTAAGCCTCGCCCTTCTCTCCAGGAAGCCTGGTTAAAGGGAGTAGGAGTCCTTTGTTTGCATAAGTGTCGTTTGCACAACCAGAAAGCAGGAGCTAAGCCTTTGTTTTCGCCAGCCAGAGTACTTGCCCTCCCTGGACTGCCAACACAGGGACATAGACACCAGTTAGTTTAGGGATTAAAGGAGAGAGTCCCTGGCCAGGAGGAAGCAATGGAGCCTCAGAGTTTGGGACTGGATGGTCTGTCCCTTCCAGGGGCCCAGCTGGGTAGACCCTGGATAAGGCCAAAGTTCTCAGGGCGGGAGTGGGCTCTGGCCGGGGTTGCCCTGATGTCCAGCTGAACAGACTATGGGATGGAGCTTCAAGTATGGGAGTACTTCCCTCCATCAGGAGAGTTTCAGGTCAGGGGCAAGGCTGGGAGCTGAGGAGACCATTGAAACTGACCCCACAGGGCCAGTGTGCTGATGGGGTCAACCTTAACAACACCCGCCAACGCTGACGGAGCACGTATCACATGTCACCCACGAAGAGCTGCCTACATGCTGTTCCCTCCTTGCTCACTGCAGTCCTTTAGAGGTACTATCATTGTGTGTAGCCCACCAGATTCCTCCGTCTTTAGAATTCTCCAGGCAAGAATACTGGAGTGGGTTGCCGTGTCCTCCTCCAGGGGATCTTCCCAACCCAGGGATCAAACCCACGTCTTCTACATTGCAAGCAGATTCTTTACTGTCTGAGCCACCAGGAAGCCCCAGGTACCATTGTTACCCTCATTTTACAGGTGAGGAAACTGAGGCACAGAAAGATTGGGAGATGTGCCTTAAACACCAACCTTTAAAAGACATCAATAGGGACTTCCTGACAGTCCAGTGGTTAAGACTTCATGGTTCCACTGTAGGGAGCATGGGTTCGACCCCTGGTCTGAACACTAGGATCCTGTATGCCTTGCCAGACAGAAAGAAAAAAAAAATCAGCAATCACTTAATTATGTCTGAGTTACTATGCAAAGTGGTCTGAGATCACATTCATTGGGATTAAATAGACCTCCATGGTCATCTGGTTCCACTTCCTGTATGATGTTCCAATGCCCTAAACAACCCTAAACCATCACTCTGCCTCCACAGGAGGGTCTCTGGTGCCAAGGGATCCCACCCTTTCCCCACTTCCCAGATCTGATTCCCAAATCCCAAGACATGCTGACGTGGACAAAAGTCAATAGGCCAGTAGAAAAAATCCATTGAGCCAATATATGAACATACATCCATCCGTACATTCACACAAGGATGCCTCATAGATGCACTTATATACACATGTAGAAAAAGACACATTAGGTTGTATTTCAGACAGCTTTCTTTTCCTGGACAGACAACATTGCTGCTGCTTCTTCCAAGTTCTCCCCCAGGTAGGTCCTCATGTGGGCTTCCCACCCTTGTTGGAAAGCTCTTCTTCCCAAGGGCCCCGTGGGGACCAGCCAGCAAATGGGAGTCCCAGGAGGCTGGGTCCCAGAGACCCGAGTGAGAAGAAGGGGGCAACAGATGCTTGTGGCTAGTCTACCCACAATGAGATCCCAGCAGAGGCACCTCCACATCAGAAAGCCAGGAGAGGGTGCAGCTGTGGCCTCTGATGGGGTTTGGAGGGCCAGGAAGAGGGTGAAGCCACCTGAGCAAGAATCCAGGAGACTGTCATCTGTCAGCCATGTGGGGAGTGGGAATTCCTGCAGCAGATATTTACCGGTGCTCACTTTATGGATGCTGCTGTGCTGATCCTGGACTGGCAGGATGCAGACTGGTCTAGAAACTTCTGAGAACCCACTGGTTTCTGCTGGGATGGAAGACAGGGAAATCCCAGAATCAGGCCACTGTTTGAAGTAGACCACACTCATCTCTGGGCTTCCAAACGATCTGTCAGGACCTCCCGGGAGCCAGCTCACGAGATCCCACCCATGACAGAGTCATGAGGAGAAGACCTGACGAGCAGAGCAACTCAGGCCTCAGGGATTCTCGGAAGGCTGCCTCCGCGCTCCCTTTAAAGACGGTGTCTATCTTTCCAATAAACCTCTTCTTATTTCCTGTGACTTGGGTAGAAGGCCTTTCCTGGTCTCTTCCCAAATAGATCAATCTGAAAACTTTACGGCCCCTGAACGGTAGTTCCCTATAAGATTATCTAGGATATAGAGTATTTTAATTGAAACTTCTCTTACTAGTATATTAGTTTGCTTGATAAAAATACCTGTGCCTTTGGAGCTAATGTGCATGACTGCTCCTTAACAATAAACAGCATTAAGAGCATCCACACAGAGAGCCCCAGTGGGCACAGAGCCCTTCGTAGGAAAGGGCTTATTAGAAAACATAAGAAATACTGCTTTAGGAAACTGTTACTTAGTCTATATTTACTTGCTATATTTTTGCTCTTAACATATTTAGCCTACATAATAAAAATATAATAATTGAAGAATTATAAAAATAAAAGCTTGGCCTTAATACAAATAATAAGACAACTGTTAATTCAGCTGGTGATTTTTGCTAAGAACTGACCTTTGCGCTACATTGTTTCAGCTTGCTGTTCTATGACTTGATGGGACCACATTCTTTTCTGTTAGGCTCAAGGCTAGGCTAGATTACCGAAAACAGGTTTTACTTTGAAACTTTCTGTTGATGAATTCTTTCCTGCTGTGCCTGATACAAAAGTGTTCTGCCTGATCAACCCTTATCAATAAAGAGTCACAAGATGTTAGCAGCCCCCCAGGCCAGAAGATGATGTAAACAAAATGAAACTTTTTGTAACTAAGATACGCAAACGGTGTTTCGATAAGGGTCAAAACTGCTGACCCATTAAGCTGATTTGGTATGACTCGACACGTTACATTTGTTTCTATGTACCACTAAAAATATAAAAGCTGTCTTGAAAACAATCAAGTCAGGAGACACTTGGAAACACCGAGATTCACTGTGTTTTCTCATTTCGCATCGCGGACACTGTCCATCCTGAGGGAACCCTGGACCAGCTGGAGCAGGACTCCGGCAAGGACCAACAGGCTATGGGACAGACTGGCCCAGGGGGGCTACAAAGGAGATATATGTCCAGACAAGCCTGTTCCACCTCGCTTGTCCTCTCTGAAACCAAGGCCAAGTCACTGCAGCCCAGGACCAGAGTCTGGATGGACCCTGCAGCTGGCTCAGCACAGGTGAGCCTGGAGTCACTTACTGAGGGACCCTGGCACCAGAAGATGCTGGCTCTCCAGTCTCCCCCCAACTGTGACCTGGGAGTGCCCCCAGGATGGCAGCCCCCATCTCATTACTTGTGGGCCACATCAATCTGTTGTTTCCTTACTGAGCGTGTCTTAGAATGGCTCCACATGTGGTTTTCTCCCACACTGGTTTGCATGCTGTGTACCACAGTTGGGTTTCCAGGATTTTTTTTTTTTTTAAGTTCACAGGCATGCTTGACATTCAGCATCACATTCACCACCAGCCCTGGGCATATTCGTCAGACATGCCACCTGGCCCATTCGTACCATGATGTACCCAAGCTGAACTTCTGGTTCTACTGGCTATGCCACATCCTGGTACTCTGCCTGGAAGGCCCTCCCCCCCCCCGCCCCACTCATCTGCTGTCCATCTTCTACTCATCCAACAGCCCCAGAGCAAATCCACCCTTCCACAAAGCCTGACTTCCTCCTCCACTCCTGCCTATGGACTCAGTTCTTGCTATTTGTCACATGTGCCTTTGAAACACATCACATCTGATAGACAGTGCTGCCAATGGAGTGGGGGTTAACCGCTGCCCTGCCATTTAACTCTTCATCTGTACAGGTTGTTTCTTCAGCTGGCCTCTGAAATTCCTTGATCTAGGAACTCTGCCTTGTGGGTCCCCTCTACTGCTTTGTATTGCCCACCCAGTGAGTATTAGATTACGGTCAACTTGTGCCTGGGACCATCAATGAATCAGTGAATGAGGAGTGAATGAATGAGCAGACTGAGCCTTCCAGCTTCACTGTGATAAAGGCCCAAGGGAAGATGATGGCAAAACAGAAAAAATGTCTTCCTCCAGTAGCTCTGAAGGGTCCAGAATCGGTCCTGGGGGAGGGTGTGAGAGGGCTCATGGGCACTGGATGGAAGTGGGTGTAGGGATTCACATTGTAGTTGTGTTGTCATAGCAAACACTATTTTCATTTGGGACTAATGGAAACCTGGGGGGACCCAAAGCCCCAAACCACTCCTTGGCACCAACACTGCAAAGGGGCAGCCAGTGCAGGGACTGGCTAGAACTCAAGATTCCAACAAATTCTGAATCCACCATGTAGATCATTCAATTTTATCCTGCTTTTTAGAATCCCAAATAATCAGCTGCCTGCACTTTTTGCCAACTGTGCTAACGTTTGTTTTATACTGCCTGCTAGTGACTGTAAAATAAAACTTTTTCACATCCTCAAATCCCAGTGGCTTCAGAGAGGTCTGGAGGCACAGATGGGAACAAAGAGAGGTGGACGAGACAGCAGACAGGGATAAGGAGGCTTGGAGAGACAGCAAGGGAGTGAGCAAGGGCAAGATCAAGGCAGAGTGCTGGGCGGAGGCCAAGCAGGAACCAGCTTCAGGCATAAGGCACCCTGCCCACCTCTCGCCCCAGGTGCGTGGGCACCGCCAGCTGCTCTGTCCTCACAAAGACGATGACAGGGACTGGCAGGAGCAGTTCCCAACCCATGGCATGGAGATCTGCAATCTGGCAAAATTTTCATAATTACTGTCCAAGGTAGTTGGATGATGGGCAGTTTGCCCCTTCCTGGTTCATCTGAGCATGTGCCAAGCCAAGCGGACCATGGGTGAGTTCTCAGCGTCATACAGGATGACGGACAGAGTGCACCGAAAGCTCGGATTGCAGCTAGCACGACACCATGCTGAGGCCGATGGTTCTAAGCCAGGCTGCCTGGATTTGAATCCCAGCTCTGCCAGTCACCTGCTATACAACCCTGGGCAAGTTCCCTGACCTCTCCGTGCCTTGGTTTCTCCTAGTAAGAATACCTTACAGGATAGGTTGTGGGACTGAATGAGTCAATATTTGCCAAGTCTTAAAATTGTATCAGAAAAAGAAAAAAAAAAACTGTATCAGGCACAAAGCAAGACCAGGAAAGTGTGTGCTTTAAAAAAAAAAAAAAGGTCTGTCCTCGAAGTATGGCCACGGGTGCTCCTCTGGAGGAAAGATCAGCAGACTGTGAATGGAAATGAAGAAGAAGCTGTTCAAGCTGGGGTTCAAGCTGGGGTTGGTGTTTTACCTGGAGCGGAGACTGAGGCACCACGTGGTTGGGGCTGTGATAGATGAAGGGCTGATCATATGGAACCACCTCAAGAAGCAGGTATCCAGGGCATGTGCCAACATTTACTGTGTGGGAAGAGGCACAGAAGACTCCCCCAGCAGAGCCAGCTTGCCCAGAAAGCGACAGTGGCCCTGAAAGAGGAAGCCCTTCCCAAGCCAGCCAGGACTAGTACTAGGTTGCCTCACTCTTTGCCACCCCGTGGACTGAAGCCCGCCAGGCTCCTCTGTTCATGGGATTCTCCAGGCAAGAATACTGGAGTGGGTTGCCATGCCCTCCTCCAGGGGATCTTCCCGACCCAGTAATGGAACCCACATCTCTTACATCTCCTGCTTTCGCAGACAAGTTCTTTACCACCTGGGAAGCCCACAGCCCAAATCAAAAAAGAAGACAAAGGCCCCCCAGACATAGAGGACCTTGAACATAAGAGCTAGATCTCCCAGCTCTTCCACCAGAAGATTCTCGAGGGGAACCAGGAGGACTCGAAGTTTGTTTCAGAGGACTTTGGAGAAACTGTTGCTCCTTTTCACTCCCTACAGATTCCTCTTCCCTAACAGCCTACTGACCGGCCCTGCAGGGATGTACTGAGAGAAAGAGGGTAGAGAAAAAAGACTGGAGAGGGGGTCCAAGCAAACAGCTCTATTTCTAACAGAGCCCGAGCGTTCTCTCTGAAATGTGTGTGGTTAAGCATGGGAATGGGCCATGAAAAGGGGCTGTGAGTGTGGAAACAAGACATTTGGGAAACAGGACACATAGCGCTTACTTGAGCAAAGGGAACAGGAAGCCAACCTACATGATGGCCCTGTTTCCCCAACGAGTGACACTCCAACTTTGGATTTCTGACCAAAATGATTATTGTAGAGATGGCAGAGGAGGTAAGGGTCCTCATATGAGCCCTGTCACCTCCCTTGTGTGACCAGAGTGGACTAGTGACCATGATTGCCTCTGCTTCCTTTGCTGGATTAAGTTTTTAATAAAGTGAACATTATTTTTCCCTTAAAAAAATAGGTTCACATAGAATCTAATTTACACGGATGCTTAGGGAAGTTCTCCCTGAAAAAACGACCTTTAAAGTGGCAATTTTTCTTTTTGTTTGGGGTAATTTTTCTAATCTAAGCTCTCCATTAGGTGATTTTTTTTTTTTGTGGCCCTGCCGCATAGCTTGTGTGACCTTAATTCCCTGCGTGCATTCTCACTTGCTTCAATCATGTCTAAATCTTTGCCACCCTATGGACTAGCCGTCCAGGCTCCTCTGTCCATAGGATTCTCCAGGGAAGAATACTGGAGTGGGCTGCTATGCCCTCCTCCAGGGGATCTTCCCAACTCAGGGATGGAACCTGCGTCTCTTATGTCTCCTGCACTGAGAGGCAGGTTCTTTACCACTTGCATCACCTGGGCAGCCCTGATCAGGGATCAAATCTGTGCCCCTGCAGAAGCCAGGAGTCCTAACTACTGGACCACCAGAGAATTCTCTATAAGGTGATTTTAAAAATGAATTCCAAAAATAAATTTACATCCTCAAATTGTACATTTGAGTACTTTCAAGTCTTAGGGACGACACTTTAGTCACACCTGGTTTGTTTGCCAAAGGTGACCACCTATTTTCTGGGGGTCTGGCTGCAGCCTGGGGAACTGAGCTTTGTGCTGTGGGAATCTGAGAGCTTCGGTGGGAACAATGCACAGCTCTGGCCTCCTGGGCTTTGGCTGTTGATGAGATTACCAACAGTTGCCTGGCCCAGAAGACAAAAACCAAGAGGAGGGACAAAGAAGGCTGGCCTCTTCAGTGGGCCTCCAGCGTCCAGCAGGCTCTACCTCCAGCACACAGGTTGCCCTCCAGGGCCTGGTCCTAGTGAAGCTGAGCAGGTGGAGCTTGCCACCCACTTCTCCTTCCAACTATCACCCTGGAGGATTCTGCCATATTCCCTAAGTCATACTCTGGACCTTGCCCTTGGCCCTCTGTCATGAACATTCCCCTTATGCCATTGCTTTAGGCTCTTCCTTTCCTGTTCTCCCCCTTAAAGTGACCATTAGAAGTATTCACTACAATCTTGACCTTCAGAATCCTTCCAAGTTTGTTGTTCAGTTGTTAAGTCTTTCTAACTCTTTGCGACCCCATGGGCTGCAGCACTCCAGGATCCTCTATCCTTCGCTATCTCCCAGAGTTTGCTCAAACTCATGTCCATTGAGTAGGTGGTGCTATCTAACCATCTCATTCTCTGCCATCCCTTTCTCCTTTTGCCTTCAATCTTTCCCAGCATCAAGGTATTTTCCAATGAGTTGGCTCTTTACATCAGATGGCCAAAGTATTGGAGCTTCAGCTTCAACATCAGTCCTTCCAATGAATATTCAGGATTGATTTCCTTTAGGATTGACTAGTTTGATCTCCTTGCAGTCCAAGGAACTCTCAAGAGTCTTCTTCAACACCACAACTCAAAAGCATCAATTCTTCAGCACTCAGTCTTCTTTATGGTCCAGCTCTCACATGACTACTGGAAAAACCATAGCTTTGACTATGTGGACCTTTGTTGGCAAAGTGATGTCTCTGCTTTTTAATATGCTGTCTAGGTTTGTCAAAGCTTTCCTTCCAAGGAGCAAGCATCTTCTAATTTCCATGTCCAGTTCTAACTGTTGCTTCTTGACTTGCATACAGGTTTCTCAGGAGACAGGTAAGGTGGTCTGGTATTCTTATCTCTTTAAGAATTTTCCAGTTTGTTGTTATCCACACAGTCAAAGGCTTTAGCATAGTCAATGAAGCAGAATAGATGTTTTTCTGGAATTCCCTTGCTTTCTCTATGATGCAACGAATGTTGGCAATTTGATCTCTGGTTCTTCTGCCTTTTCTAAACCCAGCTTGTACATCTGGAAGCGCTCAGTTCATATACTACTGAAGCCTAGCTTGAAGGATTTTGAGCATAACCTTACTAGCATGTGAAATGAGCACAGTTGTTCAGTAGTATGAGCATTCTTTGAGATTGCCCTTCTTTGGGATTGGAATGAAAACTGACCTTTTCCAGTCCTGCAGTCACTGCCGAGTTTTCCAAATTTGCTGGCATATTGAGTGCAGCACTAGAACAGCATCAGCTGGAACTCCATCACCTCCACTAGCTTTGTTCGTAGTAATGCTTCCTAAGGCCCACTTGACTTCACACACCAAGATGTCTGGCTCTAGGTTAATGACTACATCATTGTGGTTATTCAGTTATTAAGACTTATTTTCATATAGTTCTTCTGTGTATTCTGGCCATCTCTTCTTAATCTCTTCTGCTTCTGTTAGGTCCTTACTGTTTCTGTGCTTTATCATGCCCATGCTTACATGAAATAGTCCCTTGATATCTCCAATTTTCTTGAAGAGATTGCTAGTCTTTCCCATTGGTTTCCTCTGTTTCTTTGCATTGTTCACTTAAGAAGGCTTTCTTATCTCTCGTTGCTATCCTCTGGAACTCTGCATTCAGTTGGGTGTATCTTTCCCTTTCTCCTTTGCCTTTTGCTTCTTTTCTTTTCTCCCAAGTTACATACCTACGTAACAGGGACCTCCTACAGACAACTGGAACTCAAGTAGGCTGCAGAAGGCAATATTTAGGTCCAGAGAACTCTCTGAGAATGCTTCTAACAAAATTGCGCTTGGGACTTTCCTAGTGGTCCAGGGGCTAAGACTCCAAGCTCCCAATCCAGGGGGCCCGGGTTTGATCCTTGATCAGGGAATTAGATCCCAAATGTTGCAACTAAGAATTTGAATGCTGCAACTGAAGATCCTGCATGCTGTAAAGATCAACAATCCTGCATGCTGCAGTTAAGACCCAGCACAACCAAATAAATAAATAATTTTGTGACTGACTGTCCCTCCCACAGGCAGTCTGACTGGGGGCCACCAC
Source organism: Okapia johnstoni (assembly GCA_024291935.2). Classification (NCBI taxonomy): domain Eukaryota; kingdom Metazoa; phylum Chordata; class Mammalia; order Artiodactyla; family Giraffidae; genus Okapia; species Okapia johnstoni. The sequence continues at coordinate 121,666,453 of CM044307.1, read as the reverse complement.
TAGGTAGATGCTCAGGAAGTGGGGGAGGGTCCACACTCATGACCCAAGAGGGTCACTTCGCATGTGATGCCTTGAGCTAAGTCAAAGACAGCAGTTGTAGGAAAATATCGCAAGCCCTTCTAATCCAAATCCCTGTTTATTGATAAGGAAGCTGAGGCCCCAGGAGAGGAAGGGACTTGCCCAAGGTCACTGCCCGCCAATGGGAGGACCGCTCTGACACTGGCCTGTGCTGCCTCAAGCTCTGGTTTACAGAGCGCTTTTTCTGGGAGGTGGAGTAAGTTTTAAATGTCCTGTTGCCAAGGACGCAGCAAAGGGTTGCCTTCTTGCCACCCCTGTGCTGGCTAGAGTCTCTTGAGTGCCAGGAAAGCCTTGCAGTCTCCTCCACTCAGCAACCAGGAAGCAGCTCCAGCTGCCCACAGCTCACACACCAGTGAGAAAACTGAGGCCCAGGCCCTCCTCAAAGGCCAACAGCATGGCAGGCAGGGTCAGGCAAGGCCCTGGGCTCCCTGGCCCACGGGCCATACTGGTCAGAATCTAAACACACACAAAAAAACAGAATCTCACTCCTTCCCACATGAAGTGGGCCTGGGCTCCAAGCCCAGCCTTCCTCCTTCTTCTGGGGGTCCCGGGGCCCAAGCTCCTGCAGCAGCAGCAGCCCTTTGGCCCCAGCAAGAGCAGTTCCCCTATGACATGCAGGTGTGGGAGGGATGAGCTCTTTTGAGCACAGGGCAGTTGGACGCGGCTGGCTGGGAGGGATGGTAGCCCCATTTCAGAGCGCTGTCAGGCTGGGCTATGCTCGGGTCTTGAAGAGCCCAGAGTCTTGGACAGGGGTGCCCGGATTGGCTGGGGCAGCCAGACAGGCCTGAGAGGACACTTATTTCCAGCCCATGGCCTTGGCCCTCATGTGAGAAGCCCAGGACTTTAGGGGCAGGGGCAAGGTCTGAGGACACATTCTGAAATGCATTTATGTTCTGGCCTATAGTCCATGGAAGGGAGGAGATGGACAACAATGGCCCAGTCAGAGACCATCCCAGCCACCAGCCACCATCCTGATACTTGGATGGCTGGTGCCAATGGTGAGCTAAGAGCACCCCAAGTCTGGGAGGCAGAGCTGTGCAGGCAGGCGTCCAGGGCTCACTGGGGCCAGAGGGCTGCAGCCCAGGGGAGCAGCTGTGGGTCTGAGTACTTAGGGGTGAGTAGTGAGATCCCACAGCCCCAAGCATCCTCTGCTCTCTGGACTTGCCCTCTGTGGCATCTCTTCCCCTCTGCCGGCTTTGTTCTTCATCAGTCTCCCTAGCTGGGTGGTCTGCTCCAGGGGACCATAACCACCTTTCTCATAGGTAGGACTGCCCTACCAAGCCCACAGTAAGTATTTCAAAATAAAAGGAGGGACTGCTGTGCCGTTCTCAGTCGTGTCTGACTCTTTGAGGCCCCATGGACTGTAGCCCACCAGGCTCCTCTGTCCATGGAATTTTCCAAGCAAGAATACTAGAGCAGGTTGCCATTTCCTCCTTCAGGGGATCTTTCCAACCCACGGATTGAACCAGCATCTCTTGTGTCTCCTGCATCGACAGGCAGATTCTTTATCGCTGCACCATCTGGAAGGAGATATTTATAGGCAGGGTCTAGCCCCAGAAAAGAAGACAATGTTGGTGTTCAGGAAGATTATCTCTGCATTTCCTCAAGGGATACAAGGAAAGGATCTGGATAGGAAGGCCCATGGCATGGGCATGGTTGATACACATCCAGGTCCTTCGCCTGCCCACCCTGTTATTAACCAGTTATGTGACCTTAGTCAAATCTCTGTGTGCCTCAGTCTGACTATAAAACAGGGGTAGAAATACTTGCCTTATCATCAGGGTGAAAAATAAGATAATAGATGAAATAATGAAAACACTATTCAAAATTAAATCTATTAGCATGATAAATACTGTGAATAACAGCAACATTAAGAAGATTCATCTTTGCTGCTTGGAAATCAGTGCAGCCAGAGGCCCAGGGCTGCCGGGAACATGAAGCCATGAGGAGCACCGTGAAAGCAGGTGTGCCTGCACCACCACCACCAGCTCTAACTCTGCTGGATGCAATGGAGGGGGTGGCTGCTGCCTCAGCTCCAGGTCTGTGCTGCTTGGAGCGAGGTCAGGAAGAGAAGAGAGAAGCAGGAGCAGCCAGAGGGTCGGGGCTCCCGAGGGGTAGGGCTACCCCTTCACCAGGTCATGCTGAGCCTGCTGGAGGGGGACCCTCCCTGGTGTGCACCCCATAATTACAGTCCTGGCCTGATCTCCAGCCTACCCTGGGGGTTGGCAGGAAAACTAAGGATTAGAGGGTAAGGGAGGAGTGTGTGTGTGTAAATGTTTTTAGAGAGGAGGAATCACCCACTCTGTTCCTCCTCATAAAATACACACACTTTCCCTCTCTGCTTTCCCCTCTTTGAGGTAAAATATCTTTTAAACGCCTGACCTCACACTTTCTTCTTTCAGCATCCCGTGAATTCCTCCTCCCATTGCAGCTCTCCTGAAGCTGGGACACACCCTGGGAGCCCGCCAGCACATGGCCTGGCCTGCTAGAGCCCATGACGGATGCCACCCATCCACCCCATAGCTGAGCAGCCATGGAGACAGGTGACTCGGCCCTCAGGGCAAGAGGCCACCATGGCCTGGAGCCTTTCCCTCCGTGGTGGCTCATCCCATCACTGGGGTCTCTGGCTCCCAGTCTGTGTCCTCCTGCCTGCCCTGGGTGCAGTTCTCCTGGCAAGGCCTTCCTGTACCAGCTCAAAAGGTGTCCTGCCCCAGAGCCTGAGGCAGCTGGAGGTAGCCGGGCAGTCGAGGCGGAAAGGAGATTACTGCACTGCCAAAGCTCCTTGGGGACATGGGTGTGACCACAGGGAAGAAAAAGAAAAATGCTGATGGAAGATGCCCACCACGCTTGGTTTCCACTCCTTGTCACAGGGCTGGTCTCCCCTGGGTCTGAAAGGATGCATAAGAATGGTCCAGTTGGCTGGTCTGGACTTGGCCGAAACTTCGACAGAAAACAGGTTTAGGATAGACGAAAGGCCGTGGAGTCCTGACTCACTGGGTCCACACCTCATGTCATGATTACTCAGCTCCGGAAGCTTCCATGCCCCTGAGTCTTCCATTTCCACCCATGGGCAAGGGCACTGGCTTGGTTACCCTGCCATCTGCTCCATCCCAGGCTTTCCCTGGGGAGTAAGCTCCCCTAATTCCTCTGAGGAGATGCTGCCCCCGACAGGCAGCAGACGGGGGCAGCCCTCAGCTGTCACCTCAGCTGCAAAGGCAGAGCAGCCGTTTTCCTGTTTGTCACTAAGAGCTGACCTGGGATCCTCACACCCATCTGACAGATGGACAAATGAGGTGGAGAACTGTTCACTGACTTGCTCAGATTCACTTAGAAACCTGAGGTATGATTCCCCAGTTTGGCTGCCTCCTGCTAAGAGCCCTGACCCTTTCTGGAGGCAGTGGAGTCCATGACCTCAGGGATGAGAGATCTGGCAGTGGAGGGGTGAGGGAAGAAAGGGGTGCTCAGCCTGAGCCCCTGAGCATGTGCCAGCTGCCTCCCCTTTCCGGGTATGGGACCCGCTTCCTCCATACGCCCCAGGGCCCTGGTACTCAGAACCTGTACCAGGTCATCTTCAAGGCCGAAAATCCCTCTCAGGGTCAGACAGTGCACCTCACCCTGCCAAGCTCGAGGCCACAGGGAGCAGAGAGGGCCGTCCCACCTGGAATTTCCTCATGTGAGGGTCCCTGGGCAGGAGGGTCCTCACGGTGTGGCTGGTTCCCAGGGGAGATGTGGAGGACTCAAAGCCGACAGAGCTGACGGGACCACTCATCACCGACGAGAGACATGACTCCTGGATGCCTCTGCCTCTGCATCACTGCCTCGGCTCAGAGCACTACCTAACGGCGGAGGCAGAAGGCAGGAAGCGGAGTGGGGAGGGGAGGAAGGAGCAGCCTCTCAGACAGCCATGGACCGACTCTGAGGGACACTCTGAGGGTCACTTGGACCAGCCCTGCTCAGGGCTCCAGGCTCCCACAGGCCCTGTGACCAGGGGGCCGAGGCCTGGGTGCAGTCAGTCAGCCTTGGAGCCCCGCCGGGTCCCAGAGACCATCCCGGGCAGGGGCGGGGCTTGGCCCTCCCTGCCCCACCCCCAGAGGCTGGCCAGAGAACACAGCCTCTGCGTGCACTTAGGGTAACAATACAGCTCCTCAGGGCCCACGGCTCCTGGACAAACAGCCCTGACCACACCCAGCTGTTTATCGCACAGGCTGTGGAAAGAAAAGCGCTGTGGCCACCCCCCGCCCCACCTCCACCCGCTTGCCTCCCCAGGCAGTGGGCCTGCTCCTGCCACATGCGTGCACTCAGCCCACCATGGAAACACATCCCAGGGGCCCCAGACGGCTGGACAACAGAGCCATGAGGCGCAGAATCTGGGAAAATCCTGGTGTGGAGAGCTCTCTATTGAACACAAAGAGAGAAAATGCTGTGCTCTCCCTCTCACTCCAGGGCCTCTCTGTCCCCTACTCCTTGGCCTTGGGCCCCGGCTCGTTCCATTCCCAGGTCCTTCTTGGCCACCAGTCATCGCGGGGGATGGGTGCCTCCACGCTGCCCGCTCCCGGGCCTCAGGTCCAGTCCTTGGAGAGCCCTGCCCGGCTCGGCCAGCCCGTGGGCCTCCTGGCCCGGCGCGCCCCGGGCTCTCCTGGCGGCCAGTATCTGCTCCAGCCCAGCCCCTCCTCACGGCTCCAGCTCCCGGGAGAGGCGGGACAGTTCCCGCTGGTTGTCGATGACCTTCAGCTGCTGGACGTAAGCCCAGGTGCTGGCGGGACTCCGGGTGCTCAGGGACTGCTCCGAGCCTGGGGGGCAGGGAGGGCGGTCAGCACTTTTTAGAGCCCATCTTTTCCCCTTCCAAGAAGCAAATCGACCCTCCTGCCCTGTGCCACCCAGCCTGCTACTTCCCACAGCCAATCTAGAAGACACCCCACCCCCGATCTGGGACATATTAGCACAATGGTCCACAGCACAGACTGAAGAAAACAGGCCCTCAAATTATATGCAGCTTAATACCCCTTTTACTAAGTTCAAAGACAATGAAAACTAAAGAATATTTTGTCGTAATATATATATGAGATATTTTAAAGATATATGTATATGTATATTTTATTATATGTACACATGATAAAGCTATTTTTTAAAAACAAGGAAATGGGTAACTCAAAATTCAGCATAGTGGTTTCATTGGGTGGGGAGGGGCAAGGGGACAGGAGAGGGGACCACCACTAGGGAGATGGAAGTTATTGTCACTGTACGAAAGCTTGGCTTGGGTCCAGAAAGGCTCATCTTATTATCAGTGTAGATACATACATAGTGTAAGATAATGATGACGGTGTGGTGTGAACTGTGGGTTACGACTAATCCCATTTCACACAAACTGAAGGCCAATTAAAAGAACATAGGTCTAGGGTAGGACTATGTGGGTCCCAGCTCTGTCTCACTGCTTATCTAACCAGCTCTATCTCACTGCGGCTTCCACCTGTTTTTTCAAGGCTCCAGCCCATTGAATTCCTTTAAGTGGGGATAACACTCTACTTATTTCATACCGCTGTTATGAACCCCATGGACTGTAGCCTGCCAGGCTCCTCTGCCCATGTGATTCTCCAGGCAAGAATATTGGATCTTCCCAACCCAGGGATTGAACCCAGGTCTCCCTCATTGCAGGCAGATTCTCTTCCATCTGAGCCACCGGGGAAGCCCTTTCATGTATGGATGTGCCTGTAAATGCCAGCCAGCCATGGCCAGCTTGTCAGCACCCACCTCTGCCCTCACTTACATGTGGAAACCCTGACCGCCTGGCTGTCCTCGTGCAGGTGTGAGACTCGGCTTCTGAGCGGTGACAGAGGCACTGGGGGGGTGAGGGGGGAGTCAGTGAGAGGAGACCAAGCTGATGCCTTGAAGGGGACATCACTCAGGGGCACCCACCAGGGACCTGCCCTCTCACCGTTGCTGTGGCTTCGGCAGTGGTGTAGCATCCGTGCGGCTCTGGCCATCATTCTCTGGGGACCAAGCAAGGACATGAGACCTGATATAAGGGACGGGGCCATGGCCTGGCCTGGGGGACAGCTGAAGTGCTCCTAGGCACCAGGGGCTGTAGGAGACAGGGCCGTGCCTGCTGTGCCCCAGCTCACCCAAAGACCCAGTGGGGACCAGGCACTGGGAAAACAGAAGTCAGGAAGGGCTTAGAGAGGGAGGAGGCCTGGTGGGGAGGGGATTCTGGTTGAAGGGCGAGATAGCTGAGGCCACCACCCCAGCACTCCCTGGTGGACACCAGACTCTCTGAGGGCATGCAGTGGAGTAAGGCAGGGGCTATTTAAAGGAAGTCTTCATATTTATATTATTGAGAACAACTTTGGACCGTCTCCCACCCCCGCCCCTTCCAAAGCCATCGTCACAGCCTCCAACCTGTTCCAGCCTCAGACACCCGCTCTCCTTGGACTCACCATCTTCTCAAAGTTGATGAGATTCTCCACCAATGTGTGATTTCCCTCATGGATGAAGGTCATGTCTGCAAAGAGATGGGCTTTGCTCATAGGTCCCCAAATTCCTTCCCCTCCCAGCAGCCAAGGAAAGGTGAGGGGCCAACAACAGGGAGGCCAGGGCCCGCCGCCACGCAGCCCTCTTCCTCCCTGCTAACCTCCTGGAGCAATTTCTTTATACCTCTTAGGCCTCATGTCATCGGCCATCTAATGTCTGCATGTCTTAACTCTGCTTCTATCTGGTGAGCTCCTAGTTCACCTTTGTGGCCCCAGGGCATTGCACACTGGAATCACCCAGGGGGTCAGGTGGACATTCTGGGGCAGGGACGGACGGGATGGGAACAGGGTGGCAGGGGCTGGTGCCCTTACCTTTGAGAAGAAGGGGCATGAAGGGGATGAGGGGAGGGGAGAGCTTGGTGAGGGCCAGACGGTACACTCGGTGGTTCCACGAGGGGTCCTGAGAGGGAAGAAGCCACAGTGAGAGAGGGAGGGTCCCGCATACCATGACCTACCACGTGCCACAGCATAACCAAATGTCCACCCGCCATGGAGAGGTCGTCCACCCACTCCTTGGAGCTCAGCCTCCTCTCAGCCCCAGATCTCCCCAAGGCAGGCTGTGCGGCAGGCAGAGGGGCCTGGAGCTGTGATGCTGGGCTGCATGACGTGGTTTCCTGGCCTCCAATTAGCCCCCAGGACACTCATGGACATTGTCACAGGGGCTCTGAGGATTCATGGAAAACTCTTTTCTGTCCCTGTTTCTCCCTCTGTCCCTCTGTCCCTCTCTCTCTAGTGGGTACACCCCTTTGAATTTCTTCAGCCCCAGGAGGAGAATTTTTTCCTCAGGAGCTTTTGAAGCCTTGCTGATGAAAGCAGCCTGCACGAGCTCTCTTCTGAACACTGTACACCTTTCGCTACCCCCACTACAATTCCTGGGAGTGGAGGGCTCAGCTCCTCAACTCTTGCCTCATTTTTTGGCCTAGGCTCTTGAGTCTCCTGAGGGGCCTCTGACAGACCCCAGAACACTGTGGGAGTTGGGTCAAGACCTGCTTCCTGAGTCCTGAGGCAGGTCAGCGCCCCCTTGGTGGTCCCCTGGCACCCCAGACCCCAGGACCAGATACTGCCCTCACACAGGACCTCACAGCTGCAGCAAATGTCACACGGGCCCCTGTACACCTGCTGAGGCATATAATACACTACACAGACCCCCCATAGTGCTAAACACCGCATTTCTCAGCCATCCCCCCAGCCTCACAGGCCAAAGGGAACCAGGCCCTGACCCAGGGTTGGAAGCCTGGAAAGTGACCAAGGACAGGCAGGGGTGCCATGGGGGAGAAGCGGGGGGTTAGGGGGGCAGGGAGCACTTACCAGCAGCCTCTCAAGGGCCGAGTAGAGCTTCCGGACTTTGTGGGGCAGCCGCTGTGAAGGAGAGGCAGGTGCGGCTGTCACTGCTCTGGGGTGCGGGCCCCATCCCAAGCCAGGACCCCCAGGTCAGGCAGGGGCCTGACTCAGGACTGAGGTGGGGAGGCCCTGCCCTACCCGGCAGATGTACTCACCTCCCAGGTATGGGCCAGGCGGCTGATGGCCGAGTTGCTGAGACCAAACATGACGGCGAAGAAGGAATTAAGATTCTTTTGCTCCTTGAGGCTGTGAACAGAAGACCCAGAGACCCTCAGGGGAAGCAGCCACACACAGAACCCCACACCCACACCACCCCCCAGGCCACAGCACAAGACCCAGCCAGGCCAATGCTGCCCTTGAAGGGACTGGGGCTGTATGGTGTGGGGAGGGAGGGGCTCCAGAGGACCCAGGCAGGCATGAGGGTGGGAGACTTGGCCACACCCCGACCACAGATCGGGGGGTTAAGTAAAGGCACCGTGGGACTCTGCCACCCAGCCCGCCCAGCCCACAGACACTCACTGGGCTGCCAGTTTGATGAACTTCCTGAGCAGTTGGGCCCGTAGGCCAGGCACGGAGCAGAGACACAGCTCCGTGGCCACCCAGTATTGCAGCTCGTTGAAGCGGCGCATGAAACGCTCCAGGTTGGCGGTGGTGACGTCCCGCAAGTGCTGGGGGCCCAGCACATAGTGTATCAGCTCTACCTGGGCAGGGAGGCAGCACTGTAAGGTTAGCACACAGGGCAGGGTGTCCAGCACACGAGGTCAGCGCATGGGGCGGGGCGTCCCCATCGCCGGCTCTCCTCCCCTCCGCTCCGCCCCAGCACCTGGTGGATGCTGTTGAAGAGGCTCCAGTCATGGTCCGTGAGCTGGCCTGCCAGGTCCTTGGTGCTCACCAGGTCCAGCCCCTCAGCAGAGCCCACAGTGGGCCCCAGCTGCTCGGGGTGTGGGGTCTGCAGGTGGAAGAGTGCTTAGAGGGGTGCCTGGGGAGTCCAGGGAGCGTGGTGAGGGGAGAGAGTCTGGGGCCAAAAGTCTGTGCCCAGGGCCGGAGGAACATCAGGAGGGCAGGGGTGCTGCAGGGAGTGGAGGGGCTCCCCAAGGAGGCATGTCCTGACAGCTCCCCTGTGCTGAGGCCCCTCTCCCACTTGAGAGCTCCCAACAGTTCTCCCTTTGGGACTTCCTCCATCGGCTGAGGCCCACTCCTCTCTCTTCCTCCTTAGGAGCAGCCAGAGCCAGGCCCTGCTCTCCTTTCCATGTGGCCCTCTCCTAGCACCCACCCGTACCACTCCCAAAACAGCCCTTCTCGGGGCCCTGGCGCCCTGCCTGTCCCTACCAGCTTGTGCACTTCCTGTGGGTTGACAACAAAGAGCCGCTCGTTAAGCCCCAGGGATGTGGCCACACCACGGGCATCTGGCTGCAGGCCAATGGCATCTGCAAAGAGAGCAGAGGCTGTGCTGGGTGGGGATAGAGAGGGAGGCCTGGGAGCAACTGGAGGCGGGGTGGAGGCTGGAAGAGATCTCCCAATAGCGGCACTGGAGTCCTAGGCAGGTGTTCTAAATGCACAGGTGTGCATGCCCACACATGCACAGGGGCAGCACGGCCTGAGGACAATGAAAGAGGAGTCTTGGTGAGACAGGCTGACACTGGGGAACGCTGGAGCCTCCCTGAGCCCCAGCTTCCTCCTTTGTCAAAAGCAGACACCAAGATTTCCCGTGACTACTAACAAGTCAAATGAAGTCACTGATATAAATAGTGTCTATAAGGATATGATACATATATAAGACCTTTGAAAATTGGGAAATATCTTACCGAAATCTTCGTGTGGATTTTCATCAGCTCTTGTGAACTGGGACTGTGTTTTCAGTCATGTTTGAGTCCTCAGTCCCTAGACCAGTAGCCTCCAAAGTAAGGCACACAGGACCATTCCATGCGTCCAGGAAAAAAATATTAGCACTTATATTGATTTTTCTTACCTGTTTTGCACTTGCTTTGTGTGTTTCTCTATGATCACGTAGCAATAGTGTAGGAACATATGTATGTGACTTGCAAGGAAATATACACAAATAAGGGAGTTTGTAATAAAATACTGATTACTGACATAGTGAGTGAAATTGCTCAGTCGTGTCTGACTCTTTGCGATCCCATGGACTGTAGCCTACCAGGCTCCTCCATCCATGGAATTTTTCAGGCAAGAATACTGGAGTGGGTTGCCATTTCCTTCTCCAGGGGATATTCCCAACCCAGGGATCGAACCCAGGTCTCCCACACTGCAGGCAGACACTTTACCATCTGAACCACCAGGGAAGCCCTGACAGAGGTGTCCATCAAAATAATCAGTGCTCTAAACAGAGCATGGCATGTGGGATCTCAATTAACACTGGCTTTGGACAACTGCAACTTGCCAAATGGCCACCAGAGGGCAGTGCTTCCCAGAGGAGCACACAGGCACCCGTGCCCTCATCATCTCTCCTTCCTGAAAGGAGGCGGCTTTGCTGGTCTCCCTGCCACTCCTTGCCATTATTCTCTGGATGACCAGCTGCTTACCCTGGGCTCCAGCTGTCATACCCATGCTGTGTCTTTCATGGATAATGGATAACAGTGGTTTTTAATGTCCCAAGTTCTCTAAAGGCAGGTCTTAATCTTCATGCTGCCATACTCTGAGCACCAACTTTATGCCAGATCCCATGCTAAGAGCTTCAAACACAGTAGCTCATTTAATAGCCACAGCAGTCCTAGGTGATAGGTAGTTACAGTGCTCATTCAACAGACAAGGAAATGGAAGCTCACAGAGGTCAAACAACTTGGGCAGGATCATATAGTCAGTAAGCAGTGGGTCTGGGATTGCAACTCGGGTCTGGGAGTCCACAGTCTAGGCTCTTAACCATCAAGCTGCTTATCTTATCTGCCATGGTACCTCTGCCTCCTAACATGCTCCTGGCCCATAGATGACCCTCAAAGATGTTGATGGACTAAATGAGCAACTACCTAAATTCAAAGTCTGTCTATGCACTCAAGGAGCGAGCCTGGGAAAAATCACTGAACTCATCTGAGCTTCAGTTTCCTTGTCTGAAAATAGGATAAAAGTACCTATCTCATAAGACTATTGTTAGGATTAAATAAATATGTAAGCATGATAATAATGTCAGGAATCCCTGGGGGCTCAGTGGTAAGGAATCCACCTGCCAAGCAGGAGACGCAGGTTCGATCCCTGGGTCTGTGTCCTTCGCCTGGAGCAGGAAATAGCAACCCATTCCAGTATTCTTGCCTGGGAAATCCCATTGTCAGAGGAGCCTGGCGGGCTACAGTCCATGGGGTCGCAAGACTTAACAACTAAACAACAAATGATACTAATGAAATAGTAGCTAATATCTATGTAGAGCTGTCAAACATCATTCTAAACACTTTTACAGATTAGCTCATTTAACCCTCACAAGCAGGCACTTTTTCATCCTCATATTATAGATGATGAAATGGAGCACAGAGAGATTAAGCATCCTGCTGGGGGACAGAGAGAAGGAAGACAGAGGGCTGGAAGCTGGCAGCCGGCTTCCGAGTTCATGCTCTTCAGCACGACATGCAAAGTACGTTGAAGAGGTGTAATAAGCCTCCCATAAATGCCAACTACCATTAACATTGACAAAGATGGTGATGATCTTAATTCAGGGAGTAGGCACAGCTCTGAGGGGGCCCCCCTCCCTTGGGGCCACCCTACCCAGAGACACAACTCACCACCTGCTGAGTTGACCTTCACCAGCACCTGCCCCTTAGTCCAGCCGTCCTCCTGGGCCAATGCTGCCATCACCTCTCTCACTGAGGCCGTCACAGGCAGCTGCAGGGTTAGCATGGAGTGATCTGGCCGGCAGATGTCATAGGGAACTGGAGAGGAAGATGGGACTGAATTGTGGGAGGGAGCCGCCTAGTCTCCTTGCCCTAGCAGGGAGAAGGCAGTGACTGCAGCAAGGGAGGGTCCCAAGGAGGGGGGCAACAGTACTAAGGAGAAGCCTGAGCAGGCAGGTGGGAGACCCTGAGGTGAGCAAGGGGGGAACCTGAAACAGAGACCCCAAGGAGCACATGCCATCCTGCACCAGGCACTCTGAAGTCAAGGGTGGTGAGAGCAGGGTTCGAGCTCTGTCCCAGCTGACTTGGACCACCAACCTTTGTCCCCAACTCTGATGGCACAGTTGCTGCTGGGGAGAGGCTCGTCCTGGCTGGGGAGCCAAACAGGTACATTCCGGGCCTGAGAAGGAGAGGAAGTAAGGACCAGAGGACACAGGAGAGCATGCAGGGACGGGGAGGGGACTGTCACCCGGAGCATGGGTCCCGCACAGCACACACACCACCTAAGGGATCTGCTTGTCCCGCAAACCTGGGACAGGTAAGGCACTGGGAATCTGGGGACCGAGGCTCCCGGGGAAGACAGGGCAGAGCTCAGAATGAGTCTGTGCCCCTCTATACGTGTGTCACCCCCTCTGCCAAATGGGTCCAGAGCCTCTCTAATATGAACACAAGGCAGCTGTTGATCCTGGTCTTTTCCTCCTTCAGCTACCATTTGCTTTTTTCTACATGCTTATTTTAAGTATCTAAATATGCACAAAAGCCCTTTGACAAAATATTATTATCCCCATTTTATAGATAAAATCAGTGAGGGCTCAGAGAGGTTAAGTAACATACCCAAAGCAGCACAGCTGCTAAGTGGCCCAGCTGAAATCCTAAACCTGCCCCCCATTTCCCCTCCCCCATGCTCTTGTCCACCAACACTCAACTGTGTCACTACAATGGGCTCTTGGGGGGCCCCCACTGCCCAAAGGCCTCCCTCACACAGCTCCTCTGCCCACCGACTACTCTTTCCAGATTTTGTACTATTTTCCTCCTCCCAACTCTGAAGGCGGCAGATGAGGTTTAGACCTTGGTCCATGGTTCTTCCCTGGATTTCCAAATCTCTGCACTCCCCTCAGAGCTCCTCCCAGCATCATGTATCAATGCCCCCCTTCTCCCCGCCCCCAGCATATGGAAGACTCTTAAAACCATACCACTGGGCACCAAATTCTCTTGCAGACCTTGGCCTCAAATGCCTCCAGGATCTTCCATATCTGTGCTCCATCACCCCAAACTCGACACACTCCTCGGATCCCCTCATCCCGCCTCCCAGGCTACTCTTCTGGCCATTCCCCCCGATTCAAGGCTCCTGTGATCCCCTGCTCCCCTCCCCCACTTCCCCACAGAGTATCATCTAGTTCTGGGGGCTCTGTGTTCCACCTTCCGCAGCCCAGGCCATCCCCAGATCCACCAGCCCGTATCGCCTCACGCCTTATCTACTACAATAGCGCAACTATTCTCCGCCAGCCTTGCTTCTCGGGTGCTTCCCTCCCTCCCACTCCCATCTGCCTGACCAGAGCCAGATTAAGCTTCCTATCACAGCTTCCAGGCCACCATTGTCTGCTGGATAAAGCGCAGGCTCCCCAGCTGACCGATTCAATATACAAATCCCATCTTGTCAATCCTGGGCTCAACCGCCTCCAATGGCTTGCAATGTTCAAAGGACAAAGGCCAGGCCCCTTTCCATGGCCCGCAGGGCCCCGCCTGCTCTGGCCCCTCCAGGGCTCCATCAGGAGGTGGGCTCCCTTCCCCACACCTGCCTGCAGCCTCTTCTCCCTCCACCCTCACTCCCTGCATCTCCCAGTTCCAGCAGTCACTTCTCCCTGAACCGAACCCTTTCCTTTTCAGCCCTTTCCTTCCTGCCTCCAGAGACCCCATCTTTGTCCTTATTCAGCATGAGGTTGCTCTGCAGCTCTGTCCCCCACTTCCCCGTGAGCTCCTCGAGGCCAGGGTGGCTCTCCCAACCCCCTACCGCATCCTTGGCACCTAAGGCCTGCCGCCTGCTCCTCACTGAGCAGCAGCACCCTCAGAGGTCAAGGCCCCTCAGGGATGGAGCCAGCATTCTAGTGGGCCATGAGAGACACCAGCAGACAATTAGCAAGGAGACAACTCAACAAAGAAAACAATTCCACTGGGACAAGGCTTTGAGGAAAACCATTGAGGACATTTTGGAGAGGAGCCTGTCAGGGAGGGGCTCTCACAGGGAGATGGGAGGTACCAGCAGGTAGGGGCAAGAGACGCAGGTAGGGGCAAGAGATGAGGAGGGAGGGCGCTTCACCCTCAGCAGAAAAGGAGTCAGAGGAGGAAGGGGGCAGGATGAGGTGGGAGAGGCAGCTGGGCCCTGCAGGCCCAGGTGAGGCATTTGGGTTTGATTCTCACTGCGAGTCTCCACAGGTGGCCCCAACCTACCTTCCCAGTTCTCCCCACCCCATTCTTCAAATTTCACTCCAGTCAGGACTCCTCCTCCCACTTTCCTCTCCCAGCCCACTGCTGGGGATGGCCCTGGCCCCCAGGACCCCCGGGGTTTCAGAGATGCCTCCAGGCACCACCCCTCACCTGCCAGGCGGGAACTGCTAACTGGCTCTAGCTGTGAGCATGAGTGGGCTTCCTAGGTGGCACTAGTAGAAAAGAACCCGCCTGCCAATGCAGGAGACAGAAGAGATGTGGGTTCGATCCCTGGGTCAGAGATCTCCAGGAAGATGCCCTGGAGGAGGGCATGGCAACCCACTCCAGTATTCTTGCCTGGAGAATCCCCATGGACAGAGAAGCCTGATGGACTACAGTCCATGGAGTCGCAAAAAGTTGGACACAGCTGAAGCAACTTAGCTCACAAGTGAGCATGACCAGATGGGATAAAACCCCTTGGGGGGTGGGGGGGAGTGACTTTAGACCTCTGTCTCCTGCAAGGCCCAGCCCTAGTGTCACATGCAGCCCGAGCTCCATGATCATCTATCCCAGACCAATGGTGCGCCTGTGTTTGGGGGGGACCTTCCCACGCAGAGGGGCCCGGCGGTCTTTGGAGGAGGGGGAAAGCAGGGCCCCAGCAGAGGCGCGAGGAGCCCACTCGGGACGGACACCTTCATCTGAGGAGACGCGTTCCCACAGCCGTTCTCCAACCTGTGGAGCAAGTGAAAGGGAGGTGAGGCTGGGGGCAGGGTCCCCCAGCAGGCAGGATGAGGCAGGCTCAAGAGCGGAGGGGTGCCAGGCTCTGGATTCCCACCACCGTCACCAGAGGCTCAGAGGTTGGCAGACTTGGAGAGAATGACCCAGAACAGGCACTACTTGAACTCCAGCCCCTGGATCCTACGATTTTCCCAGGCCAGCAGGGGAGGGAAGGAGCTCAAGGGAGAAAGGGAGCCGGTGTGGTGTCAGGTCAGGGAGGCCACATGTGAGCTCTCCCCAAACCCCAGCTGCCCCCACGGGAGGCCTGGTGGGGCAGGAAGGTCTGGGAGCGCGAGGTAAAGGCTGGGAAATTGACTGGGTGGAGCAGGCGGGAGCTGGCACCCAGGCTGTGCAGCAATAAATAGGAGCCAGTGGGCAGAGCAGGTGTGCGGGGCGGGGGGAGGATGGCACATGAATGATTGTGGGCTGCCTGAGCGTGGACGGACGGGTGACGGGAGGGTGCGCGGCAAGGGACTGGTGAGAACACTCACTGAGATGAGCAGGACTGGACAAGTGAGCACACAGCACAGCGTTTTACAGACAGGAGCAGAAGCCCTTGGGGGGTGGGGGTGGGGTAACGGGCTCAGGGCAGCACAGCTGCAGGGGTGCAGCCTGGATTGAAGCCACGTGTTTGCCCCCCGAGGCGGTGCTCCCAGCTCCTGCCGCACTGCCTGTCCCACCCGCCCATGACAAGTTCACTTGAGCCAAAGCATCACCTGTGGTGTCGCCGCCTCTCTGGCCACTGCTCCCGCAGCAGGTTGCTAAGCCGGGCATCCCTGCTCACCAGGTCCGACAGTTTCTGGGAGAAGCCAAGGTTCACTGAGACCCCCGTGTCCACCCTGGGCAACCCAGCCCAGCCCCTTCTGGCTCCCAGGTACCTTGAGGAAGCTGGTGGCCACAGGGTCAGTGCGGAGCGTAGGGCCGTACAGGGTCACCCACTGACTGACCAGCCGCAGGATCTGCTGCCTCTTGTTGCAGATGTAGGAGCTGCGCTCCTGCTCACTGCCCCCCGCGGGCTCCGCGTGAAAGGTGGGTCCCAGTCAAGGAAACCACAGTGTCCAACAGGACCACCCACCACCCTCAGGAATAGGCACAGGAAGGGCAGGACACCCAGAGCCCGTGAATGGGCTGGGCCTGGAGGGTTCAGTACAGCCATGCTGTGGGGGATCCCTCCTCCCCGCTCCACACACCATCCCCACCCCCAGGGCTGGAAGGATATTGGTGCAGGAGGGCAGCACAGAGCTGGGCAGTGGGCATGAAGACACTGTGGGTCAGGAGGAAGTCACTGAGGAATGTCTCTGTAGGGCAGGGACAGGGGACAGGTAAGGGACTCAGCAGTTGCATCTCCTGAGCTCAAGTACATGCACAACCAGGGCATCCCTTTTACCAACCGCACCACGGGCCAGGGAGCAACGACACCCAGTCCGTCATAGCACTTCCTACATAAGCCAAGAACACAGGAATGAAAACTTCTGGCCAGCTGACCAAAGAGACCAACCGAGCACCCGATGAGGTCAGATGCACAGTGCCTGGCCCTCTCCCAGGCGGTGCTGACCACCCTCTGAGTCAGAAAGCAGGCAGGGTGTCTCCTGCCCCTACCTGTTGGGTCATGAGCATTGGAGTCAGGCCGCATGGCCTCCAACAGAAGTTCTAGGATCTTCTCTGGGGTGCCAGACATCACTGTATACCTGGCAGAAACAGCGGGTCCATAGCACTTGAGCCCCAACTCCCCCTCCCACAGCTGGGGCAGACATCAATAATCAATCATATCACTCATCCCTATTTGCCAGCCCTCTCCCCACCACGTGTGGTGGAGTGGGGACTAATTTGGGGGATGAATCTTAATCCCTGGAAGTCTCTCCACCCCCAGCGGGCAGGTGTATGACACAGAGAAGGGAGTAAAGCCCAGGAAATAGAAGGAGAGAAGGTGGGCAAGAGAGATGGTGTGGAGAGGGAGCATGGCGGGTATGTTACCGGTTCCTGCCTGGGGTTGGGGGACGAGAAGGGCCAGGGCCCTGAGAGGTTCTCTCCAGCACTAACACCACTTTGCCATGTTCTTCCAGCCTCATGGTCTTTGCTTCCACATCCTAGAGAACGAGCCACACCCCGTGCTCAATACACACCACAACTCCTTTCCCCATTCTAGGGCCTCTCCCTCTGCCTCCCCCATTCCAAACTCCAAGCCCCACAAGGCTCGTACAAGGACCCACAGCCCTTCTCCCACCCTAGTCAATGCCCACGACCTTAGATTTGTCCCTCACCACTGCCTATCGCCCAGCCTGAGCCCCTCCTCCACCCCATCCCTCCCAGTGCTCCTTCTACGGATCTCACTCTCCATTACACTGCCTCCCCCTGCACCCTAGACCCCCACCCCTCTGTAACCTCACCCCTGGTCTCCCACCAGAGCCCAGGGTTCCCAGGGCTCACTGAACCTCCTCAGCATGCCACGCACCTCCTCACACACCCAGAGTTGGGCTCCCTCCTCCAGCCATCATCCCCATGGTTTCCACCTCCGACCTCTCCCTACTCCGTAAAGCCTCTGTCTGGTCCCTGCTCCTTGCTCCACACCACTTCTCCAGACACATGTCCCTGCCGTGTCCCTGCCCTCCCCACCCCCAGCAGCGGCACCTTGATGATACGGTTGAAGTCCTGCTTGTCCACGCGAAGAAAATGACAGTTGTCTTCTCCCAGGATGATGGTGGCTGCCCGGGGTGCATCATTCACCAGAGCCAGCTGTCCAAAGTCATCTCCCTCGTGCAGGGTGGTCACCAGGCCCTGCAGCCAAGCCCGAGTCACAGCCCAGCCCCTCAGCCCTCACCGGGACAGACCCAGAGCCACCAAAGCAAGAGGAGACCTGAGAGACCGGCAGCCTTGGGTCCATTAAAGGCACCGCCCACAAGGACAAGGACCAGAGACCAGCTCCGCCCCAGGGGCTGGGCACGGGGGGAAGACTCACCTTGCCATGGGTCACCACGTTGACCGATCCCTTCCAGATAATGTACCACGAGGTGCCCTTGTCCCCCTGGCTGAACACTGAGAGAAGCAGCACAGATCAGACATCCCCCAAGCACTCATCGCTCCTTCCCTGTGGCCTCTGCCCACATCCAGGCAGGACTTACACACAGTTCCTGCCTTGCTGTGCGGTTCAAAGAGCAGGACTGCGGCCAGTTCCCGCTTCACCTGTGGGCAGGGGGACGAGAGTCAGGGAGGCGAGTCCGGGGACGAGGGGCCAGGTGAGAAGGTTAGGTCAAAAGCCACGCATGCTCGGGGGACAGAGCTGTGATGAGGTCAGGTGACCTGGGATTCAGCAGGAGACAAAGCAGGGGAAGAAATCGGCAAAGAGAGCCAGAAGGACCTTCAGACAAGGATGCCATGCCGGGGACAAGACATTAGACTGAAGTATCCAAGCCACAGGTGGAAGGGGAGGGGCATGTCTTCGGGCCTGGCAGGGGTCACAGGATAGGAGGTTTGGGGGAGGGCCAGGTGGGGCGGGGCCCGGGGCTGACCGAGTTGGAGAGATGGGCCACGGCCTTGATGTGCAGCAGCTCCTCAAAGATGAGGTCCAGCTCCTCGTCTGTGCGCTGACCAGGGCTGCGGGCACAGGGGACCAGGAAGAAATGATGAACTATGAGCCAGGTGCGGGGAGCCACAGCGCCCACTTAGCCTAGGCCAGCCGGGGCCCCAGCAGTGGCTGTTTATCAATAACGGGCCAGCCTTTGACGGGAGCACACCATGTGCCAGACACTGAGCTAAGCACTTTACATATGACTTCATTCCGCCCTCACAACAACCCCATGATGTGGGCTATCGTTATCCTTTGACAGAGGAGGAAGCTGGCCAGGAGAGACCGAAGGACACAGAGCTAGTCGCCAGTGGAACTGGAATTTGAACCCAGACCCTGCCACGATTGTCTTGGCCACAGATGCTTCTCAGCAGGGGCAGGGTCACTGGAGGCCACAAGCCCCATGGCCTTTGTTACAGAGGAAGGACCAGGTTCAGAGGGGGCAGGAGGGCTCGAGATCACACAGCATGTCAGTGGCAGGGGCAGACCAGAGCTCAAGCCTCGGGTCCAGCCAGGAGAAGTAGGGGCTCACTCCTCCTCAGAGGGGAAACTACGGAGTCTGAGAGCGGGGTTTCGCCCACTTACGGCTTTCGAAGCGCCACCGTGAGCAAGGCATCAGGCCCCCGCTGGGACAACAGGGCCAGAGCCTCCACCAGCTCCTCCTCCAGCTCATGGATGCCCACGGGCTCTGGCTCCGGCCCAGGGAAACGGTAGAACTGGGTGTCTCGGTCCTGGAAGGCCCAGTCGTGTTTCACTGCAGGGCAGAGGCCCAGGCGAGGGGGAGGAGAGGAAATTGAGGCCACGTAGATATGAGGCTTCCACTGAGATGCCCAGCACAGGCCTGCTCCCCAGGACTTCCTGGCACTGGGCGCCCACCCACCCGGGGCTCAGGCTCACCATGGCAGAGGGCGCCTTCATCCAGGAGCACCTGACAGATACCCACGGCTTGGCTCCGAGAATGGACACCCAGCCCCAGGGCCAGGATCCCATCTACAAGCTCCCGACCGGAACAGCACTGCCTGGGAGGAGAAGGGGACCAGGCAGGGAAAGGAGATCAGATGGCAGGAGGGAGAGAGGGAAGGGAGGAACTCCATCCGAATGGCACCTTCTAGAGCCAGCAGCACTGGGTCCAGAGCCTGGACAGAGTGAAAAGGAGAGAAAACTGCTGGGAGTGGCGGGGAGGGGGGCAAGGACGCAGCCAGGGCCGCCGCTCACCGGTGGAGCCGGAGGTGGTACTTTCTGTCTCGAATGAGGTTGGGGCAGTTGGCCAGGAGGTGTCGATGCAGCTGCTTTCCTGCCCTGAGCACCCGCTCCGTGGAGGCCTGGAGGAGGGAGGCACTGCTAGCTGGCTCAAGCCCTGAGTCCAGGTGTGCGGGCCCCCTCCCAGCCCTGCCCCTCTGGACTTGTACCTGCTCCAGGCTCACGCTGAAATCCAGGGACTCCTCGCTGCTGGTGAGTGGTGTCTGAGGGCAGTGGGGAGTCTGAGTGTTAGTGCCAGGCCTTGAAATCCAGCTCTCAGGCCCCTCCACCACGACTCCCAGCCCCGGCTCAGTTCTTGACTCCAGGCATTCATTTAGTTAATGGTTCAACAAATACTCACTGGTACCCCCCCATATGCCAGGCATCCACCTCATCACCACCCTGCAGCCCTATTACTAGACCCATGTCTTCCTTCATGACTCCATCAGCACATCCCCAGGGATAAGGTCCAGGCTCTGATTCTTCAGAGCCCAGTGTGCCCAGGCATCCAGGTAATTCAGCGTGTAGGGGAGGGGCACGGTGGAGCTGGGGGAGCATGGGGACATGAGATTAAGAAGGCCAGGAAGTAAGCAGCTCAAGAGGTCCGGAGACCCACGGCCTGATGCCGAGCCAACGTCGGTCCCCAGTCACAGGACTATGGACACAAACCCTGGAGCCGACTCCTGGATTCCAATCCCTGCTCCTATGTAAACCTGAATATGTATGATTTAATCTCTCCCTGCCTATAAATCTATAAAACATTCATAATAACAACTCAAGCTTTGGAAAGGATTATGTGAGTTAACAGAGATCAAATGTTTAAAGCACTGACTGGCATATACATATAGTTGTATGTACATGTTAGTTATTATTACTCATCTGTGAAGCACAGGGCGGGCTGCCTGCTGGAAGGCCCTTTATTCTCCGAGATGCTGCTGCTAGTCCCTTACCCTGCAAACGTGAGTCAGGCTTGGCAGCACATGGGATGGCTCCGGAAACGGGGTTTATGTAGAATCATTGGTGAACAAAGTTTCCCCGTCCTTAGCATCCATTGGGCCATCCACGACTCACAGGTCTGTTCGCCCTGGGATGTCGGCCATAAAAACCTCTCATGCTCCTCTCCTCCTACCACCTGAGAACTGGAATTTGTGAACACCCCTGAGCAGGATGCCCTACCTTCTAGGAGCCCTCCCAAAGGCAGGCACCGGACAGTTTATACAGTATGTCTTTCTCGTGATTTCATCTGACTTCATAGAGAATAGGATCAGACAGGAAGTAGGCAGAGCAGGCAAGGTCAGTCCTCCTTGACTTATCAGGAAATAGAACTCTAGAGGTGATGTGCTCTGGTAACTCAGACACATAGCCAGACAGCCAGGGATAAACTCAGGCTCCTACCAGAAGCGCTCACATCCTTTGTCTCACTCCACCCAGTACACCTGCCTGTTTCCTCTCCCTCCCCTTCCTTCTCTCCGCTGCCTCCCTACCAGCACTCAGGGCCTGAAGAGACCTGGCCTGGGGCCAGAGCCCTCTCCCCTGGTCCCAGCATCTTCCCACTGTGTGCCGGGCAGAGGCCTGAGGTCCAACATGCGCAGGCACCTGGCCCAACGCTGGGCAGAAGTTGCTAGGTATCCCAAAGTTATCCTTACCCCAGTCATGGGGCCCATCCTAGTGCCAGACATGGCCCTGGAGACTCAGCAATAGGACAGGAAAAGAGAAGGAGGAGCCAAGGAGGGAGGAAGGGCAGGAATGCTCCCTGGCCAGCCCCCTGTGTCGGAACAGTGCCAAGTGCTAATGACTTGTTGTTGTTCATGTCAGAGGACCCAGGTGGCCCCAGCCCCCCAATGCCCCTCGGTGCCCAGGACCCAGGCTCCAGGACACACTCCCTTCCTGGTATTATTCTGACCCTGGAGGGCACATCAGGAGGGGAGGTGCCCAGTCACATGGCCAGGCTGGTCAAGACTCAGATCTCAGATCCGAAGGCCTCGCTTCAACCATTTCCTGTCCTGCCCCAGGGGACGTGCAGGAGGCTCAGAGCTGGAACGCTGGCCCATCAGAGCTGAGGAAGAGACCTGAAGGCATCCCTCTTATTTTCCCAAGGAAAGCAGCAGGAGCCCAGAGAGATGAAGTAACTTGCCCAGAGTCACACAACTGTTTAGAAATGTAAGATCCTACTGAATAATTGTTATCAACGCTGATCCAGAAGTAGGTGTTTGTCTCCTATTTCCTGGCTAGAGAAAAGGAGGCACAGAGGTTATGTAACCTGCCCTTTTCAAGCTGGTAAATAGGGGCACCAGAATTCACCCTGTGCCTATCTGATTCCAAAGCCCATGGTCTTAGCCACTAAACCCTACCATCTCCCATGGTGCCTCCATGGTGCTGGGTCTCCCCCACTGTGTGCCATGGACTCAGAGGTGGTAAATTCTGTCCTCAGGAACATTCCACAGGCAGGGAATTTTGAAAAATCCTGGGTTAGACGAAGTTCCATGTGTGTGTCATCACAGTCCCTCTGAACCCCTGCCACGTTCCTGTGCATGGGGACCTCCTGGGATCAGGGTGGGGGTGCTATTCAGGGGCTGTGGTCAGGTGTGTGGGATCTGGAGTCAGGTGCCTGCGTTCAAATCTTGGTTCCCCACTACCAGCTTGTTGTGTGACCCTGGGCTGCTTATAAAGCTCTCTGTGCTTTAGCTTTCTCATTTATAACATGGGGTTGGTGGCAATAGTACCTATCCCATAGGGTAATTTTGAGGATCAAATGAGTTAATTAATAATATGGAGCATTCAGAGCCATGCCTGCTTTGCAGTAACTACTTACTCAATGGTAACTTAATATAACTCTTCTTTCATGATGGGCAGCTATCACCTGGACACGGTGCAAGAAATGCTGTACTTTGACTGATGCTGTACCTGATCTGATGACCCTGAGTGTCAGCTTAGGGGCTTCTCAGCTAGAAAGCAGTGGCTGGTATGGGTAGGGGTGGAGGCCCTCACCCACCACCTCCTGTCAGGTTTGGACAGGAAGGACTCAGGGTGGAAGAAGAGGTCCTAGTTAGTTTCCCTGCACAGTGTCATGGCTTGCCCCACCCCCCTCCCTGTCATTGAGTGTCAGAGTCACACTGGAGGGGCAGGCACAGAGCCAGACAGCCACATGGGGACCCGTCAGACCAGTTCCCCTAGGCCACGGCTAGGGTCTCAGGCCAGGGCTGTGTGCGATGGGACTGGGAAAGGATGCATGAGGCAGGGTGAGGCTCTGGAGTGTCAGTGGTACCTTCTGTAGCAAGAGAAAATACACCACAAACTTGAACTCTGCAGCCAGATTGTCTCGGACCCAAGCCCAGTTTGTCCCGTAGCAGCTGTGTAACCCTAGTCTGTCACTCAGCCTCCCTGTGCTTCTGCTTTTGCATCTATAAAATGAAATGATGGCATTAGTAGCTATCTCTCAGGGCTGCTGTGAGATTATTTGATGTGATTAAAGCTCATAATAGCACTTTGGATATAAATACTACACAAACACTAGCTACTCCCATCATTTGGACAGGTTGAATGAAAGCATGTTTTCTGAGTTAGAGAATAGAGCCACCTCTCCCAAAATAATCACTCACTGAAAGAGTAGCATCTCAGGGTTCTCTGAGCTCAGGGGACTCAGCAGAGGTCATCCTGACCTTGCCCCTGCCTCTAGACAGATTGGTTTCTGTGTTGGCTCCCAGACATCAGATAAGATCTCATGTACCCCCTAATGTTTATCAAAGGAGACGTTCTTCCATCCTATTCCAGCATCAGCTTTGCCACGGTTGTTAAGTCCTTTCTGTATCAAACCTCAAGTCTCCTGCTGTAACCTGCTTTAATTTTCTCTTGTTCTGGTCTAATGGGAACAGAAAGTGCTCTCTTCAGACCTCAGGAGGTTGATGGATTTCCCCCTCAGTTTTCTAAAGGTGGCCATGGCCTGGGTAACTCCCAGCACTGTCCTCCTGGGACTCTGGGCTCCACCTCCTTGCAACATCCACCCATCGCCCTGTGTGTGCACACTCCCTGCCGGACAATTGTTCCCTCATACAAGCCCCCTTAGGCAAAGGCATCATCCCGGAGGTTAGAATTAATAGCTTCACAGGGACTCAGAGTCTCTTAAACACAGACACAATGGGCTGAAACCACCTCACCCCTACTCCCCAGAGACGTCCTCAGGAGAGGATGCGGCCCCTGCCTCGAGCCCTAAAAATCTAAGTTCCCTCTAACCATCAATTTGTGCACACACACACCTGGTGGGGGAGGGGCCTTGTTTCTGTGCCTGGGACCCCATCTCTTACTCCACTGATCCTCACCCCCACCTTTCTGGCCTCCTCACGCATTCCAGCCCTTCAGTTCTGGGACTGAGGGAGTCAGGAGACAGCCTGGCAGCCTCCTCCACTCTCCCTTACTTTGGGTCCCAGGGGATCCTCCAGTGACCTCATTGTCCTGGCCCCTGACCTTCCCCCCACTCCCCACCTAGCCTCTACAAGCTAGGAAAGGGACAGGAAATGCGCAAGTAATTATAGCCTGAGAGGGAAGGAGGGAGGGAGGGTTCCAGCCCACTGGGTCCAAGCAGTAGCTACTGCCAGTGACCTGGGGTGGGGGTGGGGGGGGAAGGGACAGACAGCTAAGCCCAGAAAGACCCTGGCTCCCCTGCCCCCTCCCGAGTGCCATCTGGATCAGGACCCAGGCCCATGAGGCCCCTTCTTAGGAAGACCCAGGGAGGGAGGGGGTGGAGGAGAGCTGGGGACTGCCACCTAGATTCTTCTCTCACTTCCCATTGCAAGGGGGACCCCATTATCTTGGCGGGCCTTGGTTTTCTCAACTCAGCTTCATATTTTGGTACATTTGGTAAATATAAATGGCTATATTTGGTAAATATATAAATGGGTGAGGTAGGAAGGAGGAGGCAGAAGATGGTGGTCATTCTACTCAAAAGAATTTGCTCCTAAGAGAGGGGTTCTCCCAAGTCTATCATCTGCTCCTGCTTCCCTTTGCCCCGGAGCCCTCCCCACACCCATCTGCATCCCGATGGGCACATGTCACAGACACACACCAGAGCCCAGGTGAAGAAACTCTATTAAGTCTGGGTGGTTGGGGAGAGCTTCTCTGCTGTTTTGGATCCCGCAACCATATCCTGCCCACCATCCTCCATCTCCGCTCCCCCCCACCCCACGTCTCTTTCCTTCATTCTTGCAGCTCCAGAGATGTTCTTCACTGGCAAAGGGAGCTCTGTTCATCTCAGAGTCTCCAAACTTCTCAGAATTCTCCCCTGAGCCCCTCCAAGCCAGATGCCAAGCAATGTTCACATAACCACTTCACCCCAGATCAAAACGTAGACTCCACGCAGTTCATTCCTCACTAAAGGAGAATGCTGCCACGGTGATGTTTAAAGAATAGTACCAAGCTTACCTCCCCAGCACTTGACCTGACCCCTGTATTTCATGCATGTCTCCCACCCCCACCTGAAGAACACACAAGCACCTAACTCAAGCCACACGGAAGTGACAAGTTCTTTTCCCCTTCGCCACATGCCTGAATAGGGGGACTTGGGCACCACACGCATACACAACGCAGTTGTGTGAGCCACCCACACACTGCAGCCAGGCTGCCTGACCCGCTGTCCACCCCAGGTGTATCCAAGCCCGCAGAGCAAGTGGACCGCCAGCAGCATGCTCACCCTCCCAGTTGGGGCCCCCTCCAGCCCAGGGGGGCCTGGTCCTGGCCAGAGAAGGGGATGGGACTCACCCAGCGCAGACCCTGGATGCAGCTGGGGCGCTGGTGTTCGAGCAGCAGCTGGTAGGAACAGCTTCGGGACCGGTACATCCTCCTGAGCACCATGTTGAGCAGCGTCCCCTCCGGCACCACGTCCGGGAGGCCTCCCAATGGCGGTACTCCCAGAATCGAGTTGCCCTCCACAGCCAGGCCCACCTGCCAGCGGCTCTCACCTGGCCAGCCCACCTGTGATGGGAAGAGGAAGGCAGACAGCCATGAGGCTGGGTCCGGGGCAGCTGGACCAAAGCACGGCCACCCCAGGCAGAAGCACTTCCTTCGAATCCTCTGGACTGGTCAGGCGGAGGTGCTGCGCCCCAGCCAGGAGCCGGGGGAGGGACAGGAAGACCTTCACTGGGGCCTGCCGGTCTGGCGCACTTAGGGGTCTCCAGCCGGCGGCGTACCAGAGATCATGCCCTTCTTTGGAATTCTGTCCCACCCCACCGACCATGGCCCTGCAGGGATCTCCACCAACTCCCAGTATGGAGCTGTGGACTCACTGGATCCCCGAGAAACGCAGCTTCAGCTCAAACCCTTCTTTTCTCCTCCTTCCTCACCCTTGACCAAGCCTCTGTCTCCCACCCCAACTCCCCCACCGTGTCAGCTTCCTCCCCTGCTCCTCCTCCCCCGCCCCCACCCCACCATACCCACCTTCATGTTCCTCCTTCAAGCTCGCACAGCCGTGCAGGCTCTAGCAGAAGGCAGGGGGTGCCGGGAGCACCCGCCCGCTCCACAACGAGCCACTGTGTGCCCCCGGCCTGTAAGTCCCAGGCGAAGTGAGCAGACCAATTCGTAGCTGGAGCCGCTTCCAAGGCAGCCCCAACCAGGCTGGGTGGAGAGGCTCCTCTCGGGTTGGGGGAGAACTGGGGGCTTGGTAGGGGGACAACGTCACTCCCGCCCCCAGCGGCGCTCGGGTAGGGAAGGGGGCGGGCTCCGTCAGGGGGCGGAGTCGGAGCCCAGGGTACCCGGAGCTGGCGGGAACCGTGGCCTCGAGAAACCCCGGGGGCCGGAGCGCCCCGGGAGTGTGTCCCCGGCGGCGGTGGCTGGGCTGTCGGGGTAGGGGCTGCGGGGTATGGCCGCCACGCGGCCGAGAAGAGAAACGCAAACAAGGAAACCGGGGGAAGGGGAAGGGGGTGAGTCACTGCGGCCCCACCCGGGAGGGAAATCCGGGCTGGGGCCGCTTCCCGGCCGGGGGCGCCCTGCCTCCTGTTTCGGTTCAGGGTCTCGAACAGGCTGGGGGAGGGACTGGGCCATTTTCCCGGAGGGAATCCCGCTGCCCAGCCTCCCACCGGAGCGCTCCTATGCACGCACCCCACCCGCCGCCTTCTTCCCGTCCTACACACGCACGCACACCCCCGACACGGGTGGGGAAGTTGAGGCTGGAATGGAAGGACGGCGTTCGTGGACGGTGGGGGCTGGAGTCGGAGTCGGGGCCGAGCTCCTGGAGGAGGGGAGGTTAGAAGGCCTCGCCCCACCCCCGAGGTTCCGGAGTCCCAGGCCGGCTGTGTGTGGAGGGCTGTCGCCTCCCTGGGCCTCAGTTCCCACCGCCGCGCTGGTGGCCCAGCGTCCCCTTTTCGCCCTTCTGCTTGTGAGGCGGCGGAGAGACAGTGGCTCCGGGTCAGCTATTCCCCCGGCGCCAGCGGCGTAACTGGTGCCATTCTTCACCGAGGGTTTTGGGAGAAGTCGCGCGCCCCGCCCCCGGCTTTTTAGAACGCACCCTCTTTTTGCCCCACCAGTATCCCTTTCCCTCTGCAGCTAAGCCTGCCTGGACAGAGGAATACACGTGTCTAACATACCATGCCCCCTGCTCTTCCATCGATGATTATTCTCTTGGGGGTGTGGGTGTGGATTTTCATTGTGATTAAAACCTCAATTTCAATGTGTCTTTAAAAGTCTTCCCAGGAGCTTATCAAATGTAAGTTCCAGCCCCCTAAATTCAGATTCAGTCCTACTGGCGTGAAATGGAAAATCTGTGTTTTGAACAAATACCCTAAGGTTGTCGGCTGGGTTCACACTTTGAGAAATGTTGATGGAGTTTTAAATGCTCCCTCAGGGAGGATGAGGTTAGGTATGCGTCCTCCGTTGCTCAGTCGCGTCTGACTCTTTGTGACCCCATGGACTTGAGCCCACCAGGCTCCTCTGTCCATGGGATTTTCCAGACAAGAACACTGGAGGGGGTTGCCATTTCCTCCTCCTGGGGACCTTCCCAGCCCAGGATGAAAGATGACTCTCCTGCATTGGCAGGCAGATTCTTTACCACTGAGCCACCTGGGAGGGGAGCCTAAAGATGATTCTAGCCCCAAGCCCAAACCCTCCCACCCAGGTTCAGGGAATTTTAAAGAAGAAAGAACAGTTTGAAGGGATTAACAGGCAGAGGTCACATGGGGAAGAGAGTTGAGAGGGAGTGGGGCTGGGGAGTGAGTTGCAATTTCAGTTTGCTGGTGCCATTGATCTGTCTAGAAGTTGCTGCAGGGGAGTTTCCAGAGATTGGGGTCAGAAAGGGGTCTCTGATTTCCTATTCATACTGCCACTACTTTAGGCAGATGGAAAAGGAGCCAGTGAGTGAGGCAGGACACTTGCATCCCTCACAGCAGACCACAATAGCCTATAAGTGCCTGGCACTGTTCCAGGTGTTCATAGCTATTTTCTCTCTGCCACCAGCCTATGAATTAGTACTACTGTCATACCCACCTAAGATGGTGAAGATGAGGCCCAGAGGTATTAAGTAACTTGGCCAAGGTCACACAGCTATTCAGTGATAGAACTGGGGCTTGAACCTGGGTTGCCTGGCTGCACTTAACCCCCAGCCTATGCTCTACTGTGTACATCATATTCATTTTCTGATCCGGACTACATGCCTAAGAGAGGGGGCTACAGAAAGAGAAATTGAGTATGGTGGGTCATCAAATGGAACCTTCCAACTTGTTTCTTTATCTCTGAAGAGCAGGGCCCCCCACCTCCCACCAAGGCAAATGATTGAGCAGCTGTTGCCTTCTCAGGATTCCTGGTTGGGACTGGTCAGTGGAATGAGTGCTCAGTAGACTTTTGATAGAGGCTGAGGCCTGGAGGGGGCAAGGGTCTAAAGGAGTGTGTCTGAGGAAGACACTTTAAGCTAGATGGTGAGTCATCATGGGGACAATCAAGCCATGCCCCGGTACAACCCCCACCCTCCCCTAACTAACTTTAGATGCCTGAAAGATGTGTTAGGACAGATAAATAACAACAATAGTTAGCATGCACCAGGCTCTGTTCTTGACACTTGTTATACATTCACAGATTTAATCATCACAACAATCCTATCAGATAGGTACTATTGTTATCCCATTTTGCAGGTGAGGAGATGGAGACATGGAAAGGTTAACTGATGTGCCCAAAGTCCCACAGCTAAGTTGGGGAGCACCGAGTGATTCTCCCCAAGCACTTACAAATCTGTGTGCTTTATTTACCACTCTGCAGTCCTGCCTCTCTAATATACTAACAGCTCCCGCAAAGGCAAAGCCCACATTCAGAGTCCTTTCCCCCACACCTGGGTGCACAGGCTCCAGAGGTGGGGAGTGGGACAGACAGATGATGGAGGCTGAGCAGCTGGGCCCCTTGATACCGTCCACTTCCACGCTGAGCTCTCTGCCAGGACATGAGCCTCCTGGAACCCTGCCTCCCTGTTTTCAGACTGGCAGCAGAGGAAGGCAGAGGCTCCCAGGGAGTAGTTCAGGAGGGTTGATGGGTAAAGAGGGCTTCTCAGCCTGCTGTGGCTCTGGGCTGTAGTCCTCACCCAGGCCTCTCTGCTGAGCTCTACACTGATGGAACCCATGGCCTCCTGGATCTTCACACTACATGAGTGGAAAACTGCCTTCCCACCCTAGCTGTCCCTCTTCCCGCCCTACCTCTCTCAGCTCCCTGCTCCAGGACCCCCACCACTGCCTAAGCAAGGCACCTCATACCTTGGTCCTTCCTTCACCCACATCCAATCAGCCTCCAATTTGGGCTGATTCAACCAGTGGATAACCTCTTGCATCCATCCATTATGCCCCAGTTCAGTTCAGTTCAGTCGCTCAGTCATATCCAACTCTTTGCAACCCCATTGACTGCAGCATGCCAGGCTTCCCTGTCCATCACCAACTACCGGAGCTTACTCAAACTCATGTCCATAGAGTTGGTGATGCCCCATCCCCTCTGAAACTGCTCTAGCCCAATGATGGTCTCTTCCAGCACTTACTCTATGCAGGGTAATCTGCTTACTACTTTAGAGACATCATCTTTTAATCCTCAGAACAATCACTATTTACAAGTGAAGACCCTGAGGAATAGAGAGGTGAAGTAATGTAGCCAAGGTCACATAGCTAGTAAGTAGTAATGCCAGACTCAGGCAGTCTGAACGCAGAGCCCAAACTCAGTCACAGTTTGGTACTGCCTCCCTGGTCACTGATGCTGAAGCTGAAGTTCCAACACTTTGGTCACCTGATGTGAAGAGCTGACTCATCAGAAAAGACCCTGATGCTGGGAAAGATTGAGGGCAGGAGGAGAAGGGGTGACAGAGGATAAAATGGTTGGATAGCATCACCAACTCAATGGACATGAGTTTGAGCAAACTCTGAGAGATAGTGAAGGACAGGGGAAGCCTGGTATGCTGCAGTCCACAGGGTTGCAGAGTCAGACACGACTGAGCAACTGAACAACCCTGATCACTACTCTCAGCTTTGCCTTCCTCAGCCGTTCCTATGCAGTGCTACAAGAATCTTTAATTTCTTCAGCAGCATTTATTGTATAAGTGAACTCTGCCATAAACTGAGGATCTAAAACCAGGCAGATACTGGGCTCCAGGGCCATGGAGCCTAGTGGAATTTTCTGGTAACTCCCTAACACACTAATCTGGTCAGGCGTCTACCCAGCTCAGTGTCTGGCATATAGTGGGTGCTTAATGATTCCGGGGGGAAATGAGATGAAGTCTGTGGGGGAGTCAGCCGGGGCCAGCTGTGGGTGTGTACCAAGGGCAGGGCGGAAGGGAGAGCAGCTGCTCTTCCAGGTCATTTTGAGGACATTTTATTTCATCTCCCTCCCTCCTGGCTGCTTCCTTGTCTCCTGTTTTTTCCTCCTTCTCCTATGCTAGCGACCTTGCTCATGAGGCTCAGCTACATCCTTTGAAGTTGTTGGTGGGATAGAGGGTGCAGGTTGGAGATTGGAGGGCATCTTAGCTAACAGGCCTCCTGTGGGACTATGGAAAAGGGCCAGCTTGGAGACCAGAGGGTGTACGGGCTGTTCCTCGGCCTGCTGCAGCCTTCCTCAGCATCCCCACCATTTTCCCTTGGCCACAGCTTATTGTCAATGGAGAGGGACTGTGACAATGGAGAGAGCCCAGCTCCCCTCACCTGCACTCCACCGCCCAACTCTGGAAGGCTGAAAGTCCGCTTGGCCAGACTCCTGACCCCAAGGGTGGTTCCAGTCCAGTTCCCCCATCTCCTCCCCTCCCCATTCCTGTGGTGGGGGACCAAGGCAGGGGGCTGGAACACTGATGGGCTCCAAGCCAAACCTTCCTAGGACCAGCAGGTCACAGCCAGTCACTCTTGAATTGCTAAGGACTGTGGTAGAGTGAGGGGCAGAGGAGAGACTGGCTCCCACTTCTCCCAGAGAGGGAGCAAGCTGGAGGGAGGTCTATGAGGGTGGACAGAGCTGGGGACCAGTGGGGAGCTGACCGAGGCCAGAGCCGGGACCCCACACTTAACTGGAGGTACATTCTTCTGGCTGGTGGTCAAGCTACCTGTGAATGATGGGGGCAAGGCAACGGCCACTGAACAGGCCTGTTTGCTGACAGCAGTGGCCAGAGGGCAAGGAGAGGCCGAGAGAACGAAAAAGAAAGTAGGGGCAGGTCTGGAGCTGTACTACGGGAGGGAACAGGCCTGCCTAGCAGGCAAGTTTGGTGATGTTTGAATGTGCAGGAGGTGCCTTCCCCCTCCAGCTTCTGCTTCTCAAGAGTGTGTGTGTGTGTGTGTGTGTGTGTGTGTTACACACACCCAGAAGACACTGCATCTGCCCTTGAGTGATCAGTGCATTGAAACGGCGGCTCCAGCCTAGTCATGACCACTTCCTCTCAGAGCCTTCTCCTTGGTCCTTGCTCCTGCACCCCTATTAGAGCTTCTAGTCTGCACTTGCCTTTACCTGAACCCACCCCACTCCCTGCCTCTCCCTGGGGCTCACTACCCTCACTACCTCCTCCCCTGGCCTCCTCCCAACATCCCCCACCCTCCCCAAACCTTCATCTCAGGGGCTCCCATCTTCCATCCACCCTGGACCCTGGACCCTTGCTCAGGACGCAAACTCTGCACCCACTAGGCCCTCATGTTTTAGAGACGTGGCAGGGGTGCTGCAGGAGCCCGAGGAAAGGTTCTGTCTGGATCTAGAGCCCTGGCCAGAAGGAGAGAGCAAGGCTGTGGGTAACCAGGCAAGCAGGCCAGGCAGAGAAGTCCCTTCCGAGCATCAGAGCAGACCCCAACCCTGCCCCCAGACCCCACTCGGGAAGAGCTGGGGCCAGAGGAAGCTGAACAGTCCAAAGACTTGGCACCAGACCCACTGCCCATTTCCTCTGTCCAGACAGGACACAGTGAAAGGCCAGGGAGGCTGCAAAGAGGGGCTCCAGAGAGGGAAACAGAAAAGAGAGGTGACATCCTTCGTCTGAAGCTCTGACTGAAAGAAGAGGCTGCAGGCCACTCCCTCCCCTCCTGGAATCAGTCCTGGCTTCAGAATGGAGGGGCAGCCACCGGCTGCTCAGACTTCCCCCCAGCAACCCCCCCAGGCCTCAGGAAGTCCTTCCTGCTCTCGCTCGGCACCCCCTCCTCTAGGGGCTTCACCTCCAGAGAAATGGAGAGGCAGCAGACTCCCCTTTTAAACCCGCGGGGAGGGGGGGGCATGGCGCCCACCTCATCCCTCCCCCTCTCATTGCACAGAGAACTGGATTCTGATTTCACATGCAGGCCCCTTCAGGCCCCAGCTCCTAGGGCATTGGCCAATGGAGCCCCTAGGGTTTGGGTTTTTCACCTGCTGTGCCCCAGCAAGGCTCTTCTCCCACACAGAACCGGCCTGTGTCAGTTCCTCCTGCGGGGCCCCATCTCCTTGCCGCACGCCTGGCACTCAGCACAACTGCCGATTAGAAATTTCACAGAAGTTGCTTCTTTGCAGTGCCTTTGGCGGGCAGGAGCTGGCCACGCGTTGCTCCAGGCTGCCTGGTTTAGCACAGCCAGAGCCAAGGCACAGAGGCCCTCAGGAGAGGTTTCCTGGATTGAATGGTAAACTCATCACCCCGCTCCTGCGCCTCCCTTCACCTTCCTCCTGTCTCCCGCAGCTCTGTCTTTCCTTCCGCTACCTTTCTACCCAGTTTTGACCCACCCCTATTCCTCACCCTGCCTCAGTCTATTTCTCACCCATCCTCTGCCACCTCCTGGAAGCTCCCTCAGATTCGTACCTCAAACCTCTCTAAGGTGCTATCCCTGGGTCCCACGCACTGGACTAAGCACAGAATGGTCTTCTTTCTGGTCCCTTAACTTTACCCAGTGCCTTTTACAGCTAGACCAGAGGAGATTACTGTGTACTGATTGAGCCTCCCTGGTGACTTTCTCATTCCATAAATCCCTAAACACAAATCTAAAGGACAAATGTGTACTAATCCCTGTCCTGGCCTCTGTCCTTTAGGGAGAGTTGGTGCCCTCCCCTCCAGACTTTGTAGTCTCTCACTCCCCATGGCTCCAGGCTCTTGCCTTGCAGGGGTTAACTCCCAGCTTTATCTCTCTCTGTCCCCTCACCCAACAACAGCCTCGAAGTGAAACAGGAAGGAAAAGAGCATTGGAGGACATACCTGTGACTGAGGGTTCAGGTCAGGAGATGGAGGTCACCGGAGGACTAGGAGAGGCGAGTAGGCCTGGGCCCCGGGCCCCTCCTTGTTGCCCTTCCAAATGCTGTGATCGCTCACACGCACCCACATCCTCCCACTCCACACTCTTCTGTCTCTGGTGCTCATCTAGCTCTGAGGCTCAGAGACCTGTTGCTTCCGCTCAGCATCTTCTCACTCAGCATCCTATTCTCTGCGTGGACCTCCAGGTTGTCAGTGCACAGGCAGAGGAAGTGGGGTTTCAGTGAGAAGCCAGACTGTGAGCAGTTTCACTCTGGCTGTAAAAGATGAAGATGTCCCCTTCTAGGGACAGAAAGCAGCCACAGTCCTAGGGAGCAGCACTGGAGGAGGGGGAGGCCAAGGTGACCCCCTGGCTCTGAGTCCTTAACTTGGGGTTGCTTCCTTCAGCCTGGGCAGCTGGGATGCTCCACGATGGGCCTCGCTCCTCCCTGCAGTGAGCCACCTGCTATTCGTCTCTAGAACAGTCCTTTCTGCTCTGTGGTCTACAAGCTGACCTCAAGAGGAAGATGAAGCTGCAGTAGGGCAAGTTGAGGTGTCAGGCACAGCCTTGGGCTACCTTCACCAGTGTCCTCAGCCTTGAATCCCACAAGGGTTGGGGGAGGGCAAGGGGACCATATAAGGTCTAGGGAGAATCTTGTGGAATTTGCCACCTAAATACATGCACAGGAGATTCTTAGTCCAATCTTGGCACAGCTGAGTCTCAAGGCACAAGATTGGAGAATGCTGCCCCCTAGAGCCAGGATTAAAGAATTCTTCACAAACAGCTGTCCATTCTTTATTTATAGAACAAATATTTATTGAGTTCCTACCTAAGTTCCGGGCATTAGACTAGGAACTGGGAATACAGAAGTGATCAAGACAGGCAATAGGACCACTAACCATGAGAGTTTTCCATAGACTCAGGGATTTCTTGAAATGCTGGACCTGTGATAGTAAAATCAGCATGATCCCAGACAAACCTACAGGAGCTGGTCCCTGACAGATAAAGCCCCTGTCCTCATGGAGGTTTATATTCAATGGGATGGCAAGGGTGGGGATGAAAAGATTAAACAAATACATAAGACAATTTTATGTAGTGATAAGATGTCACTTATCACAAGGTGTAAGACAAAGTAGGGGGGCTGTGCTGCTGCTGCTAAGTTGCTTCAGTCGTGTCCGACTGTGCAACCCCATAGACGGCAGCCCACCAGGCTCCCCCATCCCTGGGATTCTCCAGGCAAGAATACTGGAATGGGTTACCATTTCCCTCTCCAATGCATTAAAGTGAAAAGTGAAAGTGAAGTCGCTCAGTCGTGTCCAACTCTATGCAACCCCATAGACGGCAGCCTACCAGGCTCCTCTGTCCATGGGATTGTCCAGGCAAGAGTACTGGAGTGGGTTGCCATTGCCTTCTCTGAGTAGGGGCTGTACTTTAGAGAATAAGGACAGGATTGCCACTCTGATGAAGTAACATGTGACCTGAGGCTTGAATGATGAACGATCAATCTTATGAGCACTCAGAGAAGAGTTTTCCAGGACTTCCCTGGCAGTCCAGTGGTTAGGACTCTACACTACCACTGCTGGGGGAGTGGGTTAGATCCCCGGTCAAGGACTAGGATCCCACATCCTGCTTGCTGGGCTTTCCTGGTGGCTCAGATGGTACAGAATCTGCCTGCAATGCAGGAGACCCAGGTTCGATCTCTGGGTCAGGAAGATCCCCCAGAGAAGGCAATGGCAACTCACCCCAGTATTCTTGCCTGGAGAATCCCATGGTGGAACCTGGTGGGCTATAATCCATGGGGTCACCAGAGTCAGACACAACTGAATGACTAACACTTTCAGTACTTTTCACTTCATCCTGCTTGCCACAAGGCATGGCCAAAAAAAAAAAGGGAGAGAGAAGAGCTTTCTAGACATAAAGTTACTAACAACCCAGAGCAGGAACAACCTTGGCACATTCAAGAAACAGAAAGAAGGGTAGTGTACCTGAACTGAAATTGGCAGAGGTAAGACTGGTTGGATGGAGTTGGCAAGGCTCTGATTTGCTTACCCAAATTGCTATGGAAAATATTGAGGGATTTAAGCAGGGGAGAGCTGTATTCTGGTTGTTATCTTTAAAAGACCATTCCAGCTGCTGGCTGCAGAGTGGACAGGAGGGGTAAGAAGGAGCAGAGGAAGATGGGTTAGGGAGCTGCTGCAGAAGGGCAGGTAGTGACGAAGGTGCTTCGACTAAGCATGGGGACGGAGAGAAAAGAGAGGGCAGACCCAACTGTGCTTGCTAATGAATTGGACATAGGGGTGAAGCCACAGTGAATAAGGATATATCCCAAAGGACATCAGAGTTCCCTCCAGGTGGAGATTAAGAAGCAGTGCGGAGGAAACCCTGACACATCCAATAAACTCAATCAACTGGTGTATAGCTTGGTAGCGTCACACTGTTGTTGTTCAATCATTCAGTAGTGTCCAGCTCTTTGCTACCCCATAGACTGCAGCATGCCAGGCTCCCTTATCCTTTACTGTCTCCCAGAGTTTGCTCAAATTCATGTCCATCAAGTCGATGATGCCATCCAACCATCTCATTCTCTGTCACCCTCTTCTCTTCCTGCCCTCAATCTTTCCCAGCATCAGGGTCTTTTCCAGTGAGTCAGCACTGTGGGAGGAGATCTATGTCTGGAATGTGCTTGCTTAGGAGGAGTGAGAAAGAAATGTCTTAGGAGACAAGATGCCCCGGGGTGGTAGTTAGGAGTCTGTCTTAATATTGATGTGGTCCAATTTAAAAGTGACATCAGAGGTTATCCATGTAAGAGATGTTTACATGACCTGAAATGGAATGAGGGATGGTAAATTAGGGTAATGAGGTTAATTGTAACAAGCTCGAAATCTCAGTGACTTAGTACACACACACAAAAAGTGTTTTTCATTCATATTACAGTCCAGGGAGGGTCTGGGGGATGGAGTGGGTAGTTCTGTTCATTCATTCATTTAAGGGTCCCAGGCTCTTTCTATCATGTGGCACAGCTGTCTTCAACATATGGTTTCTAAAATCATCACAGAACGGGAAGAGGGAATGCATGGTGCACAGGAGACTATGGGTCCAGCCTGGAAATGGGGCATATTGCTTCTGCTTTGATTCCAATACTCAGAACTTTCTCTGATAGCATCAACTTAACTGCAAGGAAGCTGGGAAGTGTTCAAAGTTCCAATTCAGTAGGTCATGGGCCAGAAAAAGAGATGCTCATGGTGAGCACTGCTGGTCTCTGCTGCAGGCAGGGAGGAGAGTGGCTGCCTCTCTTAGGGATGTTGGGTGAGGGGAGTGGTGTTTTCTTGAGTTAGGATTGCAATGAGAGCTCACTCTCTGAAAGCACCTTGGAAAGGAAGCTGATGTGGGGAGAAGAGCATGGGTAATGCACGCCTGTGTGCTTTGCAGCTTCATAATCCTCCCATGCTTTCCCCTTGTCCTGGCCTTTCTCCAGGTAAGATCTTTTTTTTTTTTCTTAATTTGGCTGCTCTAGATCTTAGTTGTGGTATATAGGATCTTCAATTTTTGTTGCAGCATGTAGGATCTTTTAATTGTGGCATACAGGATCTAGTTCCCTAATGAGGGATTGAATCCAGGCCCGCTACATTGGGAGCTCAGAGTCTAA
This sequence comes from Okapia johnstoni, assembly GCA_024291935.2. Lineage (NCBI taxonomy): Eukaryota > Metazoa > Chordata > Mammalia > Artiodactyla > Giraffidae > Okapia > Okapia johnstoni. The sequence continues at coordinate 121,629,380 of CM044307.1, read as the reverse complement.
ATGACCACTAGGCAAGTCCCCAGATAAGATCTTTATCCCACATCACATCATTAAAATAGCATTGTGGATGCTTTCCCCTCTACAATTTTCTTTTCCCATCAAATCTAACTTGGATACTAAAGTCTAAATAATCTTTCCTAAGACATGGTTTTTGTAGTGCTATCCCTGTTCAGTAATAATAACAACAATTTCAAAAGTGTCAATAATAATTTGTCAGATTACAGCATTGAGTGCTTTAACTTCGGCATCTCAATATTTCTCAGTTGCCTTAACAAGCCGACTACACATCATTCCCACCCTGCAGATAGAGCAGCAGAGATTCTGAGAGGTTCCTATACTGTCTAATGTGCTGTCTAATATGGCAGCCACTAGCCATGTGTAGCCACTAGCCACTAGGCATCTGGTCCCATCCCTTTATGACAAATAGATGGGGGGAAAGTGGAAACAGTGACAGATTTTATTTTCTTGGGCTCCCAAATCACTTCGGATGGTAACTGTAGCCATGAAATTAAAAGACACTTGCTTCTTGAAAGAAAAGCTATGACAAACCTAGACAGTATATTAAACCTAGACAGCATATTAAAAAGCTGCATACTCAAAGCTATGGTTTTTCCAGCAGTTGTGTGCGGATGTGAGAGTTGGACCATAAAGAAAGCTGAGAGCCAAAGAATTGATGCTTTTGAATTGTGGTGCTGGAGAAGACTCTTGGGAGTCCCTTGGACTGCAAGGAGATCAAACCAGTCAATCCTAAAGGAAATCAAACCTAAATATTCATTGCAAGGACTGATGCTGAAGCTCCAATACTTTGGCCAACTGATGTAAAGAGCTGACTCATTGGAAAAGACCCTGATGCTGGGAAAGATTGAGAGCAAGAGGAGAAGGGGGTGACGGGGTGGGGGGGCGGTGAGATGGTTGGATGGAGTCACCGACTTAAGGGACATGAGTTTGAGCAAACTCTAGGAGATAGTAAAGGACAGGGAAGCCTGGCGTGCTGCAATCCATGGGGTTACAAAGAGACACAACTGAGCAACTGAACAACAACAAGCCATGTGTAGCCATCTAGATTAAAATCAATTAAAAATTTAGTTCTTCAGTCATATTAGGTACATATCAAATACTCAACAGCCACATGTGACCAGTAGCTACCAGTGCAGAGAGGGCAGATATAGAAAATTATTTTCTTCTGGACAGAAAGTTCTCCTGAGTTAGGGGAAGCCTACTCAGGTGACATACTAAGTGGTAACCGCATCTGAGCATGAAATTCTTCAACAGCTCTTTATTGCTTTCACAGTTAAGCCAAAGTTTCAGCCTGCACTTAACCTTCTTGTGTTATATCCTGGGCCCAAGCTACTGTTACATAATTATCTCTTGTTATTTTCTTGCACAACCTCACTCTCCAGTGTAACAAGTTTGTTCACTCCTCTCCAATAGTCCTGACATGTGCATTCATAAATATTTTTGCTCTCCTCCTTTCTATCTGCCCAGCTAATTAATTGCTACCTGACCTTAAGGTTCAAATAGCATAAATATTTCTTGAATCAGTTCCTTCTTCCCCATTCTCGCTGACTCAGCCTGAACCACCTTTCATTCTCCCCTCATCATCTCTTGCCCTCACAGCCTTTCCGCTGCTACTAACCATACTCGCCGATGTTTATGAAGCACCTACTGCATACTAGTCACTCTTCTAAGCACTGACTCCTCACAAAATACTTTGAAGCGAACAACACAGCTGTCTCCATTTTACAGATGGGACAACTAAAGCACAGGGAGATGAAGGATTTGAATGGCCTCTCTGCTTTCTGGTCTTTTCGAAGGAGGTTCATCCTCACACTATTACCCTGGCCACATTTCTTAAACACAGAACTGTTACTTCCCTCCCCTGGCTCCACAGAGAGGGGGAAACCTAAGAAGAGCAAGCAAGGCCATTTTCGTTCAGAATAATTCCAACCTCAAAACCCTTTACACCACCCACAGACCACAAACTACTTACAGTTTCCCAAACCTGCCATGTTATTTCTTCCTTCTGGGCTGTCACCCAGGCTGCTCCCACTGAGTGGAGTGCTACCCCGCAGGCCAGCTCTGAAGTCATCCACGGCAGTGCACTCTGGACCACAGGGCCTGCTCCCTCCTCAGAACAGCCAGCAGTAACTCCCTCCATCAGCAGCTTGCAAAGGAGGGCTGGATACCGAGCTCACCAAATTAAAATCACTTCTCATTAAAAATATATATACTGCCAAGATTCAAACTTAATAAGGCAGGGGTGGATTCTGGGGTCTTTTTTTTTGTTTTTAAAGAAGCTCCCCAGACTATTCAGCAGTGAAGCAAATACTTCCCTTGTAGCTCAGAGGATAAGAATCTGCCTGTCAATGCAGGGGACTCAGGTTATATCCCTGGTCTCAGGAAGACCACACATGCCTTGGAGCTACTAAGCCCCGGCCACAACTACTGAGCTGACACGCTAGAGCCTTCTTCTCTTGTGCTCCAGGAGAGAAGCCACCACAATGAGAAGCCCCTGCGCCCCAGGGAAGAGTAGCCCCCAGTTGCTGCAACTAGAGAAAGCCTGTGCAAAAGCAATGAAGATCCAGTGCAGCCAAAAAAAAAAAAAAAGTGAAGCAAATGTGGTTTGCATCATTCACTTGGCAACTAATCATGTCCTGACTATATTTCTTGTGAATGATCTCCTTTATTGTTATTTCTTACCTTCATTCACTCACATTCATCCATTCAACAAACGTTTACCAAGGGGATTTGATGTGCTGGAAACTCTTATGTGTTGCTGTGAATGAAAGAGGCAGAGTTGCTGTTCATGGAGATAGCTGAATAACGGGCCACCAAGATGTCAGTGTCCTGATAGCCAGAATTTGTGAATTTGTTACTTCACATGCCAAAAGGATTTTGCTGGTGTGATTAAGCTAAGGATCTTAATGGGGAAATAACTTTGGATTATCCAGGTTCTTAATCACAAGGGTCCTTATAAGGGAAAAGAAGGAGGCAGTAGAATTAGTGAGAGAGAAAAGATGATGTAATGACAGAAGCAGAGGTCGGGGTAGTGTGACTGTTGGCTTTGAAGATGAAAGAGTTGGCTTTAAAGACTCTCAGAAGTCAAGGGATGTGGGCAGCTCCAGAAGATGAAAAATGCAAGGAAACAGCTTTTCCCCTCGTGCTTCCAAAAGGAAAGCTGCCCTGCCCTCCCCTAGATTTTAGCCCTCTGAGTTCCATTTTTGGACACCTGACCTACAGAACTGTGAGATAATAAATGTGTGTTGTTTGAAGGCACTAGATCTGTGGTAATGTGCTACAGCAGGGACAAGAAATAAATACAAGGTATGTTGGATACTTACTTCATGCCAGTATGCGATGAGCCTCCTCCACTATATTATAAGTGTTTGAGGGCTCCGTGTGCTACATTTTGATCTTCTCTGCGGGCTCCCAGCATGGCGCTGGGCCCGCAGCCTAAGCTCAGTATACACCTGCTACAGATTCCAGTCTCTTCCTTGGCTTTGTCTGACTCTGATGGAAGTGGCTTTCGGGTAGAGTTGGGGTGGGAGGGGTATGCTTGTGGAGATAAAAGGAGCTGTCCTTGACGGGAAGGAGTCTGAGGTGAGAAGGGTTCCGAGAGAAGCATCTGCTGAAACTTGCTTAATGCCTGAGCAGGGAACCTGATGGATAGATAGGCGCCAAAGCAATCATATTCGCTGTGTAATATCCTATATCTTATTTTTTTATAATTGATTTTTAACGAGAAATTTACATCTTAAATTTTAAACGAGAATGTGATAAATTTTAAAAGCAAACACCGCAGCTGGTTTGTAGAGCTTTGTGTTTCCGGGCCCCGCCGAGGCCTAAATATCCTGATACAGTAGCTCAGAGGACGGGCCCCGGAACCTGCCGTTTTAGGCGGCATCTCCAGGAGATCCGGGCCGCAGGCTGAAGGCAAGCCCAGGACGCGCTCGCCGCGGTGGTTCCGGGCACGGGCGGCCTCCGGCCGGCGAGGGCGCTGTGTCGGCGGCGCAGGGGGCGGGCCGGGGGCGGAGCGCGGGCGGCCGGCGGCTCCGGCTCGGCTCCCGGCTCCCCGCTCCGGCTCCGGGCCCTGCACCTGTGACCAGCGGCCGCGCTCGCCCTCCGCGCCCGGCGCTCGGCGCCCGCAGCACGCAGCCCCATGGCCCCGTCCCGCCTGCAGCTCGGCCTTCGCGCCGCCTACTCGGGTCTCAGCTCCGTGGCCGGCTTCTCCATCTTCCTCGTCTGGACGGTGGTCTACAGACAGCCGGGCACCGCGGCCATGGGGGGGCTCGCAGGTACCCCGGGGCGCGCGGGGGGCGCTGGGGTCCGGTTCCCGCGGCTCGGGCGCCCGGCTGCGGGGGAGGCGCCGGCGGCTGCTCCAGGAAGCTCCTCCCGGGCGGCGCTTCCCCGGGGAGTGGGTGGCGTGTTTACCCAAGACCGGCCATGGGCAGAGCAGGCCCCGCTTGGGCCCGGGCTCCTGGGCATCCCTCGGGGGCCTCGGGGATCCAGTGCCCGCCCCAGGCCCGGGGCCCCGATGTCCCGCCTCTGCCGTTTTCACCAGCCCCGCGGTCCCCAGGTTAGCGCGTCCACTCTCCACCCTGTGCCTCGGTGACAGCGCCCCTACGCGCCCTCTGCCCTCGCCACCTCCTATGGGCGGCGAGGTGTGAAGACACCCAAACACACACGCACTTGTTCTGGGGGATCCGCGCCCCTTCCCTGGAGGCTGGGTGAGCGCGGAGAAGGAGTCAGTGCAAAGGAGGGCTGGGTTTCCCCGGGGAAGCCCGGTTGCCTCCTTCCAGGGTGGAGCCCAGTCCCGGCAGAGTCCTCAGCGGGGACTCAGGACCGCGCTAGGGGTCTCAGGGGGAACTGACTGTTTTCTTTCCACCACGTCGGTGTCTCTGTGCCACCCTTCTGATGTGGCTCCTGGGCCAAGGTCGGTTAAACCCCGCCAGCCTCCCTTTCTGTGTCTCCAGTAGGGCAGAGGAGGCTAGCACTGGTGTTGAGAACGTCAGCGCGCTGGTGAAGGTCCCGTGCTTACCAATGCTGGGTGCTCGCTCTGCATCTTTGGGCATGTTGTTAACCTCTCTGTGTTGCAGAGTTGGTGAGAAGACGAAACATATTTTTTCTACTTGCTCACTTTTTTTTTTAAAACGCTTTCTATGTGTCAGGCACCCTGTTAAGCAAACTGCTTCCGTCATCTCATTTAATCCTTAATTAGTTAGGCATTATTCCTGTGTCCATTTTACAGGTCAGGCTTAAACTGAGGCTTAGTGTAAATAAATAGCTAACCCAGGGTTACACAGCTCCATGAAATAATATGTGTGGAAAGGCACTCTGGAAAAAAGTACATGTGAGGATAATGCTTCTACATTAGGATGATCTTATTGGTAACTAAACTCTGCCAAAAGAGCCCTAAATGGACTAACTAAAAATAGCTAGATTTGCTCATTGCCCTGAAGCTTACTGACTACTATCTGGATAGAGGAGGAACAGAGGTGGGGTTTCTGTCTTGTAAGAGGGGCATAGGTTACCGCAGCCTAAGCAATGCCAAGCAGAGCACTGGGGGTCTCCAAGGAAGGGTGAGTGGGTACACAGCTGGGCTGCTCCTCATGCCTGCCTGGGTTCCCCACCTGTGGGTTCTTGTCCTCCTGGGGGACCAGCCTGCCCACCTCTGCTCAGTTATCTACAGACCCCTGGCTCCTTTCCCCTCTGCACCCCCCTCTCCCCCCGCCTGCCATGTTCCTCCTAGTTCTCTTGTCCTTGCAGTGTGTTCCCATTTCCGTTGGCCCTGCTGCTTTCCCCTCTGGACGGTGGTGTGACTCCTCAGGTGAAGCCCAGGGGTTGCCCTGATGAGACTTGACAGGAGGGGGCTGGTTGGGGGTGAGGAGGAAGGGCCACCCCTGGAATCCGAGCTGGGTGTGTGGAGTCTGACCTGATGGAGTGAGCCCCACGGAGCCGTGTGACCGTAGGCACATCGATGCCTCCTGGGGCTCGGTTTCCTCTTCTGTTAGGAATGGGAGGAGATGCTGCCGACAGGTGTGTTGTGTGAGGCCCCCATTCAGGTCTAGAATGTAACAGCTGTCTGTCCTCTCCCTGAATCACCCATCTTGCAGCTTCCTGTTGGGGGGCAGCCCTGGGGAGTCCCAGGGTTTCCTTCTGACCCAGTCCTGCCTTCTTTCCCTCTCTGAAGACTTTCCTTGGCTTCCAAGACAGGCCAGCTATGGAGTTGCCCACGGGAGAGATGTGAGGGCAGCAACAGCTGGGGCAGGGTCCTGGCATCTCCCTGACAGCCATCGCAGAACCAAAGATGCCCGGAGATGGTGGTAGTGGCGACCGTGGTTGTGGCCCTTGTGGTAGCAGCATGGCAGCTGGGGGAGGGGCAGTGAGGGCCACATGCCCGCTCCACGTGAATGGGGGCTGAGAGCGTCTGCAGCCAGTCAGCCTCTTCCTCTTTTGAGGGTGAATCATCAGCAGATTTGTGAGCACCCCACTTCTGACTTGGCATTTTCAGAAACTGCCGAGTCACCAGAGGGCAGGCCCAGTGTACTCCTTCCCCTGTGTGCCAGGCAGGGCTGCTGGGGGGTGCTGGCTTCCTAGAGCCCCTGGGAAAATGTGCCTGGGTGGAGACCCACTCTCCCTGATCCTGGTGGTTGTCTGGGAAGAAATGGCTTGGAGGAGAGGCTGGAGAAATGGTTTTGCTTGGGAACCCTTGGGAAGAAGACTGACTCTAGGTCTAGTAGACCAAAATAGAGAGTAAGATTGGAAAGCTTGGCTGGGTGTCCAGTGGCCTCTGTGTTCTTCCCGGGAGCTGTGAGTGAGAGAAGCAAGTGTTGGGGGTGGGAACAGAGTGGGCCCTGGGTTCAGTGGCTTACTCGTTTGTGTTTCCCCTTGGGCCCCCTGGGCTCCCCTGGCTCCTCACCTTCTAACCCAGCCACTGGGGGTTCTTTCACTGACCAGCTGTGTGCCTTTGTTGCCCTGAGCCAAGCAGGACCCTGCTCCTTGAGTCAGGTGGGATGGAGCAAGGAGTGAGGTCTGGCATGGACACGCAGCGAGGTGGGCCTGGGAAACTGTCCGCTTTGCCCCGAGTCGTGCAGACCAGGCTTCCTGCAGTCTAGAGTGTCCCAGGGAAGGGACCCCAGGGGCTCTTGCTGCCTCAATGACCACCTGGGTGGAGTTAGGGGCAGTCCCTCTTCTACTGGCAGAGGCAGGAGCCAGGGTGAGTGGGGATGGGCCTGCTTCCAGATGTGGCTTGTGTTTATCTGGAGGCCAGGCCTGTGAGCAGGGGAAGTGAGAGGTGGGGCAGGTTGTGCCTGCTTATTAGTGGAGAGCTGGGATCTGGAACACCCCAAATGGTCATCTTCCTCTTCCTCCTGCTCAGCCCTTTTTGCTACATGGGTGGCTGTGGGGGTGGATACATGGGTGTTTGGGAGGGACCCCTGGAGCGCAGCTAGTGGACTAAGAGAGGGCATCGCACAGGCCCTTATTTCAGCGTTTCCTAACCCAGAAATTGCTGAGTCACAGGAGAATCGCTCTGACCTCCTTATTTTCCCCCTAAGCTGGCTTCCAGAATCTTTGAGTGTAAAACATCAGAGAGCCATCTATTTCAGCCCCTTCATGGCACGGTGAGGTAACAGAGGGCAAGCGGAGCTGTCACAGAGATGCCCATCTGACGGCTCCTTGGATGTGCATGGTGACAACACCTTCCTCCCTAGGGCCCTTTAAGAAAGCAAACAGCTCCTCCGGTGAACACTTAGGATGCACGTGAGATGACTGGGAAAGACTTCTGGGAAGGGTGACTAGCACAGCATCCATCCAGATCATGGAAGATGTACGCGGAAGCCAGGGGGTTGGTATTCTGTCCGTCTCTGGCCTGGACCCACTTTCTGCCTTGGCAGGGATGAGGATGTGCTTGTCCTGGCTCACCCTGACTCAAGGGCCACATTCCAGGCCCCTAACCCCTGAGGGAGGTGGGGGTTGAGCGGGGGGCAGAGCCAGGAGAACGTGGGTCAAACATCATGGGAGAGGAAGCCGCAGGTGTTGGCAGAGGTGAGTCCTCACTAGCGGGGAGCCTTATGTCACCCAGTTTCCAGGTTGGTGGGAACTTCAAGCATCCATGCTTTCAGATGTGGAGGCTCTGAGGCTCTGAGAGTCACGAGCAGCCCTGCTGTGCCAAGCCCAGGCTTCCTGGCTGGCAGTCTCATGGTTCTCTGTCCCTTGCCAGGCTGCCTGAATTGTGACAGCTTCTGAGGTGGTAACCAGAGTAGAGATCTGTGATGACTCCCCCCACAACCCACCACCTTCTTATTTTCCCCCAACTTAAAAAAATATTACGAAATATTTCAGGCACGTAAAAAGGAATAGACAATTTAGTGAACTCCCTTAAATATCATAGATTCAGTCAAAGCACTCTCCCACCCCGATTGCCCTGCTTCCCCTCCCTCTCTCCCCTGCCAGAGCTGACCACGGCTTTCCTCAGCCTTCCAGTGCCCCTTTGCGTGTAGTGGGTGTGGCTCACTTTCTGAAAGGCCTTCTGACTCTCAGGATACAGCAGCCTCCACACAGCTGACTCTACCTCATTCCTAATTCCTCCCTTGTCGGGACCCTGCAGCTCTGCCCCAGACCCTTGCCAATGGAATTAATATTTGCTTCTCTCTTTGGGCTGCAGTGGCAGGCAGCGCCTGGCACAGAAGGCACTCATTGTATTGGCTGACTGGCAGCTGGCATTGGAGGGGAAGAGCCTGGCCAGGCCCAGAGGGCAAACTTAGGACCGGCTGGGGGCAACTGGCCTGCCCTTTAAGCAAACAACTTAGGAAATGGAGTCTAGCAGGGGACTTCCCTGGCAGTCCAGTGATCAAGACTCCGTGCTTCCACTACCAGGGGCATGGACTGACCTCTGGTCAGGGAACTACAAGCCCGAATGCCACATGGCACGGCCAAATAAATAAATAAAATTGAGTCCGGCCAAGAGCAAGAAGAAGGCCACTTGGGCACTGGGTGGTCCTGGGAGTTTTACCACTGGGCATCCCCATTCCATAAAACCAATACATAGAGTTTGGGAAGAGCCCCACTGCCCAAGCCATTAGCCTTTCAATGTGGTGGTGGTGGCCTCTGAAGGTGGGGGAGCAGGAGCATCAGAAGAAGTGCTAGTCACTCAGTCATGTCTGACTCTATGGACTTTAGCCCACCAAGCTCCTCTGTCCATGGGAATCTCCAGGCAAGGATACTGAAGTAGGTTGCCATTCCCTTCTCCAGGGGATCTTCTCGACCCAGGGATCGAACCTGCGTCTCCTACATCGCAGGCAGATTATTTACTGCTGAGCCACCTGGGAAGCCCAGGAGCACCAGGGTGGGGGCAATGCCCCCACATCTGTGGCCCCCAGGTTAGGTAGTAGGGAGTCCTTGGAAAGCAGGTTGGATTGCAGTGGTCCTCAAACTTTCTGACTTCAGGACGCCTTTATGCTCTTAAAATGGGAAACCCCAAGGAAATTTGTTGATGTTGGTTATGTCTATCAATATGTACTGTATTAGAAATCAATACTGAGGAATTAAAAATTCTTAACCATTTTAAACTATAATACTAAAAATAACATTGTGATAAGTAACATTTTTTTGGTAAGAAATACTCAGGTTTCCCAAAACCAAACTAAGGAAAAGAACAACAAGGTTTCATATTTGTGCAAATCTCTTTAATGTCTGGCTTTACTGGAAGGCAGCCAGAATCTCTCAGCTGCTTTTGCATTCATGTCCTCTTTACATCAGAGGCCACTGTGGACTCCAGCAAACTACGCTCAACAGGGACAGAGAAAAGGCCCATACTACCTTACTGTTTTTTTGTGAGAACAGTCTGGCCTGGGGGACCCGCAGGGCCCTGGGGGTCGGCAGGTGAGGACGAAAGGGCCCCTGCCTGAGCCTCTTTCGTCTCTCCCCGGCAGGTGTGCTGGCGCTGTGGGTGCTCGTGACACACGTGATGTACATGCAGGATTACTGGAGGACGTGGCTCAAGGGGCTGCGCGGCTTCTTCTTCGTGGGCGTGCTCTTCTCGGCTGTCTCCGTCGCCGCGTTCTGCACCTTCCTGGTGCTGGCCATCACTGGACACCAGAGTAAGGGCTTCCGCCGCCGGGGCGGACAGAGTGTGGGCGGGCCGCTGGGTGGGGCGCTCAGTAGACCCCAGATTACCTTGCTACGTTCAACGTTTATGCCCACAGGACTGGGCAGATCACTTAACTTCCTTGTACCTGGCTTTTCTCATTGTTACAGTGGAGACAATGGACCTTCCCATCCCACCCTCCACCCCCACCCCCACCCCCACCCCCCGGGGTTAGAGGGGGAAATGTGAGCTGCAGTCAGCACCCAGGAGTGTGCGGTTAGCATACCTTTTAGCCTCCCGCCCAGTTCCGGGATGGGCGCGCCCCCTGGTGGCTGTAGTCTGCAAGTAGCCAAAAGCCCTTCCTACCCATTCCGATGCTGAAGCAGATTGGAAGGTAGAGGTCTAAGGTCAGTGTGACAATAGCAGAGTGGATGATGATACTGACCTGTGATTAGCCAGCCCTGACCTAGCCTCATCCCCACTGCTTCCTGCTGGCAAACTCTGAATGCTCCGGATCGGTTCAGCCTCTGTTGGAAACTGTGGGGAAGAATGGCCTGGGGCTTGTGGCCTGGTGGCTAGGGGTCAAGGGCAAGGTCCTCAAGTCACAGTTGGATTCTTCTGCCCTGCAGGCCTCACAGACCCCAACAGCTACTACCTCTCTTGTGTCTGGAGCTTCATTTCCTTCAAGTGGGCCTTCCTGCTTAGCCTCTACGCCCACCGCTACCGGGCTGACTTTGCTGACATTAGCATCCTCAGCGATTTCTGACCCCACGGGATGAGGGCTCTGCACCCTGACAGTCCTCAGGACCTGGACTCAGCCTCTGAGACATCAGGCGGACTTGTACACCCCCTGGGAACCCCAGAACTGAGGCGAAAAATACACAGCAGGAGGACAGATGGTGGTGTCCATGACGCTGTCCTGTCCGCTTTGGGGGAGCCCTGGGTGCTGTGGGAAGGGGGTCCTGCCGTGTTGCTCATCAGCCTGGCTGGAGGGCAGCTTTATACCTTTGAAACGTGGATCTATTTTCTTAGCACTCAGTGGGCAGTCTTTGTAAGCAGGCCAGGGCAACAGTCAAGGCAGTGGGGCCTTGGCCGTGCCTGGGGCCCAGGGGCAGGCAGTATGGTCTCTGCTGCCCTGGGCCCTCTCCCTCAGGCAGGGTGGGACCCTGGGGAGGTCAGGTCAAATAAGGGATCTCTAGTAAATACTTCTCAGCCCCCTACCCCAGCACCCCCATCCTTGTGTCCCCCAGGTGTCCGGTAGTTGAACTCATTGGTCCCAGGGGTGGGTGACATTGGCTCTTTTCCCAAGGCCTGGGGACCCAGGGGGAGTTCAGAGTCCCTCTCCCCACCCTGTTCCCACAGCACTGGCTCCAAGATTGTGCTAGAGCCGTCGCCCCTTCACCACATTCATCAGAGCAGGATGCCCCAAATGAGGCCAGACTCAAGGTCTTGGGGGAGGTGCTCCTGCCCCCGAAAGGGCTTTGGGGAAGGGGGCAGCACAGATTGGGCTAGAAGCAACTCTCAAGTGAGGCACCTATAGCCCAGCATTTCCGCTCAGTCTTCTCACACCTGCTCCTCCTGGCACCCGAATCACCGCAGCCCCCAGACACACCCCCCCCTCCACCCCGGCCCCGCCAGATGCCCTTCATGAGAGCTTTTTATCTTTCAAAATCTCCCTTCCGAAGGACAAAATCTGCTTTACTGCCTATACACTGGCCCAAGGGCTCACCACATTCGGGAGGGAAGGGGCTACATCGATCTTTTCTTCGGCTGCCATTTTGCACGGTCCACCCCTTTCCCACCCGATGTGTCCTGCCCCTCGGTTCTTTGCCTTATCTGTGTCACTGTCACTTTAGCAGAAGTACAGCAGCCATTTGTATCAGCCAGCCTCCAGTGCTTTCTTGTGGGGTGGACTATGGGAGAAGTGGGTGGGAAGGGTGGGGATGGGTGGGCTCTCCAGTTGTATCATTAAGTAAGCCATTTCCATAACAGAGGAGGTTCTCTCCCTCTGGTCCCACTTGAGGGACTTCCCATGGGGGAACCCCCCAGCCCAGCACTGCTCCTCCAGCCCACCCCAGGAACACCCCCAGCCAGGGTGAGGATGCCCCCCAGGCACAGCTTCAGCAATGCCTGTGGGACTGAGTGCCTGTTGCCCAAGAGGCCAGGACAGAAGGGATGGACATGCTTTCCTTGTGTTCTCCAGGCTCTGAGGACTTGGGGCCAGATCCTAGCTAATGAGGCTGCTGCTTCTGCTGCCTGAAGAAGCCTGGCCGTCTCGAAAGCGTAAAGACAGGCACCGGCAGCCCCAGCACCTCACAGTGGGTGAGCGTGCCCAGTCCTGTCTTCTTACCATTCTCTCTTCTAGGCTCAGTAGATGCTTAAGGAGTCAAGGTCCATTAGAGCAGGCAGGAACCCAGCAGTGTCTATTTCAAGAGCCTTCAACTGATCAACAGAGGCCCCAGGAGGTGACATGACTCAGTCCCAGGTGGGACTGAGACTCTTTAGGGAAGCCCAAGTGAGTGGGTCTGCAGGCCTCCATGTCCCCCACCCTCTAACAGGCCCTCTGTCTGTGGACTCAGAGCTGCCGCCTCAGTTACCCAGAGGTGGGGCAGGCAGGGACAGCCAGGGTGGCTTCACGATAGATTCTTCCTGCAAGGCAGCTGCCACAGATCAAGGAGCTGGAGGGAGCTGCCTCCCAGCCCAACCCGTCCCTTCTCTTCCACATCAAATCAGGTGTAAGCTATGCTGTGTAGCTGTAGGCCCACTACCCTCCCCTCATCCCCTGGAGGCCCTTTCACATGCACCTTTAAAGCAAATAAAACATTTATTGTTCAGATTTTTTTCCATTTTTTTTTCTTTTTTACAAAAACATGCATACATACACAGGGTATAGTGGTCCTGGGGAAGACTCACGAGCTTGCATGCACACATACTCCCTCTTACTTTCACGCGCGTGCGCGCGCGCACACACACACACACACACACACACATACACACACACACATACACACAAATACTTTCCTTCTAGGCCCCAGGCCTCAACCCCAGAAGCCTTGAAGACTGTGCCAGGGTAGCCCCCCCCTCCCCCATGTCTTCCATCCACTCTCCCACCCACTCTCCCCTCAGCCAAGCTAGTTCTATGTAGGGCAAGAGTCAGCTGGGGTCCAGGAGACCCCAGAAAGAGAGAAGGCTCACGGAGGGGCATGGTGACTGAGGGAGCCCTGGGGGGGTCATGCTGTGCTTCTGAGGGGAGATGAAGGGTTTGGCACCATTGGATCAGGAAGCACGGAACTCCAAGAGCACCTGTCTGCTCCACCAGGGCACTGAGATGGTCGACGCAGGGAGTCCTCTGGCAGGGGCAGGGACCAGATGGGAGGCCTGCCGTGACTGCTGTCAGAGGGGGCTTTGCCTCACTGCCCCATGGTGGGAAGGAAGCTTCCAGAGTCATCCAAGGGAGCAGGAGAGGAGGAACTCCCCTGCATCCAGGGACACAGGACCCCTCGGCTCCTCCTAACCATCCCCCCTCCCGACTCCAGCCCCCAGAGCCTAGGAAGGGCCACTCCGGCAGAGGCCACGTTCACATTTCTGTGTGAAGCCTGGGGCTGTGTGCAAAGTCCGGGGTCTACAGAGCCTAGAATAGTGGTTATGGGCTAGGCCCAGCTGAGCCAGTCCTCCTCTGTGCAGTCCTGAGGAGCCAGGCCCAGCCGAGGGCCAGGACCCAGAGGGGTAGACTCTGCTTTGGGGAGAGGCCTACCGGGGCCCGGCTGGCTGAGCAGCCTGCCTCCTCCAAGGTCCTCTGGTCCCTGTCCTAGACCCCAGGCCTTCTCAGGGTTCTTGGGGTGACTGTCAAGGCTGTTCTCTGGCCCCGACTACCTGCCCAAAGGATCTCTGAAGACCCCGGGAACCGGTACTGCTGCCAGAAGTTGGAGGAGAACCAGGTCCGCGTTGGAGGAGAACCAGGTCCACGGGGCGGGGAGGGGCGGGGCACAGTGGGTGGCAGATTCGGTGGCAGATCCATTCTGGAGCCTCAGAGATTCATGGGTTCCTCCTCCTCCACCAGCTGCCCTGAGGTCCTGGGGGAGGGAAAAGGGTGGTGCTGCCATTGGGCCTGGGGCTGCAGGGAGGGCCGGGGCCCAGCTTCCTGAGAAGCCTGGAGTGGCTGTGCCAGGACCTGGGGGAATCCCTGCAGGGGAGGGGCCGTCAGCCCAGGCTCTTACCGCTCTTCAGCCAGGATGCCCACGGAGAGGGATGCCAGCGCCGTCACTGCCTCCACTTCTTCTGCGTCAGCCCCTGGCACCCTATGCACCCAGGAGTCTGGACGGGAGGCCAGGCGCTGCATGCAGCCCCAGTATTCACCTGGGCAAGAAGCTGATTCAGAAAGGGTTGGGGGCACGAGGCCCCCCACCTGCCAGCCACGTGTCCTAGACTGGTACTGAGGCTGCACATCTCAGGCCAAGGGCCTCAGAGTAGCAGGCGTGTCCTCAGCATGGGGTCAGTTCTCAGCTGCCTCCACCTCCACACAACACCCTCCCTGACTTGATCCCCGCAACCTGAGAAAGTGAGGGTTCAGTGTGCTGTGAGGAGTCCTCACAAAGCCCAGGCCATCCCCCACCCCTACGGCTGACCCATTCCCATGGGTGTAGGGTTCCCATGAGCACCATCTGGGCCTCTTTCCCCTGGATGGGGTCTGTGTCACAGTGACCTCACAGAGCCCTGAGTCCCAGCCTCCTGGAGCACAGAGTCCCCCCTCACATGAAGATCCCAGCAATGCTCAGCCCAGCACAGGACAGGGGAGGTGAGAAGGACACAGAATGAGGAGAGCTGGCCAATACTGCAATCACTCTGTGTGGCCGTTGGAAGCCACTCATCTGCCCAGGGCTCCCACTGCCCCATCTAAACCATGGACGTGACCATCCTGCCTACTGTTGTGAGAAATAATGTCCATGGAATATGCCCAGCACAGAGCCTGGCCAGTGTGAGGGCTCCATGCCAAGTATAGCAGCACCTTCAGTGTCAGGTATGACCCCATGCTGAGCCCAGATGTGGGAGATCTGTTTCATCCATTTTTGTATCCCTAGCATAGACCACGGGGCTTCCCTAGTGGCTCAGATGGTAAAGAATATGCCTGCAATGCAGAAGACCCAGGTTTGATTCCTAGGTCAGGGAGATCCCCTGGAGGAGGAAATGGCAACCCACTCCAGTATTCTTGCCTGGAGAATTCCATGGGCAGAGGAGCCTGGAGGGCTACAGTCCATGGAGTCTCAAAGAGGTAGACACGACTGAGCAACTAACACACACACACACTGCATAGATCATGGGTAGCATATAAAGTGCTCCATAGATGCTGAGCTGAAGTTGAAAATTTAAAGTGCTTTCCAAATGTGGGGTTAACCTAGGACTCAGCTCCCAAAGCAAGTAGAGTTCCTAAGACCCTGTGGCCAGAATTGAGGGTCAGGGTGGGAACCAGCACTTCCACAAACAAGGCCTTAGTGCTGCTGAGGGCAGGGCCCTGGCCTAGGGCAGCAGCTGGGGAAGGCAGGCCAGTCCTGCCTGGTCCCCACTGTCTGCCGGTCCCTGCTGGGTCCATCTGGAAGGCTCTGAGGGTATTCACCTGTGGTGGCGGCTGCCCCCCATTACTATGGGGTACTTTACAGGATGCCTACTCCGAAGCAGCAGCAGCTACCCTGGCCTGGCTGGGGTTGGAAGACCCGGGGCCCTGGTCCCTGGGGGCAACAGACCCCAAGTTTCCCCCAAGTCTGGGGTCAGCAGTGTCCTCTCTCCACACTCACTGTGCACTCGGATCACAGCTTCCAGGGAGCGGATGGCATTGAGGTTGGGTTTCTGCTTCCAGCCTTCTTCTGAGAGGGGATCCACCTACAGAAGAAAGTGTACATCAGTTGCCTGCCTCACAGGGACCCACAGGCCCAGCTCTCCCCCACACCGGGGCCCTCGCTTTCCAGGCTCAGATAGGCATGTGCTCCTGGCTCTGCCTGGGGCAGGGGACACTGACCTGAGGTCTGACCCAGAGAAGAGGCATCCACTCTGTTCCCCTCAGTCCAGGCCTGGCCACCCCCACCCTGCCCATCTACAAGCCCCTAGGGAAACACCCCATCTCCCTGCTCCCTGGGGTGCTCCTGGGAAAACTGGACTGTCTACCCCACAGATGCATGGATCGAGGGCGGGCACCTCACCTTGTTGCCCAGAAGAGCAGCCACACAGGCCTCGGAGGCATCACAGATGGCTGTGAGGTCATGGCCACCCTCCAGGGCCAGCACCACTGCACCTCCGGCCAAACTCATGAGCTGCTGTGTCATGTACCCAAAACCTAAATGGTGGGTAAGGAGGGTTAGGAGGGGCCGGGGTAGATGAGGGAGGCCCTCGCTACCCCTGTTATCTCCCTGCTCAATTCCTCCCTTAGAAAGAGTAACTCAGGTGACAAATCTCTACTTTACCAATCGCTTTCACATGGAACCCCCTGTAAATGCTCTTCGTGTGCCTCACTGAAGCTCACTAAGGTTAAGGGTGGCTAGTAAGTGACAGGGCGAGGACTTGAACCTGGGTAGGGACTCCAGCCAGTGTCTTTTCCACTGAGACACACCATATTCCTCCCTGTCCTCCAGGCTCAGCAGGCTGATTGGGCTCCCTCTGTACTGAGAACTCTGCTCCTCCCCATCCACCCCCACCCAGGAGAAGCTGCCTGCCCAGCCTGGGAAGGACACAGTCAGGGTGGGAGAAGTCCTGTGACCGAGCCTCCAGTCTGCGGGACTTCAGTCCCCAGGTGTGACTTAGGCCTTCCTTGATGAACTGACCTGGCCTGTGCTGCACATCCCCGTCCCATGCTCATGGCCTTGGGCCAGCCACTGTCACCTCCCTCTTGACTTGGGCAGCGCGGCCCCCCCTAGCCCAGCCTTCATGCCCTTGCCGTCCCCCTAGTCGGGGCCCTCCTTACACTTGGCAGAAACATGGTAGCCACCCAGTGGGGGCGGGTGACCCTCGGCAGCATCAAACCCAGCCGATACCAGGACCAGGTCCGGAGAGAACTCCCGGGCAATGGGCATCACGACTATCCTGTGTGTGGGGAACAGGGGCTCACAGGCTGTGCAAGGCTGCCCAGCAGCAGAGGTTGAGGGCCCTGCATGGTGCCAGTCCTCTCCCACCAACTCTACGGGGAACCACCCTGCTTTCAGGACTCCCAGCGGGATGAGCGGATGCCTCTGGTTTCCTTGACCTTGGCCCGCCATCCATGTCCCTGGTACAGCCTAAGGACTCAGCCACCCAGGGCTCTGTTGGCAAGAGGCAGGAAGGAACCAAGGATGAGGGGATGAAAGAGGAGCCGGCGCACTGTGTTTGGTGGGGAGTGGTTGGCAGGGCCGCAGGGAAGGGGCAGGTTATGAAGGCCTCAGGGCAACACCGGAAACACTAGCACTCAGCTGACACCTGCTTAGCACTGAGGTGGTGACACGTCACCACTCACCACCTGAGAGCTGACCAGGGCAATAGATACTCTGAGGTCCTGGGCCACCAGATCCATGCTCATCCTCTGCACATGCTGGCCCCTCACAGCTACCTCCCTCCACCCCTCATCCCTCACCCAACCCTGGGTCCACTCTGCTGTCCTTCAAGACCCTGGGCTCTGGGTGCACAGATGCCAGGAACCCCAGCCCAGGGCTCCTACAAAATTAACTCTCATTAAGAATACTCCAGAAAAGTATACAGAGACCTATACAGGCTTCCCTTTTTCCAAATGGAGTCTAGGAACCCCCAAAGAGAAATACACAATGGCTCCTGAGCCAAGTCCCTCTTCTAGAATGGCTTTTCTTAAGCAACAACCCCAATATGGACATCACCCGCTTGCTTTCCCTCTTCCTCCATAGTTTAGGCTTCTCAGCTCCTATGCAAAGCTCACCTCCTCCAGGCAGCTTTCTTCGCCTGAAAACAGCAACTCTGCTCACTACCCCCTGCCTGTCTCCCTGCACTCAGTTCAACACTGGCTCTTGGTAACGTGTGACATTATAATGTACGCCTTGACCTTTTCAGTCTGTTTCCTGTCTTCCCACAGGGACTGGATGCCCCTAGAGGCTAGCGTAACCATGCCTTTCCCTTTGTCTCAGTCCACAGGCCCACTCCAGGGCTGGTGATTAGATGAGGACAAGCTGACAAGACACCTGATCACCTCCAACCTGGTGCTGCTGGAAAAGGGGAGGAGAGGGTGGCCTGCTGAGCCAGGCCTCCTCTGGGCCCCTAGCGAGCTTACCTGAAGGCAGCCAGGTACTCAGGATCCCCCATAGGGGGGTCCAGACCTCCAGCCCAGGCCACGTTGACATTGAAGCCCTCACCGCTGCCAGCTCCCACCTGGAGAACAGGAGGCAAGAGAGATGTGAAGAGAGCAGTGTCCCGGGAGCAGAACCCCTGGATGTCAGTGCTACAAGAGCAGCTCATGCAGCCCCTTCACTTCCAAATGTAGAAACGGAGGATCAGAAAGGCTCAGCAGCCTACCCAGGATCACACAGCTAGCTGTGACAGAGAGAGTTAGGGCCACTCGGGAGAGTCAGTGGGCCGGAAGATGTGGTTACCTCATCCACAGCCCCACTGCCAGGGAAGAAGTTGCCGTCGTCATGGCGATGAAGGGAGATGTACAGCACATTGGGGTCCTGGTAGAAGGTCTGCTGGGTGCCGTTGCCATGGTGAACGTCCTGTGCAGGGAGATGGGCAGTGGATTAGGGCAGGTCTGAAAGCAGAGAGATGGGGACTGGGGCAGACTGGAAAGGTCTCCAGGTCAGTGACCATTCTGAAGGTCAGGAGCCTAGACCTGGAGGTGAGAACACGGGGGCTCCTCGAGTTAAACTGTCGAGGGACCCATGGGCACTTTCTAAGCCTCAGTCTCCTCACGTTATGTAAAGATATGTACGTAACATGCTGGGTGGGGGTGATGATAACCTGAGACCCGGAAGGGGAGGAGCTGCACCGGGGGCAGGCCAGCCAGGGCCAGAGGGAGAGGGCGTGTTGAGGGAGGGTGAGTGCCAGGAGAGGGAAGAGTCCAGGGTCACACACCAGGAACCCTCACTACTGCATCTTGCCCAAGGTCAGGGCATGATGCAAGTGATGGAAACCACACTCTATTAAAGAGGGGCTAGGACAACGAGGCCCAGCGCCACTCTCAGAGGAGCGCCGAGCACGGCTCCCAGGCTCCTGGCCAGGGAACGCGCATGCGCACAAGTGTGGCCCATGCCTCCCTCCTGCGTTGGAACATCCTGTAAGCAGATGTCAATACGAGGTGGTTAGACACAGGTGCTCCAGGGCTAAGGGGGCTCGGGTCTCAGGACTTACAAGTGTACGGCTGTGTACAGGTTAACCTAACCCCTCTGTGCTGACTTCCCTTATCTGTAAACCAGGGCAGAGTCAGGATTAAATATATGATGCGTGAAACCATCAGTGTTTGGATTTGATTAGTGGTAGGTTGATGTTATGTGCTATTACTGGCACTCTCACTACCTGCAGGGGAAAAGCATAAGTGACCAGATCTACAGAGAGAAGCCAACAGAGGCCCAAAGGCAGCATTCAGATGGCTCCTCCCCTGTGGGAGCTGGTTACGGCTGAGCCCTTCCCGCAGGCCAATTCCTCCCAAAGGCCCCATGATGGGGCCACTATCCTCACCCACGTTTACACACAGGGAAACCGAGGCTCAGGGAGGCGAATGCAGAACTAGGTAGGACACAAAGCCATGTCTCGGGTCGTCAGGCTCAGGGCTCTTTCCACAGGGCTCTCGGAACTGCAGGGCCAGGAGCCGGGACCTACCCAGTCCACAATGAGGATCTTGCTGGCCTTGCCCTGCTGTTGCAGCTGCCGGCAGGCGATGGCCACTGAGTTGAAGAAGCAGAAGCCCCTGGAAGGAAAAGACAGAGGTCGTGCCAGCCCGTTCCCTCCCTGTGCCACCCCTGCCTCATCTGTCTCCAGCCCAGCCCCAGAAGGCTGACAGGAAGGAGGGGGAACCTGGCCAACCAAGGCCCCCCCCAACAGGAGGGCCATGAGGGCCTGCCCCCCACTCCAGCCCACCTAGGCCTCCCTGGACCTTACATGGCTGTGGAATGGTCTGCATGGTGTCCTGGGGGCCGAACCACAGCAAAACCGTTCTGGAAACAGAAAGAATGCTTGTCAACCAAACAGCCCACTGTCTGACCCACACCTCCATGAAGCCGTTCCCCAGCCACAGGCTCTTCCCCTGAGAAGGGACTACAAGACAGCGTGACTGACCAAAGGGCCCTCTGCTGACCCCTAGGCCATGAACACAGAACCTCCCATTCCTGGAGGCTCCTGGCTGTTATCACTTTGTAATAACAACAGCTATTATTTATTGGGCAAAATCTATGTGCATGGCACTGTGCTAAGCACAGGGTAAACACTGGATTTCATCCTTACAATGGTCTGAGGTAAATGTTACCTAATCTTCATAACATCTTCATAAGATAAACATTGTGATTATCTGGTTTACAGACAGGAGAAACCTGGAGCCTTAGGTGGATTTAATATTAATAACTTGTGCGAAGTTGCCTGATAGCAGAGCTAAGACTTGGGCCATGAGCTCCTAAACAGTGGGGGCTCAACACAAGCTCCCATAAGATGCCAAGCCCAGAGCAAACAAGCATGGGTGTCAGCCTGGTGTGTAAAACTTCAGCACCACAAAGGGCCACTATGCCAGTGCACAGGGCCCTGGAGAGGCTCTGCGACTTGCCAGCAGTCACAAAGCAAATATGTTAACTGACCCCACATGAGCATGGGCCTCTCTTAGAGACCACAGGACCAGGGGCCCAGTGACTTGATTCCTCAGCAGGTAATGTGAGCCTAGGCTTCAGATCTCATCTGGCTCCCCAGAGCTCTCGGTTTCCCTCCTGAAACCCTGAGGCGATCTCCAGGAGGAATGCAATGCTGGGCATTCCTTCCCTGCTGCCTGTTCCCTGCCTCCTTCCTCCGTGGCTTGCCCACCCTCCACTCAAGCCTCCTACCTTTAGCTCACGGGAGGCCACTTTGAAGGCGAGGTCGGTGACGCTGCCAGCAGCCCAGCGGGCTGCATTGGAGGAGTGCAGCTCATTCCAGATGGTGTCGGTGTCCACCTGTGGGGGCCAGAGTCAAGGCCCGCCTCACCCACAGCCTCCCATAGGAGCTGGGGCCTCGGGGGCAGTGCCCACCCCATGGCTAGGACCCCAGGGGCAGGGAGATGGGCAGATGGCACTGCCTCCCCCATGCCCCACCGCCCAAAGGCAAGGCCTCCCGTGTCCCCCAATCCCAGCACAACTTCTTCCCAGCTTCAGTCCACATCACCAGCCCGCATCTGGCCAGCACTCTGCTGGCAGCATTGCGCCTGCCTCCCCGGTCAGAGGAGGGGGCATGGCGTTACCTGGGCGGGACTTGGGGTTTGGGCCTGGAGGGGGTTTTAAGCCCCCGCTGACTCTGCTCAGGCCCTCGGGATGGTCGGAGCTCGAGGGGCCGTCTGCACCACTGTCTTCCACTCAGGGCCCCTAGCCCAGGCTGGGAGGCCCCCCAAACCCAGTCCCTGGGCCTCAAGGCTAGGGAGGGGCCGGGGGGCATGATGGGGAGATGGGGAGGGCGAGGCGGACTGAGAGAGGCGAGGAAGGCAGAGAGAGTCGCAAGAGGCTGGAGAAAGAGAGAAAGACAGAGACAGAGAGGGAGAGGAGGGAGGAGAAAACAGAAGCAACAACAGTTGGAAAAATCAGAAAGTGGCAAGAAATGGGAAGTTGTGAACAGGGCGCTGACTGGCTCCCACATAGCCCCCCAGCAACAGTTCCCATCCCTCCAGGACTAGGCTTCCATCCCCTGCTCCACACGCCCAGCCAGGAAACCACCACAGGGACATTTTGAGGGGAGGAAGGGCACTGCCAGGAGGCAGAAGTCCCCAGGCAGAATGAGAAGGAGCAGGGAAAGCTAGGGCATCGGAGGGACATGCCTGGGTCTCCAAGGATGCCAGAGGCACCCCACAGCCCCGGGCCAGGCGGCCTGGAGGCCAGCATGCTCTCAGAGGGAGATGAGCCCAAGCCTCAAGCTCAGCCCTGCTCTCTCAGCCTCCTCAACCTCCACTAGAGGCCTTCAAAGTGCAAGGCAAGGGGCTCTACGCTCAGGAGGACACACCCACCAATGAGGAGCTTCTAGCCAGCAGAGGGGACACTAGGGGAGAGTCCCGGCCCACTGGGCCCGGGAGGACCACCGAAACAGGCAGGCAGGGGCTAGGCCTGGGGGGTCAGGAGGGAGGACGTCTGAGAGACCCTGCACACTTACCCCAACGCCGCCACAAGGCAGCATCACGAACATCCGCTGTGCCAGGAGGCCTGTGGGGAGAGGCCCAGGTGCATGAACTGAACCCGCTCAGCCTCCGGCCCAGCCCGGAACAGGGAGGCCCTGAGAAGAGGGCCGGGAGGAGCTGGCAGGGAGGGGTGGAGGTGGGCAGGAGAGGAACCAGGGGCAGCAAGGGGATGCCCAGATGCCGAAGGGATGAGCTCGGCAGAGTGAGGACTAGAACACAGGAGGATGCTTGGGCTGGGTGAGCCGGTGGCGGGGTGGGTGGGGTGGGGGGGTCTGGGGGCCCCTACCTGCTAGCTTCCCATTGTCCAGTTTGAGGCGGCTGAGCGGGTTGGTGCCATAGAGGAGCACGTGCCGCTCGGAGTGAACCGACTGCAGCTCCTCCAGGGAGGCCTTCCGGCCCCGGAGAGACTGAGGAAAGACCCACAGAGCCCCTGAGCCTCTGCTTTGGGCAGCCCTCCCCTGCCATTCCCACCGCCCAGACTGGCTCCAGGCCCTCCCAGCTCCTTCCCTCCCTCAGCCCCCACCTGCCTGCTCACCTCACACTGGCTCCGGAGACCCCGTTCCAGCAGCCGGGACCAGATGCTCTGGATACGGCCCGCGTGCTCTGGGTGCCTGCTGTTGTCCCCGCAGGAGCACTGGTGCTTCAGCATTACCGAGTCATAGACCAGCCCTGCGGGGAGTGGGCTCAGGGGTCAGGGCCCTGGGGAGCCCCAGACACACCCTACACAGTCCCGCATGCCCCATCCTACCCCTCGGCGCCTGCACACACGCCCCCAGCTCCTTACCCAGGCAGCCTCGGGCACCTCACCCACACACCATGCAGCCCCAACCTACACAACTACCACATGCCACCGCCTTCCTGACTCACTGACCCTCCTCATGTGGCCCAAGGACCATGACCGTGACCTCAAGAGCTTGGAGCCTAACAAAGGGAGGCCTGAGGCTAGGGGCTTGGCTGGATATGATGACCCAAATAGGAGCCCCAAAACTGGGAGCTGGGAAGCCCACAGAGACACCGGGCCATGTGACAAGACAGATGTGGCTTCAGGGAAATTCAAATGGGGAAAAATGAATAACCACCTAACTGCTCAACCAATAAGAAATGTTTAAACTAAAATACTATGATGACACACTATAAAATCTCATTTTCAGGGCTTCCCTGGTGGTTCAGTGGTAAAGAATCTGCCTGCCAATGCAGGAGACATGGGTTTGGTCCCTGGTCTGGGAAGATCCCACATGCCAAGGAGCAACTGAGCCCATGCACCAGAACTACTGAGCCTGTGCTCCACAACAATGGAAGCCAGTGCAATGAGAAACCCACACACCACAACTGGAGAATAACCTCCACTCACCGCAACTAGAAAAAAGCCTGCACAGCAAAAAAGACCCAACACAGCCAAAAATAAATAAATAATTTTTCTTTTAAATCTCACTTTTAAAGATTAATTATATCACAAAGTATTCATAATGTGTAAAATGAATAAGGTAGGGTATAAAATGTAGCCACAAAACGTAGTGTATATGGGATTTACATGTGTGGCTAGAACAAAGACTGGCCTGAAATATGGCAGCATTTACAAGGGGTTGCCTCTGGGTGATGGGATACTGGCTAGTGACTTTTTTTTTTTTTTAATAAATTTAAAGGTCACATCTCTATTTTTTTTCTTTCCTTTTTAAATACTTATTTATTTGGCTGCACCAGGTCTTTGTTGTGGCATGCAGCATGTGAATTCTTAGTTGCAGCATGTGTCCAGTTACCTGACTAAAGATCGAACCTGGGGCCTCTGCATTGAGAGGTGGAGTCCTAGCCACCAGATCACCAAGGAAGTCCCCTGGCTGGTGGTTTTTCTTCCATTCTTATGCTTTTCTATATTTTTCAAAATTTCTAAAATACTCTTGAGTTCTTCTCACAAGCAGAGAAACAATGTAATTTTTGAAAGGTCTGAACTAATTGTCAGGAGACCTGAATTCTTAGCCTGGTCTGACTGCCAGCCAGCTGTCCCCTTGATTTCCCGAGCCTGGGTCTCCTTAACTGTAACGTGGAAACCACCACCTGCTCCATGGGACACTGAGTAGATCTCCTCAGACTAAGAAAGTGCTCTGTGGCCTTGAAACTTGTCCAGAGTGAATTATGACACAGTGAATTATGGACTCTCCTCTGAGCCCCTGTGTGCCCCGGCCTCTTCCTCCTGCCCTCTAATCCAAGCCTTACCTGTGGTGAAGGGCAGGGTCCGGGCAGAGGTCTCTGAGCTGGGCAGGATACGGGCCTGGCTGGTGGGCTCTGGGGTCGGCAGCGAGGCAGGTGCAGCCGGGGATGACTGAGCCCTGGACAGGGGCCGGTGACTGCCCGGGGCCAGGGGAAGCAGCATGGAGTCTCCAGTGGCTCCTCGGGGGAGCCGCCCGGCCAGTCGCTGCTGCTCCCAGAGGAACACCTGAGGGACACGGGGGGCCTCAGGCTCCAGGTTCTCAGACCCTGCTCCATCCGCCTCTGCCCACAGCCAAGAAACCTCCCATCAGGCTCATTTTTTGCAGAAGCCTCTGGCCTTGCCGCTCAGCTGGGCTTTGAGTCTCTGAGCTCCCTGCCCATATACTCCCCCAAAGATCTGCAGCCCAGACTGACCACCCCATTCCACCAGTGCTCCCTAAGCCCTTGAGACTCCAACACCAGAACTGGGGTGAGGGGCCTCAGGTCAGCTCTGACCAGGATCTCCTGGTCTCTGAGGACTATCCACCGCCCAAGAACACAGGGACCTGTGTGAGCCGCTGCACTCTGTGGACTGTTTCCACATCTTATGAGCTGAGTTGTGTCCCTTCCCACCTCGTGTTTAGGATGAGACTCCCAGTCCCCTCAGAATGTGACCTGATCGGTGATAGGGTTTTCACAGAGGTACTCAAGTTAAAATGAGGTCATCAGGGTAAGCTCCAATATGATTCTTGTCCTTATAAACAAGGGAAATTGGGATACAGACGTGGACAGAAGACAATGTGCAGACCCAAGGAGAAAGTGGCCGCCTACAAGCCCAGGGAAGAGACCTGGGGCAGCACCTTCCTTCACAGGGCTCAGAGGAAACCAACCCACCAACACCCCGATTTCAGACCTCTAGCCTTCAGAACTGTGGGAAAGAAACACCTGCTGTTTAAGGCACACATTTTGTAGTACTTGTTACATGAGCCCCAGCAAACGAAGACTCCATGGCTTGACTCGTGCAGTTGAAGGGCCAAGCCTGGCTCTGCCCCACCTCCTGCCCTAGCACCTTCCTGGAAACAGTACTAACAGACACAGGGGAGAAGTCCTAGAGCGGGAATGCATGGGGCTCCATGAAAGGCCAGTCTCGCCACTGGAAAGGGACATGGCTTCACCCTGAGGCTGGAAGGCTGCTGGAGGTGCACGTACATGTATGTGTGTATGAATGCACGTATGCATGTGTGTGAATGCACGTATGCCTGCATGTGTGTCTGTCTGTACCTCAGTGCAGTTTTGGCAGAGGAACCACGGTCCCAGAGCTGTCCCCTGCACTGACGTCCTATCTCCCTCCCTTCCACCATTACCAGGCCCCAGGGTCTCCTGACTCTACCTTCCAAGAGGCCCCTGGGCCTGACCATACCTGCTGGTGCTGCTGGAGAGGAACAGGGCCTCTGGCCTCCTGCTGCCCATGGCTGGACTCCCTGTGTTCCAGGCCATCATCCCGCAGTGGCCCCACGCTCCCGCCGTCTGTCTCGAGGTCCTCAGCTGAGGGTATCTGTCGCAGTCGGGGCTTCTCACTCGGCTTGGCTGACCTCTGGGGGTGAGGGGAGATGTCTACTGAGGAGACATGCTGTGGCACAGGGCATGCAGTGGGGAGTGGTGGTTGGGGCCAGATCATCCTGCATCCTGCTGGAACTCTAGTGGTCACACAGCCCTGGGCCCCACACATCCCCCCTCTGGCCCTGCCCCTCCTGAGTCTCCCTTCTTTCAGCCCCAGTTCAGAGGCCCAGATCAGCCACCCCTCACTGCCTCCCCTACCCCGTTCCCCTCACCTTGATCAGCTGGACGTGAGGTTTGAGCCGCTCCAGGCGGGGCTGCAGGGGGCCCAGCAATGAGGGGGCAGTGGCGCTTGGGGGCAGGGGCTCTGAGCGGGTCCGGCTCAGTGGCCGGTGGAGGCCTGATCCAGAGGGCCGCTCGGTGGTCAGTAAGGACTGGGCAAAGTGGAAGGGCAGTGGCCCAAGCCCGGGCACTGGAAAGAATGGGGTGGGGGGCATAAGGAGGGGACCACAAGGAAAAGTGGAGGAAAGCGAGGGAGGGTAGGGGGTGAGGCAAGCCAGGGACTCAGCAGCAAGACGCACAGGAGGATGGGACCCTGGCCATGCTTGGCACTCGGCAGGGTGCTGGGATCCAGCCCTTCTGGAGAAGCTGGGACTCACCAGTCAGCAGGGGGGTGTGAGACACTGAGGGATCCAGGAGGAGAATGGGCTGCAGGCGAGAGGGCAGGGGGCCCCCAGCCTCAGGCTCCAGGCCATGGGGCAGGAAGAGGTGAGTGTGGGGGCTCCCCAGGACTGGGCCCCGAGGGCCCAGAGTCGCATGGGTCCTGCGGTCACCATCAGCCTGGGGGAGAGTGGGGGAACATCACTGGCGAGAAGACCCCGGTGGGGAGGACAGTGAAGGCCATGGGGCAGGGTGTAGGAGAAGGGACGGAGACATCTCGGGTGCTTGGGGTGGGGGAGGGCGCCTTAGCCACTCACCCTGGCAGGGGCGGGCAGCCCCAGTGTGATTGTGGGCAGCAAGGCGAACGGGGCCAGAGAGGTCTCCTGCAGCCGCAGCCGCTGGCCCAAGAGCGCCTGCCATGGGAGCAGGGCAGGGGTCACCGGTTCCAGACCTCCACCCCAAGGCACACCTTCCCCGGAACCCCCTGGAGGCTCGGGTGGGAGCTGCCCAGATGCTGAAATCCCAGCCTGGCTGGGATGCCTACTGAGGACCGCTGAGCCCCAGAGATGCCCCGGGGTGCCCAGCCTGCCAAGGCCTTACCTCGGAGCCCAGGACGGGGTTGGGGCCATGCTCGCTGTCGTTGGGGGAGCTGCACCCTGATGCTGGTGTACTGCTACTACTAGGGGAAGAGTCTGAGAGTTGGGGAGAAAGGGGTGCACAGTTAGGAGCCAAGAGTGGCCAGGAGGGGGCCAGGAACAAGCCCCTTCCGCGGTGGGCGGGCTCTGCTTCCTGCTTTCTTCCGAGCAGGACAGGAAGGCCACCATCAGGCTCCAGCACCTCTGAACACTTGTTTTTTTTTAAGGTGCCCCTTCTTCTGGGCAGACGTCAGACTAGCCAATGGAGCAAGGGCTGGGCTCAGCCCCAACTCACCCCCTGGCAAGCGTGTAGGGCACCCTGTGACAACCACCCACAGCATCCCTGGGGGAGGGCACCAGGCTGCCACCCACCCACCCCGCCAGGCCTCACCGCCGAGGGTCTCTGCTGGCCGCCGCCGAAGGCTGGGAGGGGCACTCTCCTTCCGGAGTAGCGGGTTCTTCCTCCGCTCCAGAGACTTCTTGGGCTTGTAGCGCAGCTTCAGGTTGGGCTCAGAGACTGCAGGAGCGCCGGGGTCACTCGGTGCACGCCCACCCCATCTCTGCCCTAAGCCCTCCCTTCCAGTCCTCTCTGAGACAGGCAGGAGAAGGCAGTGCCCCTCCCTGGCCCTCCCCCAAGGTGCTTCCCGCTTAGCCCCTCTGGAGGTCCCTGCTGGCCTGTCCACGCACCTGTCTTGCGCAGAGGGAAGTGTTCTGGGGGGTCGCAAGGCAGGCTGGGAACAGGAGGCAGGAAGCTGCTGAGCATGGAACGGGCAGCTCCCTCAGTCTCCAAGGGCTCGAGAGTTCTGCGGAGTGAGCACCAAGGCTGCTTCAGAGGGGTAGGGATGCCGAGGCGTGGCAGCCACCTCCTTCCACCCTTTGGGACCTGCCGGGGGAGGCAGTGGGGCTTCCCAGGTGGCGCTAGTGGTAAAGAGCCCCCCTGCCAATGCAGGACACGTAGGAGATGTGGGTTCCATTCCTGGGTTGGGAAGAGCCCCTGGATGTGGGCATGGCAACCTACTCCAGTATTCTTGCCTGGAGAATCCCCTGGACAGAGGAGCCTGGCGGGCTACAGTCCATGGGGTCACAAAGAGTCGGACACAACTGAAGCGACTTAGGATGCACGCATGCTGGAGTGGCAGCAGCCAGCAGGGCCGGGCGGAGTTCATGGCCAGCAGGGAACAGGGGCCATCTCCAGGGGGCAGTACTGGGCCACCCATCCTGATCTGTGCTTAGGAGCCAGGGTCCCAGACACAAAGGGAGGAAGCTGTTCTAGGAATCTGGATATTTCTGTGCTTAGGGGAAGATGCATAGAGAGGGGAAAGCTAGCGTGGTGTGTGTGAGAGCGTATGTGGGGGGAGGAGGGGGTTGCAGGGAAGAAAGGCCTCAGGCAGGGTGAGGAGAGATAATTAAAGGCCAGAGGAAGGCACGTATCAGCTGGGACAGAGGGGTCGGAGAGGCACTAGGATTAGAGGTGAGGGGTGAGGATTAGGTGAAGGGCAGCTGATAGCAGCGGTCTGCGTGTGCTGCGTGCTCATTGGCGGACATCCGGGGAAGGGGCGGGGCGGAGAGGGAGTTACCTGTAGGGAACGCTGGGGCTATTAGGATGGACCGTTCTCTCTAGGGCCGCCTGTTGTTTCTTCAGAATCACCTCTGCCAGCTTCTGCTTGACCACACTGCTGGCTACGGCACCTGCAGGGGCGGAAATCATGAGTGGTTCGGGAGGTGGATGGACGGGTGGCCTCCCTGGAATATTTTCTGCCCATTGCCCCGATCACGCCCCCTCACCCCCCACCAGGACGAGGCTTCCCAGGGGCCCTTCATGCAACAGCCAAGCCTGAGGCTACACCCCTTCTGTGAAGCGCCGCAGGTCCCCCTTCACCTCCTCCTGCGTTCACCCGCAGTGCCTGGCAGGCAGAGAGCGACCCCGACCGGGGCTGGCATCCTCCTTCCCCCGCCCACACAGGGGGCCGTGGACAGGCCGGGGGAGGCTTCCACCCTTACTTCGCTTGCTCTTGTCCTTATTGAGAAGCTGCCGCAACTCTTGTTCCTGCTGCCCCATCTGCAACTCGGGCATCGGTGTGTCCATTGAGAGCTGTGGGGAGGGGGCGAGGAGTTGACGACAGAGGTGGAGGCTGAAGGGAGGGCGGGGCCGAGTCTGGGCTCGAGGCTTCGTGGGAGCTCTAGCTTTACCCGCATGGGCTCTGCGGAGCGCTGGGGCTGCAGGCCCGCCAAGAAGAGGTGGTGGTGCAGGCGCTGGGGATGCTGCAGGGCCAGCAGTGTGGGCTCCGGCGGGGGCTCCACCGGGGGCCGCTGGCCCACCCGCAGGTCCATGGGCTGGGGCTGAGGGCCTGGCGTGTCTGCGCGGGGCCTGGACCAGCCTGAGGGCACACAGAGAGGGCAGGGTGAGTGGGAAAGGCCCGCAGGTGAGCGGTTACCTAATCAGCCTCCTTCAGACTCAGTTGACAAGGCAAAACACCCTCCAGGGGCCTTCCCCTTGGGGGCCCTCAGCACAGTCTTGCAAGGTAGGTATTTTCAATTCTGTTTCACCCGTGAGAAAGGAGGTCATATACACCATGCCGTTACTCTATGGTGGTGGTGAGCTGAGCCTTTTGACCCCAAGTGTAGTTTTCTACTAAATATATTGCCTCTCCGGGCCATGGTTGGGGGCTGTGGGATTTAGGGATGGGCTGAGGACCCTTTAGTGATACATCCTGGGCCCTGACTTCTTCCCTTCTTCCCCTCTGAATGAGGATTGGACACACATGCCCTCTGATAAACTGATCTCAAAAACAGCGATAGGACAGGCGGTTCCCTTTGTTCTGCCTCCAAAGACCACCCCAGGCCCTCAGTTGCCATCCTCCCTACTTTATCCCAGGCCACAGGATAAAGAAGAGGTGCCTCAAACCCACAGCCAGCCCTGGCCAGCACCCTAGGGCTGCACAGCCCATGTACCCAGGGAGCTCCCAGGTACCCTCATGCCAGCTCTAGGCTGGGCGTGGCAAGGACCGCAGCTTCAGGGCCTCTTCTCGAGTGTCCCGTGCACCCACGCCAGGAGCACCCTGCCAAGGCCGTGGACGCAGGGGCTATTTATAACCAGTTGCCAGACTAGGTCCCAAGCCAGCACCACCAGCTGGGCCAGTCTGCGCTCAGCAGCCAGACATTCCCAGTTATCTTAGAAAAGAGGACACAGATGGGGCTGGGGGAAGGTGAGAGCACACAAATGGAGAAACCTTTTCAGAGAGGCTTCCTTCAGCTAATGCAGTGCTGGGCATCCCCTATGGGGGCAGCCATAGGCAGTCTTCCAGGCCTGAACTGAGGAGGGCTGGAAGGCGCTGTGGCAAAGACCAGCCAGGGAACGCAGCCTCTAGATCCAGCTGAACCATTATCTTAACATCCACAGCACATGTGCGGACTCGCTGCAAACCCTTTCACCTCATTACCCTGGGGCCCTGGGAGGGAGCTACTACTATTCCCACAGGAAGAAACTGAGGCTCAGGTGAAGGGACCTGGCCAAGGCCACCAGCCCAGGGCACAGTGAGCTCAGGTTCTGTCCTGCTGAGACCGGCGCTCTGGCTCCATTTTCCCATCCACTTTCAGGAAGTCGCCTCCCCTGTCTCACCCCAGGATGGGTTTCTCACTGGAGAGGGGCAGAGGGGCAGAGGGGCTTGCAGTAGGTGGTCACTAAGTGGTACCCACTCTTATATTCTCTGTGAGATGGAGACGAGAGGAGCAGAGCAGGGAGGTGCCTGTACAACTCTCTGGATGTCAAGAGACCAGAGCGGGCGGCTGGGCACCCAGATACTGACAACAGCAGGCAATGCACCACTTTGATGTCCCCACCTCTTGCTCACGCCTCCACTCAGGGACCCCAAATTCTCGTTCTGGGTTGAGTTTGGGCCTCTGATGCCATTGCACTCCTGCCCCAGGAAAGGTCTCAGTCCTCTCACGGCAGGTGTCCTGGCTTCCTGGGGGGACTCCCTCAGTGATGCACGAGGGTCCTCAGGGCAGGCCCCCTGGACTTGCGGCCAGCAGCTTTGGCCACACAGACTCGGAGCGGCCCATTCCTCTCTCCCAGCGCTGCCTCAGCCTTCGGAGCAAAGGCTGCTGGCAAAGTGGGAGGGGCTCTGCCTTCAACCCTGGGAACCCCTCTCACAGTGAATTAGCATTTGAGGGTCTCCACAGTCTGGTGCTAAGTTGGCCTCTCTCAGCGTTGTCTCCCACATCTGAACATGGACCCTCCACCTCAGCCATCAGCTCCCGTCTTGTCACAGCCCACGTAACTCCCGTCCTCTGAGCTTTTGCTCACAAAGTCCCCCCCGCCGGTGCTGTCTTCACCCCTCAATTCCACTTTTCTAGGTCCTGCCAGACTTCCAAGCCTTGCTGGAGTCTTTCTGCTTTCCTGAACCCAGCCCAGGGTCCCGTGTCCAGCCCTCCTCTGGATTTCCATCATGCTGGTGGTTCTGTCTCCTGAAAGCACTGGCGAGGCAGGTACCAAATCCAAGCTAAGCTCCAACAGCAGGGACTTGGTTCTCCCTATTGCTCACTATCCCAGCACCTAGAACCAGGACCTAGCACATGACAGGCACTCAGCAAATATTGTCTGAGTCAATAAATAAATCCCTATGTCCTCTGTGCCTTGGAATAGAGATGGAGTTCATTCATGCTTCTTTTTCTTTTTCCAATTTCTGTCTTTCAAGGTTTAGAAAATTACACAACTAGGACTAAATGACAGTAGATGGTGAAATCAATGTTTCTTGAATGGATGGATGAATTCTTTAATCAGCTGCTGCCTCCTTTCACACAGATCACATACTACATTCTACCATTATTTCTCTTTATTTGTGTGTCTCATCTCCCCAGGTCTGCAAGCTTTCGACAGCTAGGACTAGAGCAAAGAGGATGTGCCCTTCCTTTCTTGCTGCCCTAGGCTGGGTGTCAGGTGTGGAATCTGCACCCAGAAGGCCCTCAGTGGATCTGGTTGAAATTAAGGACAAAGCAGCCCTCAGTCAGTCTAGCCTCCCCCACCCCCCGCCCAACCACGGGCACATCCTAAACCACGGGCATCCACCCCCTCCTCACCCAACACAGCAGCGGGGGTGTGGGACACTGAGAGGATCACAGAGGGGGGGTCCTCCACCTCTACCCAAGCACCACGAGGCATCTTCCAATCCTGCAAGGGCTGCTGTGAGGACCACAGAGCTGACAAACAAGAACGCACCCCATCCCCAGAGCCCCCGAGGCAGGGATCTGAGCATAAATATTAGCTTCCTACTTGCCTTCCTGTTTCACTGCCCCAACGTGGACAAGAAGAGCATCCTGCCTTTCCTTTTCCTGTTGTGCTTCCCAGCTCTGGGGCCTGCCTGGACCCAGAGTTGCCTCTCTTATCCCCCACCCTCACCTCTTCCCCACAAAACCCCAACTTCACCCCCTCCCCCAGAACCCCAATCTCCCAACTCTCTGCCCCATCCTCCAGCCACCCTGCTGAACCACCTTCTGTCCTTTTCAGCTCCTCACCCTCCTTTGTCCTTTCCAGCCTCATCTTCCACTCCCCACCACACTCTCCCACAGGCATACTCTTACCTATGACGGAGGGGCTGGAGCAGGGGGCAGCTGGGCTCACCTGGGTCCCATCTGTACAGAGAAGAGAGATGGAGTGAATCAGCTGCCAGGAGAAGAGGGGCAGGGGAGGGAGAGGAGAGAGGGCTAAGCCTGGTAGGCTGCCTGCCTGTCCAGGAGGCCCCACTCCAGCCTGAGCATGCTAAAACCTGGCACCTCCACTGGAAGCTAGCCAGAAAGTCGAGACCCCACCCCATTCCTTTCCTTGAACTCCCATGCCGCTTGAGAGTGATCCCCAGATCCATCTTCCTCATCCGATCTATCAAGTGGCTCAGATATCTTGTTCCACTGGAGCTCAGTCCTGGACAGGAAACTCAGGTGGCTCCAGTTTACCCAGCAGTGCCCTCAGCCCTCCCTGAGGTGCCCAGCCTTCTCTGGGCAGCCGAACCAGGCTCCAGAGTTGGAAGGGGAAGGAGAGGGCTGAGGGATGAGGCGGACAGCAGGCTGGTGAGACCGCACTAAGAACGCCTGGAGGGAGACAAGGGGAAGGGAGAGCAGGACTGAAAAGGGAGCTGGGCCCCCCTCCACAGTGGGGGAGGGATTAGGTAGTGGCCTGGAGGTCAGGTCAGATCTGATGGGAGCTGTGAAGGGACGGGTCTGGAATGCATAGCTCGAGGACCCAAGAGGAACCCCTTCTTCCTACTGCCCCATCCTGGGTCTTGCAGCCTCTGTGCCCCCAGAGAAGGGAATCGCTCAGCCTTTGTTTCATGGATAACCTGAAAAAAGAAGTCTTTCCTTCTGGAAATGGCCACCTCTCCCAGACTCCTAGGTTCAGCCCAGGGTCCCCCCACCCCACCTCCCACCACCATCCAGTTCAGAGCCTATGGAACCCCATGGGAAGGCAGTCAGCAGCAGAGAGGCCTAGGGGAGCCCAGGGGCTGGCTGGGGTGGGGAAAGCTGAGTCCTGAGGCCACCTTGCCCTCCTGCTGTCCAGCTCAGGGCAGAGGGGATGGAGCTGGAGACCAGAGGCCTCCTGGAGGGGCATGTGGTGGGCACACAGAAGCTCTCCTCAGACCAGATTTGGGGCAGAAGGGGTGTTTTTCTGAAGGTCAGCTGGCAGGCGCTGCTCTGTGGCCTAAGGGAAGCCTTAGTCCTCTTTCAGAAGCTGGACAAGTAGAAGTCCCTGCAGGCAGGTGCCTGTCGGGGAGGGGTGCCTCTGCGCACAGAGACTCCCACCAACTGCCCCCAGACACTAGCCCCCCGCGCCCCGGATGATGACATTTGGTAGGGAAATGTCGCTCCGCCTATTCAAATGCGGCCTATCCTCTCAAATCCAGCCCAAGCCCATCTCCTCAGGAAGCTCCCCCTGACCTCCCCCTCCTCACCTCCCCCAGCACCCACTCAGTACCCACCACCTCGACACTCCAGTGATCAGGGTCTCTGCAGTGCCACTGGTTAGCTATGACCATCGGCTCCTAATACCTTTCTGGGCACATGGCAGGCTCTGTTAGGAGCTGGTGACTCGAACACAATGACACTCTCCTGGCACCATGCCTAGGACATGGCATGCATATCTCTCAAGGTTTGTGAGCCTCAAGGAACAGGAGTGCGGGAAGCAGCCTCCCCTCTCTAGGATGGGATAGCCCCCCATCCCAGGGCTCTCTCAGGACCTTGTTCTCTGAGAGAGGCTTCCAGACTAGGCTCCTGGCTGCACGCCCAGAGACCATAGAGTCCTGTGCTTCCAGTCCCTGCTGCTGGGAACTGTCCCCTACAGCCCTCGGTCCCCGCCTGAGGGCTGGCCAGCAGCACGCACTGTGAGGGCACAGCCAGCTTCTTTGCACCCCACTCCCCTGTAACCACGGGTTCCGGACACCATGCACCCTCTGGAGAGGACAAAACTAATGGCCCTGAACTCTGTAGTGTTTGTTACGGGGCTCAGAAGAGACATTCTGTGATGATGATATGATGTAAACTCTGTTTGGAAAAGCTGTGTGTGTGTGTGTGTTTTGCCTACCAACAGGGGTGGATTTCAGAAGCAATGCCTGGAAAGAGCTCTGCTTCTCTCAAGCCCCTGGGTCCATGCTGAGAGACCAGTGGCTCAGAAGAGCCCACAGCAACAGAGATAATTGTTGGGGAGCTGCTCTCCTATGTCCCAGAGAGAAGAAAAGGCACCCGGTCAGTGGCTGACCTGAAACTGCAAAGTGACCATCTGGCATATCAGACTTGGGGATGAATTTGGGGGCCCTTCTCATCAGCCCCTCTCACAGTGCTATTATCACTAATTTGGGTGCAATCAGGAGTGAAATGTGGGCTTCCCTAGTGGTTCAGGTGGTAAAGAATCTGCCTGCAATGCAGGAGACCTGGGTTCGATCCCTAAGTCAGGAAGGCCCCTTGGAGGAGGAAATGGCTACCCACTCCAGAATTCTCACCTGGAGAATTACATAGACCGAGGAGCTTGGCGGGCCAGTCCATGGGGTCACAAAGTGTTCGACACGACTGAGTGACTGACACTTTCACGAGTGAAATACAATCAGGAGTGAATGGACCCCAGGGATGGAAAACACAGCATAGGTCTGGCCCTTCTCCACACTGCTCCAGGCCTGTGTGGACAGCTTTCATTTCTGGAATCCTGGTCATTCCCCCTATTCCTACCTTCTTTGGAGGCAACTGCAGTAAGGCTGAAGAGACGGTTTACCTAGCGCTGAAGTTCCCATCAAGTCACCTTTCCCAACTGGACACCTGATCTTACCCAGAAATTCTGCCCCAGTGGGTCCGCCCCAGCCCTCAGCCACCTCCAGGGCAGACATAAATGCAGCTCTCCAGTCCCCTAGCACCTGTACAAGCTGGCCTCCCGCTCCTCCCTTGTTTCCCCTTGGTCCTCACCTGCCCAGCAGATGCGACTGGAAACCCGAGCTCAGCCTGGCCACCTGCTCTCCCCAGCGCTGCCAGTCCTATGTCAGGGGAGGGCTTCCCCAAGAGCACCGCCACCCACAAGCCTCCTCCGAATGCTTCCCATGTCTTTGTCAAAGCAAAGGAGACCCACCAGGAGACCCCCTCCCTGGTCTCCTGAGGAGCTGAAAAAGGAGGAGCAGGCAGATCCCTGCCCTGCAGGCACAAGGCGAAGCCCTGGGTCCAGGGCTGACTCTCCTCCCTCCCTCCCCCAGGCCCCTCAGCTCAGGTCTGCTTCCCCTGACAAAGCTTGACTCCGCAGGGGGCTGGCAGAGAAGGCAAAGCTGGGAGTGAAATGGCCAGGAAGGTCCAAGAATCAATAAACAAAAGAGAGAAGGTCACAGTTTATGTTAGGAGCTGATGGGGCTTCAGAGATTGTGCAGGCAACACTCTCACTTCACAGAGAAGGGAAAGAGAGAGGGGAAGGGGGCTAGGTCACAGTCACCCAGCAGGTCAGTGGTACAACCAGGCCAGACCAGTGCGGGGAGGCAAACCCAACAAGTCGATCCCAAAAGCAGGTACTAAGCACCTCTCAGTGAAGGCACTGGTCTTGGGCTCAAAGGAGTGGAAAAGTGGATAAAACCTGGCTTTCACTTTCAGGAGTTTCAACTCCAGACAGCCCACGATTTTTCAAAAATTGAAAAGTATATGACTTGTAGACACTAAAAACATTTCAAAGAGCCCCCCAAAGTATGAAACTAGAAGTTTCTCACTCATCCAACTCCCTAGGACTTCCTTAGACTCAACTCCATTTAACAGTTTCTTATGTCCCCCATGTCCCCCTTCCAGAAATTCTCTTGCTACTTACTAATTCTATTGCTCATGATCTTGGCACCAAGCTGCTTATTACTCAGATTTATCCAGACCCCAGTGGACTGCAAGCTGGTTGGGAACTCCGGCCCCATGAAGTGAGAGACGTGAGGGTTCGCAGCATGGAGGACGTTGGCTTTGAGGTCAGATAGCCTGGTGTCTACACTCCGACTCCCTCAGTGACCGGCAGGGACAGCCAGGGACACGCTGCAGCCTGGGCAAGGCTTGGCTGTGCCTCTGAAATTTGACGATAAGAATATGGACCAGGAAGAGGTCATCTGAGATGAGAGACGCTGCGCGTGAAGCACGGAGCACATGGCGGGTACTCCCCGCCAGGGTCGTGATTCATACTGTTTGCCCCTGAACTCACCTGCAGCCGCCCTCTGGCATAAGCATCTCAGTGTTTGGTCCCGTATGCATACTCCTCTCGTCTCCCAGTCCACTTGCTCCCAGATGCATTTCTGTCCAGTCTCTTATCTCCTGACTCTCCCAACACAGGCTCTTCTCTTTCTTCTCCATCTGAACTTTTGTAAACTAGCAGTTTAATGTGCCAGGAGTTGTTCTAAGTGCTCTGCGCTTGCTAGGTCATCTAACCCTCATGACAAACCTATGCAGTGGTTACTATTTTTATCCCTATTATATAGATTAGTCAACTGAGGCCCAGCAGTATTAAATAACTCATCTGGAGGCACATAACAGGGAAGTGGCTAAGCTGGGACTTCAGCCAGACAAATGGGCTCCAGAATCCATGTCCTCAAGCAACACTTGCGGCTGCGTCTCCCCAGCACCTCAACGCTATAGGCTAGTGGGTGGACAGTGAATGCAGGACCTGGCTGGGCACAGGGAAAGATAAAAATCACGCAGCTCCCAGGAAACCTGAACCGGTGGCAGACTCCAGTCCTGCTGCAGGTTAGAGGGCGGAAGCTGCCTGTCCCATCTCTAGGCCCCAGAGAAGACAGTCCTCCCAGATCACAGATAGATACCAAATGCTGACTCTGCAGATGCCAAGCGATGATTTCGGACAATAGGTGGGAACAGGGGCTGGCAACTGACAAGGCAGGAACTTGGACGAGCACCGCCTTCATCTTCAGGCTCTCAGGTATCCTCCCTTGTCCCTTCCTTAGATGCTCCCAAGGGCCTCTGAGGCTTTCTCATTAGCGTCTCAAAGCAAGCTCCACCAGGCAGGCAGGAAGGCGGGCGGGCCTGGGGCGGAGGCTCCCAGGTGAGCGGCCTGGGACGCGGGCCTGCCCAGACAAAGGCCTCCAGTCAGGCCAAGGCTAGGGGCCCAAGCTCCCAGGCTCCGCAGCTGTGTGGCAGGCAGGAGGCTGGATGTGAGGGCCGCAAAGCCGGCCCTCCACCTCTGCCTCCGCAGCAAGCATGCCCCTTTCCCCGCGCCTGGGGCCCTGGGGCAGCTATTTTTAGCTCTTGACACCTGGGTATTTTGCAGCCGCAGGATGTCCGGTTTGGAGTCTCTTTCTGGGAATCCCACATGCGGCTGTTGTAAACAGCCCCACGCAGCGGTGGCCTGCGCTGGGAGCCGGCACCCCCCTTTCTGCTGTTTGAGATGAATCAAACAGGAAGCAGATGTAACCATGGCAGCGGCAGCTTGAGCTCCCTGGGGGTGGGAAGGCGTCCTCTCTGGCTTCTTGTCCCTGCCCCGGGGTCCAGTCCCTTCTGTGGCCTCTCCTGGCGGATGGAGACCACCCTGAGGCAGGGGAGCTGGGCCTTTCTGAGTCCTGAGGGGCTGGGGGTTCCTGGGACTGGTGCCCTCTGGGGTATCTCACTGCCCTCTGGCAAGGAACACTGGGAGTCTCTCCAAACCCGGCCTGCTCCCAGGGCCTCGGGACCACTACCCGGTCTTCCCTGGCTATTCTCTGTGATGGTGGGAAGGGGAAGGCAGAACCATTTGCTCAGGGTGTGTGGCTTTGCTCAGCAGCAGGCTCTGCCAGTCCCACGCCAGGCCCCCTCGTCCAGACTGCCCTAGGCTTTCTCAGGTCCCAAAAGGCCTCAGAAACCAAAGTTGCCACTTACCCTCAGCCCTCTGCTCCAGGAGCGCCAATCCCTGAAATAGGAAGTTCACCACGATGTCTGCCCACCATCTGTCTTTCCTATCACAAGCAAAACAACCTGAGCAGTCAAGATGGGGCCCCCATCTGTAATTCGGGGAGAAGAGCTGAGTTTCTGTCAAGCTTCTGCCTTTGTCTCTCCCCCTCCCCCCACCCCCTGGTGCCCCACTGAGACCAGCTGCTCCCTCTTAGCTGCCAGCCCCAGCCAGTCTTTCTCAAGGGCCAGCGCTTGCCCCAACAGGAAGCACGGTCACCGCCCTGGGGCTGTCTCAGAGCTGCTCCTTTCTCCCCTCTGAGGTCTGTGTTCACTCCCTTGCCCTCACTGATCCCCCAGCTCCTGGGCCCTCCTTGGCAGACCCTGCCTCCCTCTGCACCCCACTTCTGCCTCCCGCTGGTTCTGTCTCTCTCAGCTATGCCTTTCTGGCTCCTCTCACCCGTGCCACCCAAGAGGCCACTCAGCCCACTCCAGAGACTGCCAGGGAAAAGCTTAAGTTATAATATTAATATCAATCATTATTATTTTATTATTACCAGTAACTAGTAATATTAGTAATGATCAACAAGCATGTACTGAATGCTTACTGGGTGCTGGTTACTGTGCTAAGTATCTGACTTGTACTATCTCATTCGGTCCTCACAACCACCCTATAAGGTCAATACTGCTACCATCCTCAAATTACAAAGGAGGGAACTGAGGCTCAGAGAGGTTAAGAAACTTGCCGAGGTCACACAGATGGTAAGTGGGGCTTCTGGGACTCCAGAATCTAAGCTCATACTCACCATACTGGTGTGTACAATGAGCCCCACCCACCGAGGTGAGGTGAGGCCACCTGGGGGTCACTGAAGAGAGCGTGGTCCCAGCATCGGAAGGCCTGGGCGTAACTCACGTGTTCCCACAATGCCGGAACTCCGTCCAGAAGACAACAACAAAAATAAAGACAGGACCATCTCTGCCTGTGCCTCCAAGAGTCCTCCAAGAGGCACTCCCGAACCCATCTTCACTTCCTTTTTCATCCTTTTCCTTTTCCCTGCTTTTTGAATGTACTTGTTACAATTTTACCATTTTTTGTAAGCTGCCCCCAGCCAGCGTATAACTAAACAACCAATCCCCCAGGGCTGTCTCGGAGGACTAATGCTGTGTGAAGGCACTCTGGAAACTGTCAGGCCCTGTCTAAAATGCAGGTTACATAACCCAAGCAAGATACCCACAGAGCAGGTACTCGGGAGTAAATCCCCAGGGAGAGGATACTCTCTTCTCTCTCCCTCTCTTGCCCAGGCCTTACACACTCCAGCAGGCCATGGGCAGGGGTGGAGGGGGCCCCGCGTGCAAAAGAGAGCCCCTATCCTCAGGGCTTCCCTGGTAGCTCAGGAGTAAAGAATCTGCTTGCAGTGCCGGAGACCTGGGTTTGATCCTTGGGTTGGGAAAATCCTCTGGAGAAGAGAATGGCAACCCATTCCAGTATTCTTGCCTGAAAATCCTTTGGACAGAGGAGCCTGGCGGGCTAGTCTATGAGGTCGCAAGAGTCAGACATGACTTAGTGACTAAACTGCCACGATCCTCAGGGCAGGCTCCTGGGGGCTAGGAACACAAGCAAACAGCCATCAACACCCCTGAACCTGGATGTCCGGAGAGAGACAGAGATTACGGTGGAGACCCTGGCCTGCTCCATGGCCTGGGGCATCACGGATATGAGTCCATGAATAGTAACAAGCTATGAATGCTGGCACTCACAGGATGCCACATTAATATTCATGACAGTTAAATACCAGATCCCCATCCCAGCTAAGCCCCAGAATCCCAGTCATTTCGCCTGTTATTTTTGGAAGGTGGCGGGTAGATTCTCCAGGTGACACAATTCCCTTTTGCGGCCAGGGCTGCCCTTCAGGCTTGCTCGGCTGGGGTTTCTCCAGACCTCAGATCCAGATAGGATGCACGCACAGCTCTCACGGAATTCAAATGCCAGATGCATGGTCCTGGGTACTGATTTGGGCCAACCAGCTGTCTTGGAAAATTTCTAGCCAACTGGGAATTTGATGAGATGAAAATTTACTGTAGTGGAAGGTATAGATCACTGACTGAGAAAATGGCATACGCTGTGTGGTCTTGTTTTGGTAAAATGCACAACACATGAAGGCAGGAGATGGTAAGGTGTTCAGAGGGACCATGGCAGTGATCTCCCATTGCTGGGATTGGATGTTTCTTACTCTTTCACCTTTGCTCCTCTGTGTTGTCTGACTATCTACAAGGTGCATGAACTGCCTCTGTAACAATAAAACAGAATTGATATGTATATATATATATATATATACCCATGTACTATCAAGATGGCACTGCCAATGGGCATGTAAGCTCTGGATCCCGTGAGAACTAGGACACAGGGCTCTCACTGATTCCACATATTCTTGGACCCCATATCCTCCGGGGTTCTGCATTATCCATAGCCCTGGATCCTCGGCCTCACCCTGAAGCACACAGAAGGCCAAGCACGGGCCTGGGCACCAAGTCAGGACTGACTTAATGGATGCCTGCAGCCTGAATAATGACTATTTCCTGAAAGAAATGCCTCCTGCCTCTTCCAGGGCAGCTGTGCTGGGAATAGAGACTGCTGACATCACTGACCTTCTCATCCCTCCCCTGCCTCATGCTCCTCTTTAAAGTTGCCAGGGAGGGGCTAAAATAAAGGTCACCCCGGCAGATGCTGGCAAGGTACTTACTGCACAGCAGGGCCATTGGGGCCAGTCCCATCCCAGACCCTCCCAGTGCCAGCTGGCAGCGAAGCCCTAGGGTCCCTTGCATCCTGCCTCACTGGGAGAGGCGGGGGTGAGGGAGTGAAAGAGAGAAGGGGTCCACCCTGTGACTTCTGGCTACAGACTCCTGCAGTTCCAGGCCCTTATGGGTGGAGGAATCTGTGAATTTGGCCTGGTTTTTCCTGTGAACTGGGGCTGAGCCCAGTTTCTGTTCTTCATGTCTTTAACATTCCCTATCCCTGACCTTCAAAAATATGAACAATAACATCAATAATGGTGATGATGTTCTCTGTGCACTGACCTCATACTGGGCACAGTACTAGTCTTACTTACTTGAATCTTGAGAGCAACTCAAGGAGCTTGAAGCAATTATTACTTTCATATTACAGAGATGAGGAAACCAAGGCACAAAGACGGCTACACTTGGTTTTTTGCAGGAGGAAAACAGGGACGCTACCACATTGCTCTCTGCCCTCACTGGAGGGCCCTTCTGCAAGCTCTGCGATGGGCCCAGGAGAGTGAAGGTCATCACTCACATCTGCATGGTGCATTTGAATCTGCTGAGGGTTGACAGGCACATGTGAGTAAATCCCCACTTGAAAGAATAGGAAATCAGGTGTCAGAGTCCTTGGCAGCCTTGCACAAGGTTCCTCAACCTATTCAACTGGGATTCAATCCTAGGTCTCTGGTCTGAGAATGGTTTCTTCCCCACTACCACACCATCTCCATGGCCGGACTCTCCAGATGACTCTGAAGGCCTGGAAGGGAGAGGCCGGCCCTCCAGTGCCCTGGAGCCGAAGTCAGGGACCAGCCTCTCGCCCGGTGGGGCGGGGGTGGGGGGCTGTGCCAGCGCGCCTCCTCAGCTCCACCCGTGACTCACTCCTGGGACCCAGGGGAAACACAGCCCTGAGCTGCGGGCAAACACGGCCTGCCGCCTGCCCCGCCTCCAGCTCCCCGCCTCCACATTTGCTAACCGAAACCCGGCTGCTGCTATTTTTAACCCTCCAGCTCCCCCTTGCCTGGGGCTCCCCCCTTCACCCCACCCCCCACCCCCCGCCCCATCCGGGTGCCACCAGCCTGTCATTCTGAGAGCAGTTCCACAACCTGAACGCCCAGGAGGGCGCAGCGGATGCCCGTGCAGGTTTGTGGGGCAAGCAAAACAACACGGTTACAGCCCTGTCGCCCCAGTCTCCGAATTCCCCCACCCCGACTCTTTCCGAACCTGTGACTCCCAGCCTGCCCTGCTTCTCCCTGTCATCCTGGCAGCGGGGGAGGGAGAAATAGGACTTCAAGGGCTGGGGGGGTTGAGGGGGGTTGCAGGAGCCAGAGCTGGCCTCCTGGGCATGGGAGGGAGCTGAGCTGGACTCCTGAAGGGGTACGGGGTCCCCCTCGCTCCCTCCAGGGTGCCAGGCTCTCCCTGAAGGCCCAAGGTCTCTGCCCACCAGGATTTCCAATCCCTGCAGGCAACATGGGGAAAAAAGGAAGTGGCTGGTGACGGGGTGGGGATGGTGAGTTTAGCCCAGGGCCCTCCTCATGGGCC
The DNA here is from genome assembly GCA_024291935.2 of Okapia johnstoni. Lineage (NCBI taxonomy): Eukaryota > Metazoa > Chordata > Mammalia > Artiodactyla > Giraffidae > Okapia > Okapia johnstoni. The sequence continues at coordinate 121,586,275 of CM044307.1, read as the reverse complement.
GGCCTCTCCCTATCCTGGGCGGAAGGCCGGGGAGACACAGGAGTCCAGGGAGTGAGTGCACCAGAAGCCTAAAGGAGGCCCAGGGTGGAAGGATTCTAGGTGGGTGGTTGGAGGCCTCTTCTTTTACATGAGGGCTCCTCTGATACATAGCTCTCTGAAGAGAGGGCCGGACCATCCTGCAGCCCACAGCTCTGGGGCCCCAAGGAAAACCTACCAGAAGAGGCTGGAGGCGAGAGGGTCTGAAGGCTGCTGGCTGACGAGAAAGGTAACCTTCTGAGAAGGGGCCGAAGGGGCAGGCCTGCAGAAGGACCAGAGGGGCACGGCCTTCTAGCTGTCTTCTGCCGCCCCCACCCAATGCCTCCCAACCCCGCCCCGTGCGCAGAATAATCTCTCCCGGTTTGAGGAGCAGATTCCAAGGGCCCAGGAGAGGCTCTGCAGTGCCCAGCCCAAGGTCTCCTCCTCTCTCTCCTGCCCCAGGCCCTACTCGGCCAGCCTCAGCCCTCACTTTGCTCCGTCCTCACACTGGCCCTGGCCCCAGTCCTTTTTTCTGGTGTGTCCTCTCTTCCAGGGCCCAAGTCCTTTCTAAGTAGGATCCCCCTCTCTCCTCGGTGACTCCTAAACCAGGTAAATAGATCCCAGTGGCCACAGAGGCAGCCAGGCTAGACCAAGAAGGGAGGGACTTGGCACAGGAGTTACAGGGTGGCCAGAGGGGGAGGAAGGGAATGAGGAGGGAGGAAGGTGAAGCAGGAGGGTCAGGAACGGGGTGGCACTTTGCTGCGGCCTCCCCGGCACCCAACACATCCAGGGGGCCCTGGACTCAGCCCCTGGAAGGGAAAGAGGCTGCTCCCCCGAGTCCTGAAGCAGCCTGAGGTCAGCCCTGTCCAGCTCCCCTCCTCCTCTCCCTTTCCATCAGCCTCTGTAAATTGCCTGAGGAGCCGAGACCCTGATGTCTTCCATGCCAGGCCAAAGGCTGGCCCTCGGGCTCCAATCCTCAGCCTAGGTCCCTCACCTGGATCCAGGTGGTTGCCAAGCATGGCTCAGAAGCTCTGAGGGCTCACTTCCAGTGTGGGGAGGTGAGAGCAGGCATCCATGTCACTTCTCGGGCAGGCCTCCCCTGGCCTCCCTGTCTAAGGAAGTCCCCCCTTGTTATTCTCTGTTGCTGCGCCCGGTTCATTTCCTTCTTAGGGTTCATCACAATGGTAACTAGATGTATCTACTCATTTCTTGACTTGCTTACTTGTCTTGCCATCTCCGCCACTAGAGTGGAAGTTCCCTGAGGTCAGACGCCCTGCCTATGAGATCACTGCGTATCTGTGCCCGAGACCTGGCATACAGCAAGGCTCAGTAAGCACCCAATGAGTAAATAAATAGCTGAATGCTTGGCACAGCAAAGGGGGCTTTCTGGTTGCCAACATCACTTTTAGGATTGATGAGCCACACGACCAGGATTTCCCCAGGGAGAAGGAAGCAGGATGTAACAGGAAAAGCAAGGTCAGGAAGCCCAGGACCCCAGGGAAAAGGTCAAGGCCAGTGAGCATCCACTCCAGTTCTGTCTGGTCCATGGTGTCACATTGAGTGTGGACATGTACACAATCGCACACCCAGAGGACGCATGGGTGAGTCCTGGACTGGTGTTGAAAGGCTTGGATTTTGTCCTGGTTCTTGTCTTATTACCCTTGTGGCCTTGCACAAACCACAACCTTCTGCGGATCTCAGTTTCCTCAAAGGGAAAACTGAAGAGGTTGGCCCAGACCAGCAGTCCTCAAACACGACTTGGCACCAGATCACCTGAAGCACGTGTTAAAATCCAGACTCCCAGGCCCCACCCCTGCAGATTCTAAGTCTGGAATGGGGCCTGAAGATCTCTATTTTGAATATATTCGCAGGTATTGAAATGTACCTGGAATTGGAAATGTCCTAGGAAGCCAAAACGGGAAGGGAGGTGATCAGATTTAAGGACTCCTCCTAATACTCAGACCACTAAGGCAAAGGTTGTCTGGGGGCACTTTCCTGCAGTTCCAAGTGGTCCTGAACTCTAAGGCAAGTGGCCTGGGAACCAGCATTTGAAGAGAGATAAGCATGCTTTCCAGCAAATACCTGGACTTCAAAAAAGAAAAAAAGCCATTCCTGCACAGGCATACATCCCCTCCAAACACATCCATCCACCCCACGCAGAGCCATGAGTGCAAAGGTGCACGACTCTAGAGACCACACGTATCCATATTACATGTGTGCGTGTTCCCCAGACACCCAACAAAGAGCCACCACATGGATTGCAAATTGCCACGGAATCACCACCTCTACACACAAGCCTAGGAGCACACATGCAGACCCCCCACCACTCACTCAGTGTGCATACACATCCATCACGTGTTGATCCACACAAAACAGACACTACCCTGAATTTATTGGGCCTCTGGGAACTGGTGCAGGACCAAAGGAGCTATGCTCTGCTGATGAAAACATCTCTCCTGCCTCTGCCACTCCCCCCACCACCCTTTGCCCCAGGCAGCATGGTGTCCAGTTCCCTTTCACAGGGGGAGAGCTGGAAGACAGTGGAGAGATGGGATGAGGAGAGGCACAGAGCCCCCTACCCCAGAAATACAGCAAAGCCTCTCTTCTGCTTCCCCTACCAGGAGATGCAAAAGGGCCTCCACCCAGCCCAGCCACCCACGCCCACCCCCAATGCTCGCTCAGCTTACTTGCCTAGATTCCCAAGCCCTGGTCCCCGGGAGGCAAAATGGTAAGGGAGGTGGCCAGATTCAAGGACTCCTCCTAATACTCAGACCACTAAGGAAAGGGCTGTCTGGGGGCACTTTCCTGCAGTTCCAAGGCCTGGGTCCCCCTGGGAAGGTTGCCACAGAAACAGGGGGAAATATCATAGGGAAACACAATACCCGGCAGGGTCACCTGCTGACCAGGCTTCCTGCTGTGTTGCCCACCGCCGCCCCGCCTCCCCATCTCATTACCCTCTTGGCCTCCTTCTCTGGCCTTACCCAGGGCCTCCTCACCGACGCTCTCCTTCCTGCCTCCCCTGCCTTATGCAGAAAACTGCTCCTTTTGGTTCCAAACAACATCAGGGATGGCCCAGAGCTGAGTCCCCCACTCCTAATCCTACCAGCACCCCCACCACAGGAAATCAAAGCTTCCTGCCCCAGAGGAAGTGCCCCATCTAGTGAACAAATCCAACACAGAAACGACAGTCCCAGAGCCTTGGGAAGACAGATGCCAGCTCCCATGCCTCACCCCCGCCCTGCTTCCAGCAGTACCCCTCAGCCCCTCACAGGCCCCAGTCTCAGGTCTGCCTAAGGACAGGTCAGGCCAAGGAATGACGAGGGCGTGGGCGGGACCTGAGCCAGGCCGGGGGGGGGGGGGGGGGGGGAGAAGGCCAGGAGAATGGGCACTGGCAGAGTTAGAAGGTCTGGTCCTGGCCCCACTTGGCCTGCCATTCCCTGGATGGGTGACCCTGGGCCTTGCCTTAGCTTATCTTCTCTCAAACCCCTGACAACTTCAAAATTACCAGGTCTTAAAACGAAAGGCCAGGAGATTCACTGGCAACAACACAGCGAGACTGCTTTGTGCCTTCGTTTCCCCAGAAGTGACTCCACGGAAGAGGAACATTACTTCTTAATTCAGTGGGTAGAAGGAACAGAGAGAAGAAAGTAGCGAGGTTGAGATGCTGAGCAATGAGCTCTGCAAGAGGTCTTGCAGAGGCTGGAGAAGGAGCTTCCAAGAGGGTTGGTATGAGGAGAGAAGCGTGTGGCTGCCCAAGCCCCTTGGAGGACCTGACCTATGGGGTCCTACAGGGGAGAAATGGGTCACCGTTAGGGGGCAGGGAAACCGAGTCACAGTCTCCTTTCTTTCGACCCAGTGGCTGGGCAGGGGTCTTGAGGAAAGTCCTCATCGATCCAGGTGCATGTCCAGGGAATAGGATGATGAATCCAGAAGCTGAGTCCCCAGCAGGGCCACTGAAACTGGCAGGCAGAGCTGGGCCTCAAGCAGATGTTGAATGAGAGTGTGGAGAGGGATGGGCAGCAGCAGGACAGGCAGTGTCCAGACACAGGGGGAGGCCTCTGGGGTATGCAAGACTGCCAGCAGGGACAGGGAATGGCCTGGACTGGGTGGGAGGAGCCCCAGTGTTTGGCCAGGTCAGATCCAAAAGGGTAGCTTGGGCAGCAGGAGAGAAGGAAATGGGGGTGGGGGTGCTGGCTGACCTGCAAGTCCCAGAGGTCTCTCTCTAAATTCACAGGCCCAGAATCAGAGTCCAGCCCAGCTGCCGGATTTGCCGCCGGCTCTCACTCCCCAGGACCAACAGACCCCAGGTTTGGGGGGCACACATCCTGTTCCCCACCGCTCAGGACACAGCCTGCGGTCCCCATCTTCCCGCGCCCCGCCAGCACCTCCACAGCTCACTTGAGCACAGGTGTCTCTTCACCCAGATGGGTGAGCAAGGAGTGGGGGGGGCGTTGCTCAGAGAAACCTCGCTGTCAGAGACCCTCCCTCCCAGTGATCACTTTCCCCAGCGGAGGGGTCGGAGTAAAGTCCATCCGGGATCCGCGGGCTGGGGACGCTGATGTTCGGGGCTCAGAGTGTGGCCCCAATTCAACGGGTCCTGCCCTTTGCCCAGCGCTTCCAAACCTTCCGCCCGGGAGCACCGCCCCCTCCCGGGGCCGCGGCGGCCGTCCCTCCCTCCAGGGTCCCCCGGTCAGTCTTCCCCGAGAATGGGGGTGATGGGACGCCGGGCCCGAGCACCGGCGGCCCGGGGCCTCCAACTCCCTCCCTCGGGCCTGTCGCTGCCCCCGGGGCGGGCGGATGTGGGCGCCCCGCAGGAGGCCCTTAACCCTCCGGCCCCGGAACCAGCCCGGGCCGGGAGCCTGCCAAAGCCCCGCGGAGCCGGGGGACGCGGGCACGGTCGCGGGGGCGCACGCCGGGCTGGGCCCGCGGGGCCGCCCGGAGCCCCGCGCGGGAGCCGGAGCCGGAGCCCGAGCCCGAGCCCAAGCCCGGGCGGGCGGCGCTGGGTGCCGCGCGCAGGGCGGGGCGGGGCGGTCGGGGGGCGGCAGCCCAGTACTCACCAGCGCCGGGGCTGTGCATCCAGGGGCCGGGGCCCTCAGAGCGGGGGGCTCATGGCCGGGCGGGGGGCTGGGGCGCCGGCCCTCACATCCCCCCCGGTCGCCGGAGGCTGCGGAGCGACTGTGAGACGGCGGGAGAGGCAGCCCGGCCGGCCGGGTAGGGACAAGGGGAAATGCTTTATCTGAGTCTGAGAGCGGGCCAAGGGGGAGGGGAGGGAGGGGGCAGGCGCTCGCGGCCCGGGGACACACCACCCGGCAGACACGGCGCGGCGCCCGGGCTGGCGGACGGGCGGGCGGACACCCCGCGCGGCCGGATCGTGGGGAGGCAGCGCCGAACCCGGAACGCGGGGGACGCGGCCTCGACCCGCGCGCGGCCGCTGCGCTGCAGCCCAAGTCCCGGCCGCCGCGCGGCGCAGCGACCCGCGCACAATTCCCGGAAACCCAGATACCTGAGCGCACGCACCCTCGCGGGCGACCGGGGCCGCGAGCACGCATCCATGTTGGCCCGGGGCAGAGTCGTCTACACAGACACGCCGCAGGGAGGGACCCCCGCGCTCACAGGCACAGCACGCACGGCCCACCAGCCAGCAGTTACACGGGGAGGGGCGGGAGGCCGCAGGACGCGCGTGGAGTCCCCGGTCCCGGCGAGGAATCCCAGACGGACACCCCCGACCCCGCCCCAAGCACAACGTGCCTGAGGAAAGTTCCAGGATCTGATTTGAATCACTGCCCAGCCCTCCCCCTCTGCCATGCCCCCCCCCCCCCCCCCGCACCATGCCTGCTGAGGGGAACAGAAGGGTCCAGCCTGTTCCTATTAAAAGAAAAAGGGGGTGGGGTGGTGCGGATTTTGAAAGTTTCTTTTTTTAAAGAAATTTCTCAAGGGATTTCCTTCCCTCCTCTCCTCTTCCTCTCTTCCTCCCATTCCTCTCCCCCCACCACCCTCCCCCCGCTTACTTTCCCCCTCCCGGTCCCTATGAGTCAAACTTCAGCAATGTGCCCAGTGTCTCCCAGTGCATTACAGCGGATCACAGAAATGTTCCAGTCTGTGAGTCGGAATGTAGCCGCCTCCAGCCCTCCCTCAGCTAATAAACTCAGCTCCGGGCTGGCTTTGCACAGCAGCCCTCCCTGCCCCGCTCCCTGTTAGCAAGACCAGAAGGTCAGGGTCAGGGGTCAGGGGTCAGGGGCTGAGGACCTCCCCACTGTGCTTCCCGGCCTGGTCTGGCAGCCCTGTGCCTCTGGCAATCTGCTGGGTCAGAGACACAGCGGCTCCCGCAAAGTGGAGAAGTCTACAGGAAACGCTGGTCTCCCTGTTGGTGGGGGGCTCACCCCTGGAAGGCAGAGGGCAGCTTCCCTCTGACCCCATCCTGCTTCCCTCAATCCTGGGAAGCCTGGAGTCCCACAATGCTACAGAAAAAAAAGAAATTGAGGCTGAGCCAGAGACGTGTCAGATTAGAAGCAAGAGTTGCAGTGGCCTAGGAGAGCTTGGCCATGCTGAGATCCAATATCTGACCATAGCCTCCCTGTTCCTGCAACCTGGCTCCAGTCTCACTACCTGTTGCTCCTGCTTCCTACCTCAGGCCGTTCTGTGGTCTCAGCGCTCGCAAAACAGGCAGATCTAACCCCTTTGCACTTGTTCACTTATCCTCACAGACCCCTTTCCTAGCATGAAGGCCTTCTACAACATGACGCCACACATCTCTCTCTTCCCACCCCTTCCGCTCTTCTGCTCAGGGCCTGGAGGTACTTAGTGTCAGTACTTAGATGTTAGTACTAAGTACTTAGATGTTAGTACTAAGTACTTAGATGTTAGTTGCTGTTATTACTATTATTAATATTATTTCAGGCAAACCGGGCTACTGGCTGTCCCTTTCCTGTCCTCATGCTCTCCCATTCCCCTACTTTGGCTCATGCCATTCCCTCCAAAAATGAATGTCCTCCCTCCCCCCTCTCTCCTGTTAAAATCTGTCTAATCCTCAAGGTCTAGCCCATCTTCTCCAGGAGCCTTTCCCTGATTCCCATAGCCAGAGGGATTCTTTCTTCTTGAAGGACTCCACTCCAGCATCTTGTCAGTCTTCCTCTGTACTTTGACCTTCACCCACTTGTATACTTGTCTCAGCTCTCTCCTCCTTCTGACCAAGAAGAATGTTCCAGAGTGGACGTCCCCTGAGCCCAGCTACTGCCTTAGTCAGGGGTGCATTCCTTGTAGTGTCTTGCTGAGCGCCTTCCACAGAATTCAGGCTCCCTCTGGGTCATTTTTGGAATTGGAACAGATTCATGGACTTCAAGGACCATCCCCCAGCTGAATAACCTCAGTATACCTTTTTTCTCGTGACTTTTAAAGACACATATTCTTCCGCCTCAGGTGTGTTTTTCCCAGCCCTTGCTTCCAAACCAAATCCCTCTCTGTGCCCACGGCCTCCATACCCAGAGCCTCCAGAAAAATTGCTTGGTTGCTTTAGATGCTCAGTCTCTCCCCTGCTGTCTGTCTCTTTAGCCTCACAATGCTCCCTCCTGACACCCCCCAGGACTCCTGTAGTTATTTCTGGACTGAAATAAGGCCCTTGTTTGCTCATTTCTACCATGTGCATCATTCATGTATTTGTGAGTTTTCTTTTTCTTTTTGACCTAATCACTGAGTTCTAAGAGGTTTGAGCACAAAGGTTATCTCCTCTTAACCTCTGCCTGTCCCCTCGGTACTCCGCACATGGCTTTCTACACACACCAGATTTCCCTGCCTGAAGTCAAGGCAGAGAGAAAGACAGCAGGTGAGTCCTACATCCAGAAGCTGGACTGTGCCCCTCCTTTTCTTGCCCCTTTACTTACCACCACCCCACCCACATCTCATGACCCAATCTTAAGCCAGTTTCTAAGTCACACCTCCCTCGCTGGGGTGTGTTAGGGAGTCTCCAGAAAAGAGACCTGAGGCAGAAAAGTGCAGGCTACCTTTTTCTCCTCTACCCTGGTTACCATGTGGAGAGGTTTGTTTTGTTTTGTTTTGTTTTGTTTTTGCACAGACCGCTCAGTTAAGCACCCTGCAAAAGAGATGAGTCTCATAGAACCTGCCTTGGCTCCCTGGTGTCTTCCTTGAGGCTCTGGCCATACAAAGCCTGAGGTCACTGCCTTCTGCTTTCTTTGGGGCTCTGGGGCTACCTGACATTCTCTTTCCCTTTCTTCTTTCCTTCCCTCTCTTAGCTACCTTTTACTGTTTACCGTGTAGCAGCCCTATGCCATCCCCCTGGCAAATATTAGATCATTTATTCGTAACAGTAATCTTTCTATTCAACAAATGTTATTGCGTGCCCACCTTGTGCCAGGGTTTAAAGCTCCATCCAGAGTAACTGGTCACTCTCCACAAGGCCAATCATAAAGTGTTCATCCCTGGCCTGGGTAGATCTCAGACGGACAGCCACTTCCTTCAGTGGGTTGGGCCTTGGATTCCAGTTTCTGAACCTGGAATCAGATGCCAATGCATAGGCTTTGGACTAGAAATATAAATAGGGGAGATAGATCCCCAACTCCAAATAAAGTGTTTCATAGAGCCAGATATAACAAGTGGGAGGAAGTAGGAGAGGGAGGGTAATTAGGATTTATCCAGCGGCTCCTTTGTATCACATGCTGTTCAAGGCCCTTTCACTTATACCTCATTATTATCCCCATTGTTTTAGTTAATGAACTAAAGCTCAGTAAGACAAAGTGTTTTGCCCAAGGCCGGAGCTTTCCACATGGCTCAGTGGTAAAGAATCTGCCTACAATGCAGGAGACCTGGGTTCAATCCCTGGGTTGGGAAAATCCCCTGGAGAAAGGAAAGGCTACCCACTCCAGTATTCTAACCTAGAGAATTCCATGGACTGAATAGGCCATGGGGTCACAAAGAGTCAGACACAACTTAGCGACTGGGCATGCACGCACTCATAGAATCAGTAAGTGATTCAATCGCAAATGTGCCTGATTCAGAGCCTGTGCAGTTTTTTCTAACAGATCAAAACAATGCAGAAGTTGTGGCCAGGTCTCCTCCAGTATAGCCTGGTTACTAGAGGTCCCTGCTGATCAAGGAATGACATTCTAGATGCCAACTCTCCTCCCTCACCAACCCCAGTCATGTCCTCTCATCCCCGGTCCCCACCTTTGTCTGTTGCATTGCTCTGGAGGGATCAGAGGCGCTATGTAAGTATTCTGGCTAGGATGGAGGGGTGCGACTTCGGGGTGCAGCTAGGCAGACTCCCACTCAGGATTTTAGGATCTGAGAGAAGAAGCCATACGTCCTCCTGGGTCAGAGTTAAATTAAGAAGAGGCTGGGTCATGGACACCAGTTCAGATAGCCCGAGCTGGGAGATGGACGAGATGACTGTGGGGACAGAGGCAGGTGGAGAAAACTGAGCAAGTTCCTTCCTCGTCCTCCTACCTCCCTCCATTGTCAACAAAGGTGATGTGGTTTCCCCTGTGGTCTGTTGCCCTAGACACCTGCAGTTCTGGGTATATATGTGTATGTGTGTATGTGCCAACCATGCCCTAGGGGGACACAGGGAGAAAGCAGTGGGACAGGATGAGGAGGGGCAGGAAGCCAAAGACAAGGTCTCCTCAACCCCAAGGTGAAGAAGGCACAGTGAACGAGGAAGATGGCAGAGGCCACCCCCTTGGCTACTCCAGGTCCCAGCCAGGAACCTCAGGAGAGCATCGTGGATGTCAGGGCCCTGGGCTATGCTGGGAGCCACGGAACTTGAGTTCTAGGCCCAGTTCTGTCATTAACTTCCTGGGTCACACCTTTCTAAGTCTCAGTTTCCTGCTTTGTAAAATAGCAAGGCCTTGGTTATCTACCTCACAGGCTTGGTCTGAGATTATACGAATAATATATGCAGAAGGCTGTACCACTGTGAGATTTAGAAATATTACAGTTGCCCCCTCCATACGCGCGCGCACACACACACACACACACACCGTAGTGCAGATAAAGAACAAAAATAAAAGCACAAGCACAGTTTCTGCCCTCATTTTGCTAACACTGTGTTGAGGAAATAAAATAAACACATAAAATACTTGAAAGCCTCTTATGCAGCCAACTATTTAAAAAATCTCACCACTGTGTGATCTCGGCCAAATCAAGACCTCTCTGGGCCTCAGGCTGGTTTCTCATCTATTAAATGAGAGAGCTGGTCTAAGTCATCTCTACTTACTTTTCTGAGCCTGAGGCAGTTTTCTGATTCTGTTATTTCGAATGTACATGGCAAAGAGAAAAGACTCGAGCAGATCACAGCCTAAATGAAGTCAGTTTTAAGCTGGGTTTTGAAGGAGCCCAGAAATGCGAATCGGTGTGGGGGAAGGGGGCGACATTCCAGGTAGAGAGAATGGCATGTGCAAGGGCGAGGCAAGGAAGCAGAGGGTGGCAAACAGATTAGTGAGGCTCAAGAATGAGGTTGGTGAGGACTGAGGGAGCCTGGGGAGGAAGTGGGGACTGGAGGAGGAGAAGGGTCAGTCCCTAGGGATGAGGCTGCTGAGACTGAAAGTGGGGCAGGAATATGGATGGGAAGATACTCTCCCAGCTCGAGGCTGGTGCCAAAGCCCATCCAGCCACACTCCACCCAGGAGGGAGAGAAAGAAAGGTCCCCTGGCCAAGAGGCCCCACCTACAGGGACGGCCCATTCCTCCTTTCTTTTCTCTCCCAATTCTGCTCCAGCTGGGAGGTAAGAGAGCCCCCCTCTCCCCCAAGCCAGAGCCCTGTCAGTGACACAGACAGATGAGGGCACTATCATGTCCCTCCCTAACAATAATGCCAGCCGTGAAATAATAATAGAAAGAGTAATGATGATGATCAAAATACTAAAGTATCAGTCACTGTGCCTTGTAACAGAAACTAACATAGTGTTGGAGGTCAATTATGCTTCAAAACACACAAACAAGTTCCTCAAAAAAGAGATGAGATTTGTGGTCACCAGAGGCTTAGAGGCAGGGGGAATGGGAGAAAGGTAGTCAAACAGCAACCCACTCCAGTATCCAGTAATCCCATGGACAGAGGAGACTGGCAGGTTACAGTCCTAGGGGTCACAAAGAGTCAGGCACGACTGGGCAACTGAGCACACACCTAGTCAAAAGGTACAAACTTCCAGTAATAAATAAGTACCAGTGATATAATGATAATGTACATGATAAATATGATTAGTACTGCTTTATATCTAGGAAATTGTTAAGAGAGTAAATCCTGAGTTCTCATCACAGGAAAAAATCTTTTTTTCTGTCTTTGGTTTTGTGTCTATATGAGTTGATGCGTGCTCATTAAGCTTATTGTAATACACATTTCATGATGTATACGAATCAAATCATTATGCAGTATACCTTATACAGTGCTATATGTCAATTATATCTCAACAAGACTGAAAAAAATAGAAATTGCTGCTGCTGCTGCTGAATAAACTACTGATCACTTGCCCTCTGATAAAACCCCACAGCACCAAAACCTCTTGTTATGGCTGTTCCATTTGCTGGAATCTTTGCTCCTAAGAATTGCAAGCGGTATGTCAAACTATCCAATCTGTAGGATCTCCCAAACCTGGAATTATATCAAAATCATGCAGGAGAACCTGTGAATAGCAGATTCCTGGGCCCTCTCACAGTCCCTATCTTTTGGGGTGCTGGGGATGTGGGGTACCTAGTAATCTGCCGCTTCCCAGGTAATTCTAAGGTGTGGTTAGGTTTGGGATACTCTGATCTAATCAAACCACTCCTTTCTAGATGAGGAAACCGAGGACCCAGTCTCCTTGCTGGAGGTGTCATGGTTAATCCGTGGTGGGGAGCGGGCGGAGAAGTCAAGCGTCCCAGCTTCTAGGTCAGCGCTCCTTCCCCAGCCTGCACCGCCCAGCCCCGGAGATGCCTGTGCCAGCAGAGATTATGGTCAGGGAGGCAGCCACTGGGCCATACCCTAATCATGAGAGAGAAGAAATTCGTCTGAGTTGCAAAATACCTCTCTGCAGCCAGCTCACAATTACTCGCTCCAGTGGCCCCTGCAGGGATGCTGCAGTCCACCCACTGGTGGGCTTGGGAGTTCAGCCTTGCTAGATGGACCAGCAGGGCCCTCTCTAGCCCCAGTGACTGTATTGACTGGAGGGCAGGATCCCACCTCGTTACCTATCTTAATGGTTCCTCTCGAGAGACACTTACTCTGACCCTGGAATCTCCAGGAAAGACCTTGAGGAGGTCCTGGCCTAAGAACACGCACCCCTCTTCCCCAGGAGTGTCTTTAGGGTAGGTTTGAACTAGGCTCCTGTGTGCAGTAGAAGGGCTTCACCATAAGGTGAGGGTGAAAGGGGATGAGGGTAACTACATAACGGGGTGAGTGGGAGTGTCCTTGCTATGACCTTGAAGTATCCACCCACATGTGACCACCACTACTACTCTTTTTCAATGAGTATAATTTCTAATTTTTTGAGTATCTCCTCTGGTTCAGGTTCTTGGGCACAGAAGCAAAGGGAGCCACAGTCCTTATCCTTGGTGAATTCATCTCCTGGAGAGCAGGAGCAGGATTGGCCAAAGAAAAGGACCTGGAATGGAGAAAACTGTCAGATGGGGGACTACAACACCAGTGCTGCAAAGGATGCTGGGTTCACGAGTCACGGGAGCTCCACACTGGAAGGGCACTGATGGACCATCGGGTCCCTGTGGGTGAGGGCAGTGGCTCTGCTCTGTCCTGCCCTCTCTGTGCCTGGAATGGTGATTCTAGAAGTCCCCGTCCAGCTCTCACCTCCCTCACTCTAGCTTGGCCTGAGTGGCAGGGGCAGGAGGGCACAGGAGGCATCGAGACAGCCGCTCTCCCCCTGGGCAGACCCTGAGGCTGGGCTCCAGGCTTCTCTGTGTGCAGCTTTCAATGAACCATTTAAATAAAACCCATAGAGGACTGGCTGAGGGAGCCTGTGTTGTCCTGTTGTTAAAACCGAGACTCTGGAGTCAGGCTGCTTGGGTGGAATTTCTTGGTTCTCTCATCTGCAAACTGGGGCATGAAGTGCCTGCCATATTCGGGTTGTTGTGAGGACTGACGGGGCCAGGACGTGAAGTGCTCTGTGCGGAGCCTGCTGTCCACTGACTGTTAGGGATGAAGCCCGAGCTGACGTTAGTAATAGGAGACAGCGTCCTGTCCCTTCCGTCCCTCTCAGTTGAACTTTTCCCCTACAGTCAGTCTCAAAATAAGCACTGACCTAATTTATGCAAAGACATCCAAATGGGTCTTTCCTTAGCTGTCCATTCTGGGATCCAGAATGCTGCAGCATCCTGCACCTGGGAAAGGCAGTGGCTCCCCTCCCCCCACTTGCCTGGGGCCTGGATGCAGCCAGGACCTCATCTGGCAAGGTGCTCCCCTCCCCCCCCCTCCTATGGGTCCCCGGCAAAGGAAGGATTAGCCAGAGCAGGACAGCTCAGTGAGTTGTGCCTGCCCCCACCCCCCACCCAACCACTCCTCCCTGGCCACCTCCTGTTCCCTTTCTGTTCTTCTGTCCCTGGGACAAGAGGAAGGATAGGCATTAGAAATGGAACATAAACCATGTCTGCAGCCCAGCTGGTGTATCTAGAGGCCCACCTTCCTCTCTGATCCCCTCCCAGCCCGCACGTGGGCTGAGCCAAAGCCCAAGTGGGTGGGAGGGAGGATGCTTCTGGCTCCTGGAGAAGGGTCTGGCCCCAGTGGAATGACGGAGAACTTCCTCAAGAGCTCTTGAGGTTGGGGGGAGATCCAAAACTCTGGGGGACTATTCTCTTAGAGTAACTTGTCCACAGGAACAAGCTCTGTAGAATCGAGCGCCAGCTCAGAGGCTTCGTGAAGTCCAGGAGGAAAGTCATCGTCCAGGAAATGTTCCTTCGCTCTACCTTGCCTGGGGGAGACTCGCCACTGCCTGGTTGGTGACATCTGGTTGGACTTCAGCTGGCCTGCATCTCCAGTGAGTCTCTATCTGCATCTGTCATGACCCCTCAAAGGAGCCACTCAGCCTAGAGCTTCATGTTTTGCCTGGTGGGAGGGGCTAGACCAGCACCACCCAACAGAAACAGAATAGGAACCATATTTGTAACTTTGTCTTAAAAAAAAAAAGTAAAAATACATTGATGAAGTTCATTTTAATAGTACATTTATTTAACCTAATATATGTAAAAACATCATTCCGGCGTACAATCAAAGCACAAAATTGTTAAACAGACATTTTACATCCTTTTTTTCATACTAAGTCCTTGAAATCCAGTGTGTATTTTACTTGCAGTACATTGTAGCCATGTTTTAGGTGCTCAGTAGCACTGGTTCCTAGTGGGTACTTGTATCAAACTGCACAAGTTTAGAGGAGATGGTAGCTTAGCCCCTTCTTCAGCTCTTCTAGTCCCTTGCTGGGGAAGAGGCTCAAGAAGTGAAAGGGAAGGCCAGTGAGGTCAATGTCCAGGGTTAATTTGTTCTAGAAGGATGGCATCCTGCTTTGGCTTTCAAGCACCCATCTCTAGACCTAGAACCTGTCCTAGTATATAGGGAAGCAGGGGGACTGAGTCACAGTGGAACATCTTCCTAGACAATAGTCGGCCTCCTCCTCTTCCCAGTCCTGGTCCTCTAAGCTGAAGACATAATCTCATTGGTAGAATCTCATTTCCTCTTCAGGTCTGTTAGCCTCTGTGCTCCTTTTTCTTTTTCCAAACATCACCCAAAGGTCTTCAGGCAGCAGAGTTAGGGGATATAGGGTGAGAAGCAAATCTGGAGTGAAAAGCAGAGTCAAGCTATGGACATGTGGACTGAGGTGCTGGTGGGGCGGTCCGGGGGAAGTTGAGTGAACAGTTGGTCTCCGGAACTCAGAAGAGAAGGGAAGGACAAATAAAGACCTGGGATCATTGGTGAGAGTGGAGAGGGAATGGTCAGAGATTTAAAAGAACAAGAGGAAGTGCCATGTCCGAGTCCAAAATGGGGAGAAGGTCACAAATGAGAGGTGTCCACTCCGTCGCTGTGGACGATGCTTTAAAATCCTTCCAGAGAGAGCTCACACAAGTTGGTAATAAACAGTGAAACAGGGGTGGACTAAAACTCAAAGCACGGAAGGGATTTTTCAAGGAAGGGTGAAACATAGCCAGTAAGCAAATGGCGGGGCAACATTCAACCTGCTTGTTGTCTAAGTGATGCCGATTAAAACAAGTTGAAGGCAGGTACCATTTTCAAGCATTAGTGAGAATATGGTGAAACGTACATGTTGTTATTGTTGGTGTAACTGCTTTTTGAAATCAATTTGGCAATATACAGTAAGAGATAGAAGATGTTTTTACCATTTGGCTCAATAACCCCACCCAAAATACCCTAAAACCAAAATTCAAGGTGGGGCGAGTGGAATATGTGCATAGTAATTAATGTTCATTACCACATTCTTTACCATATGGAAAATGAGAAACAATCTGAACACCTACAGTTGGAAAATTGTGAAGCAAATTATATTTCCACTTAATAGAAAATTATGAAGCTGCTAAAAAGATGTTTTGAATGTGACATAGCATGGCAACAGAATACAGATTTCCCCACGCCCAGTGATGGTGACTGTGTTTAAAGAAACCCAATGTAAGCACAGAGGAAAAGACCGAGAGGAAATATGAGTGACAGGTAATGATTGTGTCACGTGGTATGAAGGCACACATTTTTCTAGTCTTTTTCTTTTTGGTTGTGCCACATGGTATGTGGGATCTTAGTTCCCCAACCAGGCTCAAACTTGCATCCTCTGCATTAAGAGCAAGAAATCTTAACCACTGGACCTCCAAGGAAGTCCCTCTAGTTGTTTAAGAACTGTCAATGTCGTGAAACGCTGTGGAGATTGGGGTTGAGGGTTGACCACCAGCTTCCACTGGGCTACAGGGAGGGCCCTGATGACCGGAGGGAGGTCCTCAATTCATTCCTCCGGTGGGTATATTAACTGGACCATCCATCTGCCAGACCATCACTGCGGGCTCTGTCCACTGAAGGCTCCTGGAGCTTGATTGGCTCTCAAGTCCATGCTGGGGGCAAGACCTTCTGCTGGGCCTGGAAAAGTGTTAGTTGCTCGATCGTGTCTTACTCTTTGTGACCCCATGGACTGTAGCCCTCCAGGCTCCTCTGTCCATGGGATTCTCCAGGCAAGAATACTGGAGTGGGTCGCCATTGCTTTTTCCAGGCGATCTTCCTGACCCAGGGATCAAACCTGGGCCTCCCACATTGTAGGCTGATTCTTTACCGTCTGAGCCCCTGGAAGTTTTAGTTGCTCAGTCGTGTCCAACTCTTTGCAATTCCCTGGACTGTAGCCTGCCAGACTCTTCTGACCATGGGATTCTCCAGGCAAGAATACTGGGGTGGGTTGCCATTTCCTTCTCCAGGGGTATCTTCTTGACCCAGGGATCAACCCAGGGTCTCCTGCACGGCAGGCAGATTTTTTACCGTCTGAGCCACCAGGGACGGCCCAGAGAGGATAGACATGGGGGAAGGGAACAGTGTGTGGGGGTAGCAGTGGCCCCAGGGAGGTTAGGGGAGGGTTGGGGGATCACCAAGGAGCTTAGGGTGTGTGAAGGCTGCTCTGCCCTGGGGGAGGGGTTGGCAGGCTGTGGTCGGCCACCTGCTGTTTCATATCACCCTGAAGGTGACAAGAGACATGAGTGGGCCATCACCTCCACCGCCCCCCACCACAGGAACTCTACCTGGGCCCCCACCTACAAGCACCATCCGGCCTGGGCAGCCTCCTGCTCCTCCCCCCTCAGCTCTCTTCCGACAATGCACACTGGGGCCTTGAAATAACATATCTTTATTTATGCCATCATTTCCACATAATTTGCCTATGATTCATCTGTTGTCAAGAGGCATTAAAACCTCCAGCCTCAGCTCCCAGGCACCCACCAGTCCCCATCCCTCTCTCTCCTGGGACCCACCCTGCTCCTTCCCACAATTTCTTGTCCAGCTCTCACCCAACCCCAGCAGCCCCCATTCCCAGCACCTCTTCCTCCACAAGCGCCTCCACCCCAAGCTCCTCCCCACTGGGCTTTTTTTGGGGAGTGGGAGGCAGGGGCTGGGACTCTCCATCCTCTCCCCCACCCGAGACCCCGGCCTGAGGCAGGCCCTGCTGAGACTCCAGATGAACTAACACAAGCAGGAAAAGGGAAGAAGCTTCTCCTGGCCCAGAAGCAGGGAGCTATGGAACCCCTTCTGCAACTCCAACCCTCTACTTTCTCAGGCTGGATTTTCCTGGTACCTCAAGGCTGGTCCCTGAGTCCCTCCTTCCCCTTTATTCTGCTCTGACAGGGCACAGGGGTGTAGAGTGTCCACAGTGTGTGTGTGTGTGTATGTGTGTGTGTGCACGTGTGTTGGGGGTAGGAATAGGAAGGGTAGTCTCACACCCTCATTAATTACCTAGTAAAGCTTTAAGGCTTTGGGGACCCCTACCCAGCCCTCCCCGGGGAAATGTAAGTGAGTCAGGGAGCCGCAATGTGGGGGAGGCAGGGGAGGAAGAGGATGGGGGCGAGGAGGGGGCTCTAGAAGGCAGGCGGGGGCGAGGGGAGCTGTGGTTGTGTTATCTGATGTGAGGAGCCAGGTGTGCTCTGGGGGTGGGGGAAGGAGCAGCCTGAGAGAGAGAGAGGCAGAAACTGCAGACTCGGCCTGGAGAAGCAGAGAGGCCGAAACAAGAAAGACAGCAAGCCTGGGAGGCCCGTCAAGGTCTCTCCTCGTCAGAGACCAGCTTCCCTCTCGAGCTCCCTCTCGAGCTCCGGAGGCAACCCGGGGTGGGGGTAATGTCCTCCTGGCGGCCCCCAGCCTGGCTCCCCCAGCTCCCGGAGAAGCAGGCAGCTTCTCTCCACTGCAGGACAGAGCTGGGGTGGCCGGGGCTGTGTGGTGTGGGCGAGGGTCCAGCCTCGTCCCGAATCAGGGCAGTTGGAGACAGTTGAGGGTCTGTAATCTCGGTTGGGGGTTGACGGGTGGAGGAGGCTTTGCAGAAGGAGATAATGGGGAGGAGCCGAGCCCTGGCCTGGAACAGGGTGCCGGGGAGGGGGGCCAGCCTTCCCCCTCCTCGGGTGGCTTGAGCAGGCCTGTGAGCACCGTTGGGGCACCGGTGGGGTCCTTCACAAGTGGACCCACCAGGTGTGAGTCCCACCTGCTCCAGTCCCAACTTAGGTGTATGAACGACGGGGGGAGGATGACTGAAGAGAGGAGAGGATCCCCTAGGAGGTGATGAAAATTCTAAGAACGAAGTCTAATGGTCACCAAGCACTTAACTGCGTGCGCACCAGGCACAAGTCTCAACGCCGTGTGTTCACTTGTCTACTTTTCACAACATCTCCCAAGTGAGGATCACTAGTGTCTTTGCTCTATGGGAGAGAGACAGACCCTGTCCACCTGCCAGCAGTCCTGGCAGCAGCTACTTCAGTCCGGCTGTTCCCCTAGAAGAGGCCCTGCAAGAGCGGCAAGCTCCCTCCTGTTAGCTTCACAAAGACCCCACGTTGCCCTCCATGAGGAAACCAGGCTGCGAGAGTGTCCGCTTTGCCCCCGGGTTCTAGCTGGTGAGAGGTGAGACAGGACCACCTGCTGTCTAGTCCTCCCTGCTTGCAGTCCTGGCCATGGAGTCGAGCAACACCCAACTGAACCGTCCACTGCCAAGGCCTCTGACATCCTGCCCACCGACAGTACTCCCTCTGCTCCCCACCCATCCACTCCTCCACCACCTCAAGGCCTTCCTGTGAACACGGCAGAAGGCAGGAGCCCCTCGGGGCGGGGTCCCTATCAGAGAG
The DNA here is from genome assembly GCA_024291935.2 of Okapia johnstoni. NCBI lineage: Eukaryota > Metazoa > Chordata > Mammalia > Artiodactyla > Giraffidae > Okapia > Okapia johnstoni. The sequence goes on along the minus strand of CM044307.1, from coordinate 121,567,478 downwards.
GAAATGAAGCTGGCTTCTTTCCCATCCCCTTTATCATTTCTCCCCATCCCTACTTTATCACCCAGGGCTGTTCCACCATTCCTCCCCCACCCCACCCTTTTGCTCCCCTGGGGCTCCAGGGTGGGAGAAGGGAAGAAATTTAAATCAGTGGAACTGGGGGTGGGGCTGGGGGGAAACAGAAGGGGCAGTGGGAAGGGGTTTCCCTGGCTCTCTGAACCCAGCTGCTCATTGGTCCTCCGCGCTTGGCTGGGCTGGCCTTGGTTGCAGAGCCTTTTCTGGTGGGCTGCTTGCTCTACCTGGCCCTCCTGGGAGGCAAATGGAGAAACAGGAGCCAGGGACAGACACAATTGGGGCCCCTGCTCTCCTCTCTCCTTGTCCTTGCTCCATGCTGGCTGCCACAGATGTTCACAGAATTTGTCATGAGATGGGGTTGGGTCTGGGTGGCACGGACCTTTCTAAATGCCCTGTAGGATTCTGAGTGCAAGTGAAGAGGACTGTGGGAGGCCCCACAGAGCTAAATAAGGGCCGCCAGGCTGTGCTGCATGTGGCTTCTCCATTTTTCACCACAGCATCTCATGGTGGGTGCCTCAGGAGAGTTCTGCCCACTGCCCACTGTCTTCCCCTCTCAGTAACCAGGATCTAAGAGACTGTGCCTTTCTTCCCCCAGTCTAGCTCAGACAGTATTTGCAGAACAATCCAGCTTGGAATCTGATACTTGATCCACCCCTTCCTGCACCCCCTGTATCAGATATCCTTGGATCCCCAAGCCTTGGCTCAGATCTGGTCTAATTCTGTAAGAATCTGTTCAGACTTGGGGTGAGATGGTTGGGTCCTGGAGAGGGAGGGGCTATAGAAGCATTGCCAAGTTCCCCAAATTCTTGTGGATGCCTGGGGTTTTGCAAGGCATCCACTCACCTCCTCAAGACTCAGTCTCATTACCCACCCCTTCCCTTGTTCCCAGGAAAGTCTTGAACAACCAAACTGAAGGGCTCTGGTCGAGGCACTAGTGTCAACCTGCAAAAAGGCATTGTCTTAGCTCTGTCTTAACCAACTCTGTACTTGATTTGCAGACCTAAGTTTTGGAAGATGCAAGGCCAGCATGGATAGTCAGAATGTTAGATGACAAAGTGAGGATTCCAAAGATTTGAACAGACTAAAATGTGGGCAAAATCAAATCAGATGAATAGGGATAAATGCCAGGGTAAATTCTGCATTTTGGTCCCCAAACCCAATCATTCACACACAGAGTAAGGGAGATATGGCAGGTGCTGTAGAGAGAGGCAGTTAACATATGGGTTCTGAAGCTAAAGGGACTTAACTTCTCAGTTTCCAAAGTTCAAGGGAAGGTGTTGAAATTTGCATAAGTCTGTTTGCATTTTATCTTCCAGCAGGGACCCACGCAGAATTTTTTTTTTTTCAACTTGACATCTATTGTGAAGATCAGATCTTTGAGACACTGACAGAAGTGGGTGGCGCATTGCCTCATTTTCATCCATTCATTCATGTATTTACTCAGCTACATTCATGGAATCCCTCCTTCGTTCCAGTCTGGTAAGGAGCCCCAAAGGCCAACCAGAAATGTAGAACACACATTCTACCTGAGAGTGGGTGCACCCTTCTATCCGAATGGGGCAAGGGAGGGTACAGTGTGGTGAAGTTCAGGGAAGAATTTGTGCAAGACATGAAGCCTGAGCTGGAAATTGAAGTAGCAGGAAGAGTCTGACAGGTTGAGAAAACTGGGAGATGAAGAATAGGTGGGGCAAAATCAGGCCAAGGAAACAAAGCTTAGAAGGATGTGCAGTGTAGAGCTCAGAGTGTAGGCTGGGACTCCTGTGGATTCCTGAGCCCCTTTCAGGAGCTCTGCAAGGTCGAAACTACTTTCATAATAATACCAATACATTAAATGCCTTTTAAACTCTCATTCTCTCACTTATGTACACGGAAGTCTCCCAGAGTTTTCATGATGTGAGGTACTCTAGCAGATGGGCTGCTGAACCAGTTATGAGAATCTAGCTGCCTTCTATGAAGCCAGACATCAAAGAGATTTGCAACACTGTCAAACAATCCCTTCTTGTCACTAAACTTGCTACTTTTAGTAAAAATTGTGTTATTTATGTTAACTTATAATAGATTCATTACTATTTTTAATTTAATGAGCATTTGATGTTTTTCTCAATTTAAATTTCTAATAAAAATGGTATAGATGATCTTATTTGCAAGGTAGAAGTACAGACACAGATGTGGAAAACAAATGTATGAACATCAAGGGGGAAATAGGGAGGGGGACGATTGGGATGAACTGGGAGATTGGGATTGACATATATACACTAATGATAATATGTATAAAATAGATGAGTAATGAGAACATACTGTGTAGCTCAGAGAACTCTACTCAGTGCTCTGTGGTGATCTTCATAAAAAACAAAACAAAACAGGGATGTAGGTATACGTATAGCTGATTCACTTTGCTGTACAGTAGAAACTAACACAACTGTAAAGCAACTATACTCCAATAGAAATTAATTTAAAATGTTAAGAAATACGTTTCTAACTTGGCAAATATTGATGAATATAACCCACATAAACGAAAGCTCTTTGGAGGTGGGAGGTAGGCATTTTGGGGGGCTTCCCAGATGACTCAGTGGGTAAAGAATCCACCTGCAATACTGGAGATGGGGGTTCAATCCCTGGCTTGGGAAGATCCCCTGGAGGAGGGCATGGCAACCCACTCCAGTATTCTTGCCTGGAGAATTCCATGGACAGAAAAGCCTGGCGGGCTACAGTCCATAGAGTTGCAAACAGTCAGACACGACTAAAGCGACTGAGCACACACGCAGGCGTTCTTTACTTTTAATGGTCCAAAGACCAAAATATTTGAAAAGAGCTGATGTGGAAGCAGCCTGCCGAGCCATGGTCACAGCTGCACGTGGTTGAAGGTGACCATAGCTAGTCTCACAGTCTGGACAGTGACGTGTGCTCCTGGATCACTGTGGGCTGTGCACCCCACCAAGGGAGCATGAGTCCAGTGAACACCAAGGTGAGTGAGTAGACACTGTGACACAACAAATACACGGAGCCAACCTGATTCTTGCGGCTCATCGCGATTCCCCTCTGAATAGGAGCCACTTACGTCCAGAGAATACTGACTTTAGTTATGGGGGGGGTAATATGTGTACAGTAAGGTCACTGGGGAAGCGAAGCTGGTAAAGAAAGACCATAACTGAAAGAAGCTGGGAACAGCATTAACTATAGAGTTCCCCGTTTTTTGAATTTCTGTGCCTACCTTCCCATCTCTTTCCCACAATTTTCTCTCCAGCGGAGCGGTTTCCATTCAGGCCTATTTGGCTTATCAAGTTGCACACCTGCCCCCTGGTGGCCGAATGGAGCAATGACGCCTTCTCCCCTCGCCGGTAGATTTTCATAGAGCAGGAGTTTATGGCTTCCAGAGGCTGAGATCTGCGTGGCAGAGTCAGCCAGATCCCTCTAGCAAGGATCAGTTGTCAGAGGGCTGGAGCGGTGTCAACGTCCAGTGAAAACTTACTTGACCATCCCTTCACTCTGCAAGCTAATAATGATGCTGGTAGCATTTATGATAAGAGCTTTTCACAGATTATATCACAACGAACTAGAAGTGGGAACTATTATTGTTGCATTGTATAGATGAAGATTCTGAGACTCAAAAACATTAATTCACTTGCCCAAGGTCACAGAGATAGCCATTGGCAGAGCCAAGGCAAGGCCCCATCAGTTTATGCCATTAAGTGTCTGGCTTCTGCTTGTGCTGCCTGGTGATGGCCTGTTTGCAGGTCTGTCTTCTTCCAGTGGACTGTGCCTTTCTTGGGGTGCTGCTGCTGTTGCTGCTAAGTCGCTTCAGTCGTGTCCGACTGTGTGCGACCCCATAGACGGCAGCCCACCAGGCTCTGCCGTCCCTGGGATTCTCCAGGCAAGAATACTGGAGTGGGTTGCCATTTCCTTCTCCAATGCATGAAAGGGAAAAGTGAAAGTGAAGTCGTTCAGTCGTGTCCGACTCTTAGCGACCCCATGGACTGCAGCCTACCAGGCTCCTCCGTCCATGGGATTTTCCAGGCAAGAGTACTGGAGTGGGTTGCCATTGCCTCTTATTCATCACTGTATCCCCAGCACTGAGGCCAGTGCTGGGTTTGTGCTAGGAGACACTCCAAGGACTGCACAGCCAAGCTGGACCTCAGGGGGAACCGGGGGCGAGCAGGGAAGGTGCTCAGAGGACCCAGACAAAAGGGATCAGGCACCTTCACAGAGATAAGGGCGAAAGGGAGAGAAGGGAGTGGGGGAGAGTGGCCAAATAGCCTAAACGTGTCCCTGTAGGGCAGCAGCACCACCTAGTGGTAGAACTCAACGTGACTTCGGGGGGAAATAAAACACTAGACAGTCCAAAGCTCAGAAGCTGGGAACAGTCCCCTCTGGAGGGCGCCCCAGGAACTATTGCTGCTCACCCCCTAGAGCCAAAAAGAAGGGCCTGGAAACGTGCTGGTCCCTCCACAAGGCGTCAGGTTTTTAAAAATGTGAAGAAACAGCTCCCAATCCTACATAGCCTTGGCTGAAAAACGGACACATGAAGTTCATACTCTTTTCTGGAGGGGGAAGCCTGCATCCAGTGACAAGGAATGTAAAAGCTGGCTCCCTCACCTCAACTTGGGGCAACCTGAAGGGCCATCCCAGTTTCAGAGCCCCTGTGAGGGCTGGCTGAGACCTCTGCTGAGACTGCACCACAGCCCAGTTTCTTCCTGCAGCCGATCCCACTTTCTTCCCTGCCACCCACAATGATGATCTTGTGACTACTCCCTGGTGAGCTCCCTGCACTTCCATCTACATTTCAGAGTAGGCTTCCCCAGAGCCCAAGGCGCAGCAGCACTGCCTCCTGTGTCACATACGGTGTGTCTCAGTGCCTAGATTCCAAGCAGCTGTCTGGACCAGTGACCACCCCCATCTCTAGCCCCAGTCTCTGCTCCACATCCTGCTATGCTTCCTGGTCAGCTGGAGCACACACTGCCCCCCCCTCCAGGAGCCTCGCAGACATCATGCCTACAGTGAGTGCCAGTTGGCATGAAGAGGCATTCCCATGGTCACACTGGGATGTCACGCATCACTGTTGTCCCCTGCAGGGCCACGGGGCAGGCAGACAGACCCGAGGTGTATAGACAGCCTCCAGCGAACCTCAGTAGCGGTCAGAAACCCTGATCTGAGGGCTCTGGCCGCTCCAGGCAAGCCCTCCCTGTCTGCTGGTCCCCAGGAGTGAGGTAATCAGTATGTCCTGGCACAGTGCTGACCTATTTATGCCACATGAAGCTCTGAGCCTATCAGCCTTATGATCTGTGAGATGTTTCTTATTTACATCTCTTCTGAGGAGCAGATGTGTTCACAGCAGCCCCATTACAACGTTGCTTGATGTAAAGGGAGGATGTTCCCTAAATAGCCTCTGGTGGTAGTGGTTTAGTCGCTAAGTTGTGTCCAACTCTTGTGATCCCATTGACTGTAGCCCACCAGGCTCCTTTGTCCATGGGATTTTCCATGCAAGAATACTGGAGTGGGCTGCCATTTCCTTCTCCAGGGAGTATCTTCCCAACCTGAGGATCAAACCCATGCCTCCTCCATTGCAGGCAGATTCTTTAGCACTTAGCCACCAGGGAAGCATTTGACACCTCTATATGGTGTTAAATACTTAGTGGCCATCTGATGGACAGATGGACAGAAACGTACCATCCATGAACAGGATGCACTGTGTAGACCAACCCTGTCCAACAGAACTTCCTGCAAAGAGGGAAACGGTCTGTCTGTTCCCATAGGCCTGAGGCTACTGGGCACTAAGAATATGGTGAGTGCAACTGAAGAGCTAAATATTTACTTTTATTTAATTTTAATGAATTTTAATTTAAATAGTCACATGCAGCCACCTTATTGAACAACACAGATGTGGATCCAAGGCCTGGAATATGAAAACTAAGAATCACTTTCTCCTAACTGGATGCATTCCTCTCTGTTTACCTGGAAAAGTTGATTGTAACAAAAAGCCTTGGAGATTTTGTGTTCCTCTGGATCATCTATAAAAATGCTAAATAAGAGCCTCCTAACATAGGAAAAGGAATACGTCAAGGCTGTATATTGTCACCCTGCTTATTTAACTTGTATGCAGAGTACATCATGAGAAACGCTGGGCTGTAAGAAACACAAGCTGGAATCAAGATTGCCGGGAGAAATATCAATAACCTCAGATATGCAGATGACACCACCCTTATGGCAGAAAGCGAAGAAGAACTAAAGAACCTCTTGATGAAAGTGAAAGAGGAGAGTGAAAAATTTGGCTTAAAGCTCAACATTCAGAAAACTAAGATCATGGCATCTGGTCCCATCACTTCATGGCAAATAGATGGGGCAACAGTGGAAACAGTGTCAGACTTTATTTTGGGGGGCTCCAGAATCACTGCTGATGGTGACTGCAGCCATGAAATTAAAAGACGCTTACTCCTTGAAAGGAAGGTTATGACCAACCTAGATAGCATATTTAAAAGCAGAGACATTACTTTGCCAACAAAAGTCCGTCTAGTCAAGGCCATGTTTTTTCCAGTGGTCATGTATGGATGTGAGAGTTGGACGATGAAGAAGGCTGAGCACCGAAGAATTGATCCTTTTGAACTGTGGTGTTGGAGAAGACTCTTGAGAGTCCCTTGGACTGCAAGAAGATCCAACCAGTCCATCCTAAAGGAGATCAGTCCTGGGTGTTCATTGGAAGGACTGATGTTGAAGCTGAAACTCCAATATTTTGGCCACCTCATGCGAAGAGTTGACTCATTGGAAAAGACCCTAATGCTGGGAAGGATTGGGGGTAGGAGGAGAAGGGGACGACAGAGGATGAGATGGCTGGATGGCATCACCGACTCGATGGACATGGGTTTGGGTAAACTCTGGGAGTTGTGATGGACAGGGAGGCCTGGTGTGCTGCGATTCATGGGGTCGCAAAGAGTTGGACACAACTGAGCGACTGAACTGAAGGAACAGTTTCTGGGGACTGTCACATTTCTTCTGCTAGAGATGTACCCTGGGATGGTATTTCTCTAAACCCATTCACTTTTCTTGACAAAACAGCCCTCAAGCCCCATCCCCAATTCTTCTACTCCCATCCCATCCCCACTGACACATTTGATTTGAAATCTTTTCAGATGCTTCTGAAAAATTAAATCACATCCAGAGGTTCCCCGAACAACTTATCCTAAATAAATACATTGGTTATGTTTTTCCTGCATGGTTTCCTGAGATGACCATTCTGTGTCTTTTGCTAGTTATTTGTGCTTGTGTGTTTAACAAAGCTACCCTTTATTATGTGTGCCGTGCTAAATTGCTTCAGTCGCGTCTGACTCCTTGTGACCCCATGGACCATAGCCCACCAGGCTCCTCTGTCCCTGGGATTCTCCAGGCAAGAATACTGGAGTTGGTTACCATTCCCTCCTCCAGGGGATCTTCCTGGCCCAGGAATCAAACCAGCGACTCTGGTCTCCTGCTTTGGCGGGGGGCTCTTTACCACTAGCATCACTTGTGAAGCCCCACCCTTTATCATAAACCCCACTTTTTTTGGAAATGGAGGGGGTGCATTGGCTCCTTGGGGTCTTTTGAAGTCCTGTATATTCACAAGAGTCATTTGCAGTTTGCCAAGTCATGTCAAATACAGGCACAGTTTAGTCAACAGGTGCCTGGTTTCTATTCTGGAGGTTTTAGGTAAGGGCCACACAGAAATGGACACAACACATGCTACTGAATGCTTCCTGAGAGTAGAGCCCTGTTGGATCCAGCACCTCCAATTTCTCTTTCCCAAGGTCTACTTTAGGAATGGGAACCTCCCTTACACCCCCTTTCATAGAGAGCTGGTATGACTAGCTGTCATTTGTCAGCCCCTTCAGCTCAGCAGGAATCAGTGTAATGTAGCAGGTAATTAACAGTTTCTAGAGCTAGCTGCCAAGGTTCAAACCCCATCTCTCACTTACCACCAGTGCCGCTTTGGGCAAGTTATGTGCTCTGTGAAATAGGTGTAGTAGTCGTCCATTTTCCCAAAGGGTCCTTAAAAGGATAAAGCAAGCTGGTTTGCATAAAGCATTTATTTACAGCAGTACTTGCCATAAGGTTAGTGCTATGTAAGTATCCACCATGTTTATTACCATATGGGAAGCTTTCTTCATTGGTTTTATTTGACAAATTCTTGGCAAATGTTTTTTCTCTTTGGAAATCACCAGGAGCCATTCTTCAAAACCTTCTTTGCTGTTTTATTTCCAGATTTAACCAGATCTGCTGCACATCCCAAGCTTCCCTGTTGACCTCATTCATATTCTCCTACTTCTTCCAGTCAGCCAGAGAAGGCTTTTCCTATCTCCCAGAATCTTGTTTATTTGGCATTTTTGCTGTATACTTTCCTGGCTTCCCTGGTGGCTTAGACAGTAAATAATTTGCCTGCAATGTAGGAGACGTGGGTTCAATCCCTGGGTCGGAAAGATCCCCTGGAGAAGGAAATGGCAACCCACTCCAGTATTCTTGTCTGGAAAATTCCACGGACAGAGGAGGCTGGAGGGCTACAGTCCATGGGGTGGCAAAGAATCGGACATGACTGAGCAACTAACACTTCCTGGCTTTCCAATAATATACTTTAAGAGGTTGAGATTTATGACTGTCTGCCTTCACATTCTCTCATTCTAAAACAGAGAGATGACAACATTTTCTTTCAGTCGAGGGAACCTCACTTTTCTCTCCCTTCCAGCTGCTAGACTGGACTTTGGGACTGCACTGGGCTGTCAGGGGCGCCAAGGCTGAGGAACAGTGTCCTCAATGCGTCCTGCCATGTTCCCTGGGAGGGTGAAGATAGTACGAAAACAAATTCACTTTATTGATAGGGAAACAGCATTAAACCAAGCTGAGGCAGAGACACCACCCAACCAGGGCCACACTGGGGTGGGGTGTGAGTCACACTGAGACACAGGCTGACCCTTTTCCTGGTCCTGAGGGGTCAGTGGGGTGACAGCCCAGGAAAGAGAGGCAGGGCTCTGGACTTGCTCTGTCTAAAACCCAGGGCTTCCCCCAAGGGACAGGTCGGCCACCAGGGGAATGGGATGTGAGGTCTGAGCTGTAGCGCGGTGCAGTAAAAACAGCACGGGACGCCATGGCCAAGGTCCAGGTCCAGACCTGCGGCTGCTCTGAACTAGTTACACGAGCTTGGGTAAGTCACGCCTTCTCCTCAGCATCAGGTTTCTCTAACAAGGGGATTGAACTGGGTTAGCGATTTTCAAGCCTTTTCTACAATCAGATCCCAAGGGTCTCTCCTTAATTTGTAAAATAACAATAATAGTGTGCAGACCTTCCCCAGTGTAAGTCCACACCTCCCATAAGCATCTCTTCATGAGCAGTGCCTACTATCCGCTTTATCAGGATGTGGTCCCAAAGGCATCTAATTCTAAAGACAACTTCCATCTATCAGACGTCAGCTCTGGATACGGGAAGAACACTGACTTTGAAGTTTGGTGCTCCCACCCCACCTGCCTCACTGGCCCTTTCTGACTTTAGTGGGCGGGGTGGGAACAAGGAGGAACCAGCCCCACCCAACTCCACCGGAAGCGCTCTCCCAGACCTGCTGCCCCCCATCCACACTTGAGGTGCTGGAGCAGTGCTGGAAGCAGACCCAGGCAGCCAGGGCGGGCTGGGGCTGTTGGGATCTGGAAGTTCCTCTCCCTCATCCCACCCTCCCATGGACAGAGGAGCCTGATGGGCTACAGTCTGTGGGGTCGCAAAGAGTCGGACACTACCGAGTGACTGACACCTTCACACTTTATCCCACCCTGCCAGGAAGGAAAGACAAGGCCCGGCTGGTAAGTGGCTTCTCCAGACTGCTGGGGGTGGGGATGGTGGACCGATCTCTGGGTCACCACCCTTGGCCATCCACCCCAGGGTAAGGCCCATCCAGCCCCACAGCCGCCAAGCAAGGGCTCTGGAGCCTGTGGCTAATCCTCTGTCTGGGGTGGGTTGTAGGGACCCACAGGGTTTGAATGAGGACAGTGGCCACAATCCTCTGAAGCCTGGGGGCCGTTCAGTCCTGCCACGTGGACTGTGGAAGGGAGAAGGGCTCTCGCCTCGCCAGCCCCTTAGCTCCAGGCTGAGGAGCCATGGGCTCGGTGGCAGGGTGGGTGGGGCCTCTGTCTGCTACTCTTCTGCCAGGCTGGTTTGCCTGTCCCCCATCACCTGGGCCCTGCTTGCTTCTCTGCTTGGCCTCTTAGCACTTGGGTTCTGAGCCAGTGGCCCCCACCAAGGAGAGAAAGCCCATCCTACCAGAACTACTACTGGGGAGAATATTACCATGATGATAGGATGAAGGTGGGCCCTACAGCATTAGGCAAGCACCCTTTGGCTGGCAGAGGTGAATGAGGGTGGAGGTTGTGATCTTGGTCACCTTGGTTTTGGGGCTTCCTTGGCAGCGAGTGTTCTAGGAGGGCCAGGGTGAGAAGGCAGAGGAGGAGGGCCCATCGAAGCACCCCAGGGGTGGACAGCACAGACCGGCAGCAGAATGAAGAGGGAGTTGTGAGTCAGTATTTATCGTGGGTGGGAGGAGGAAGGGTGGTCCCAGCAGCTCTGGATGGGTGGGCCTGGAGTGCAGTGGAGGTCCCGGTGTCTCTGTCCCTGAGGAATGGCTCTGTCTCTCCCACCTGCCTGTTCCCAGGGCACCAGCCAGCAGCCACTTCCAGAGTGGCGGGGGCATCCCTGGGCAAGGGTCCGCCTTCAGCCTCTGCCCTCTGCCCCCACTGTGTTCCTTTGTCAAATAAACAAAAAATCCTTAAGACTGAGGTCTTGAGGGAAGGGGGGATGCGGTGGAGGAGGTGGGCAGCCTATGGCCTGCAGGTGAGGGGGACCTGCTGTTAGACAGGGCAGGAGAGAGAATGGGCCAGCCAGGGAGGAGAGGCAGGAGAGGAGGGGCTGAACCCCAGCAGGCATGGAAAGGGCTGCTGGGCAGCCTCCAGCCCCAGGCCTGGGTGCCCGGCCCTGGAGAGGCCGCCCCTCGCAGGTGCCAGTGCAGGCCGCCAGAGTCAGGAGATCTCATTGCCAAACACCTCGAGCAGGAGGGGCGTGAGCTTCATGCTGGACTCGGGCTGGAAGGAGAGGCAGCGGTACTGCTTGGAGTGCTCCTCGTTCAGGCTGCGCAGGTCCGCCAGCTTCTGGATCATCTTGGCATAGAGCAGGTGGCTGCCTGGGGGCGGGTGGCGGCAGCGGATGTAGGTCTGCAGCGTGTTGGACAGGCGGTCCTGGATGGCCTCTACCAGCGCAGCGTCCTGCACTCCAGGGCGGTCTGTGGGCAGAGAGGCAGGGGGAGGAGCTCTGAGTCGGGTCCCTTACTGCCCAGCCCCTACCCCTCAGCCCAAAGACAGACCCCCAGCCTCAGCACCTTCCTTGGTCACTCCTGGACGGCTGCTAACCTGTGACACCAGACCTCCCCAACCCCTTGGCCACTTCCCATTGCCTTGAGGGTCAAATCTCAGGTCCACCTGGGTCATCTGGTCCTGTCCCCACCTCGTCTCTCTCCTGTCTCTATTCTCCATCTTTCACCAGGATCCCGATCAAAGGCTCTCTGACCTCCAGGCTTCACATCTGTGTTCCCTTTACCAGGAAGTCATCTCCTTTACTTCTGCCTGCCTCTTACTGATCCTTCAGGTAACGGCATAAAGGATCTTCCTCAAGGTCATTCCTGATGAGCCCTTACCGCCAGATGACATCAGGCTCCCATTTTCTGCTCTACCCTCTGTAGCATCATTTACTTTATTTTTAAAACTCTCATGACACTAGGAGTTGGTTGTTAAATTGCATGTGTTTAATGTCTTCTCCTACACTTGATGGGGGAGATATGTGTCCTGTTTCCTGCTGAGTCCCTGTGCCAGGCACAGTGCCCGATGCCTGACAGCAGCCTGATAAATCAGTGCTGAGTCAATGAATGAATGCGTGAATGCAGTGGGAGGGGCGCCTATGTCCTCTCCTTGGGCGCCTGTCCAGGAAAGTGTCCCTTTATAGAGGCCACTGGCTTGTTCCCTGAACACTGTCTAGGTGGAGCCTCACCAGCCATCCAGCATCCTCAGGACTGCAAGATCTCCTCCTCCTCGACCTCTCTCCCTCTTCCCACCCCAAACAAGCAGGAGAACATGAGGGTTACAACACTCTGCCTCCAGTATTTGTCAGCTAAACTATCAGGCCAGTAGAGCCATCTATCAGGCCTTAGGATTTTGCGCCCTGTCCCCAGGGGACCTCAAGTGTCAGCAGAGGTCAATCCAGTTCACACAAGAGCAGAGCCTGTGTCTGGTTCTTCAGAATCCCACCCATGAACCAGCAGTGGTCTCACTAGCTCAAGGGCAGTGAGGGAACCCTCAACAAACCCATACCACAAGGGCTGTGCAAACCCAGCAAAGTGAGTCTTTCCTGGTCGGTCTCTCCTTTTGCTCACTTCTCCCCCCAAACCTCTCTGCTGGCCCTCAGCGGGGCTCACCCTTCATGCCCTCCCCCCACATGCCTCTAGGTACCTGGGGAGACAATGCAGATGGCCATGAGCAGGACATGTTCCTCTTCATGCAAATTCAGCTTCTTCAGCCCCACCTGGAACTTGATGAGGGGCTCGATGAGCTCCAGACTGTGTCCAGCTACAAGAGAGAACGGCTGGCTGCTGTGGGCATCTGGAGGGGCCATCCACCCCACTCCACCCACCCTCTGGCCTGACCCTCGCCCTTCTCTCCCAGTTGCTACCTCCCTCCCTCTGAAGTGCCTGGTGGGGCACATGACCCCAGGAGGGGTGGAGCCTAGGCAGGTAGAGGCAGAACCCAGCCGCACCTCTGGTCACGTCACTGACTCGGTACTTGTAGTTCGGGCTGCCACAAGTCCAGGACATGTCGTCCAGGGTGAAGGACTGGTTGGAGCGCAGCATGATGACCTCAATGGCACTCGACTTCAGCAGCACGATCTGGTCCTCAGGGGTGAGGTCTCTGCAAGGGAGGGTAGAGGGGGAGGTCAGGTTACTCATCAAGACCTACATGTCATGCCGATCAGTATGATGCTTTGACAGGCATACACCTGCCAGATGACCAGCATGTGCTCTGGGTCCTCCATCGAGGAACTTGCAGCCTGGGTGGAAGGAACAAGACTTTCTTGAAGGAGAACAACTCAAAGTTGTGACCAAATGCCAGCTGGTGTAGCTCAGCCACTAAGACAGGAAAAATCCAGTGACTTTTCAGGGTCTCCCAAGTCTAAGCAGTCATGGCTCTTCTAGGGTCAGGAAGATGGAGCCTGAGGAGGCTCCCAGGGCTATGGCATGAGTATGTATGTGCTAGGACGCTTCAGTAGTGTCTGACTCTGCGGGACCTCGTGGACTGTAGCCTGCCAGGTTCCTCTGTGCATGGGATTCTCCAAGAAAGAATACTGGAGCGGGTTGCCATTCCCTTCTCCAGGGGATTTTCCTGGCCCAGGGATCGAACCCATGACTCCTATGTCTCCTGCATTGGCAAGTGGGTTCTTTACCACTAGCACAACTTGGGAAGCCCATGGCATGCATGCGGAGGTCTGCAAAAGCATGGCCAGGACCATCCTCAATGGCTCCTAGTCTTTGGTCCTTCCAGTAGTGAAGTCAACTTTGTCTCCAGGACATCTCTGGACCCCATTCCCTCCAGACTGTTTTTTTTTTTTAATAAATTTATTTATTTTAGTTGGGGGCCTCCAGAATGTTTTGATTCAGAATTCTATCATCTTTTTCAGTAGCCTCTTATTAGACTCCTGGTGTCAAGTCTCTCGTTCACCTTTCTTACTGTCACTACAGGAAAGTGTCACTCCTGTGCTCAGAAATCCCCACTGACCATCCAACACCCTAGGTCAAGCCCACACTCCATAACTTGGCTCCAACGTGTCTTTCCAGCCCTGCTTCCCATCACAGACTCCACCAACCCTCCATTCTAACAACATAAAACTACTCCATGTTTGGATGCTAGGCATTCTCACACTGCCATGCCTTTGAACACAGGACAACTCTAGCTTAGAGAATGCATCTTCTTCCAGTCCTGAGTCCAGTTAGGCCTCCCTCAAATCCCTCCACCCTCTGATTCTCTTCATAGAACCATTCCTTTAAGACCTGCTGCACATTGCTTGTATTCCTATTTTGTCTTTCCCCCTTCACTCCTGTCCTTTATTTTTATTTTTTTAATTAATTTGTTTATTTTAATTGGAGGCTAATTACTTTACAATATTGTAGTGGTTTCTGCCATACATTGACATGAATCAGTCATGGGTGTACATGTGTTCCCCATTTTGAACCCCCCTCCCACCTCCCTCCCCATCCCATCCCTCAGGGTCATCCCAGTGCACCAGCCCTGAGCACCCTGTCTCATGCATCGAACCTGGACTGGCGATCCGTTTCATATACGATAATATACATATTTCAATGCTATTCTCTCAAATCATCCGACCCTTGTCTTCTCCCATAGAGTCCAAAAGACTGTTCTTTACATCTGTGTCTCTTTTGCTGTCTCGCTACCATCTTTCTAAATTCCATATATATGCGCGTTAGTATACTGTATTGGTGTTTTTCTTTCTGACTTACTTCACTCTGTATAATAGGCTCCAGTTACTCCTGTCCTTTAGATGCTTGTCTCTGGCTCTTCATCATAACCTGCTTGAAGGCCAGCACCTCACTCACACTGAGCCCTGAGCTCTGAGCTTGGTGAGAAGGTCAATAACTGTTGATGAGTCAAGAGGCTCATGACTAGTTCCACTATTCTGAGTCACGAGCTGGGCTTATCGGAACAAAGACAAGGAAAGAATCAGGTCCCACAGATCAAACTGCTTCCACTTCTTCTTCCCTTTCTCTTTCTGATTGCTGCTTCCTCCTGGATATCCTGTTGAGGGGCTGTCACCCTCTGTGGTTGCACTTTGGAATGTAAAAAGCTGGGAAACAGATGTTAATGGATGAGAGTCCTGTGTCAACAGGTGATGGGTGAGGAGGTGTGGAAAGGCTTGCATGATTAGATGGGCACCAAAGGGCCTGCACTGAAGGCAAATCACTAAGTGCTAGAGTTGGAAGGCCCTTCCTAGAAACTGTGGTCCAGTTCCTTCCTCAGCACGTCTGACAGATCGCTCTCACACAAACTCTGCAGGATTCCCCTGGGGCCAGGGAGCTCCTAGCTTCTGGCCACAGTCATGAGGTGCTTGGCTCTTGGGTTAATAACGTCTTCTTCTGTTGAGCAATAACCCACAAGATGACACACTCATCCATGGCTTGTAGTTCCGTCCTTTCAAGGAACACAGAACCTGAGTTCTGCATTAGCCATGGGTGTGGTGGTGGTTTAGTCGATAAGCTGTGTCCGATTCTTTGTGACGCCATGGACTGTAGCCTGCCAAGCTCCTCTGTTCATGGGATTTTCCAGGCAAGAATACTAGAGTTGCCATTTACTTTTCCAGGGGATCTTCCCCACCCAGAGAGCAAACCTGGGTCTCCTGCGTTGCAGGCAGATTCTTTACTAACTGAGCCACCAGTGAAGCCCAATCCATGAGACATCCTTTTAACCATTTAAGAAAAGCCACCATGGCCCCCTCCCCTTGCCTCTTCTCTGGAATAAACAACCCTGAGGCCACAGTGTCTGAATGTCTCACTATCCTTGGCACTCTCCTCTGGGTGCTCAATCCACATTGAAAAAGTGAAACCTAACACTACCCTCATTTGGGTTTTAATTCATGATGCAAGTAAAATATGTTCATTATTAAATCTTGGGAAAATACAGACAAAATATAAAGGCAAATAAAAATGGCTCATAACCACAACGAACATTTTGGTTTATTTTCTTCCTATCTGTTTTGCATGCAAATAGCTCTTTTTCAAACATGCACTAGGTCATAGTAATCCTGTGTCCCACTTTATATGTCAGTTCATAGTACATGGCATCATGTTACATCAATGTATTATAAGTTATTTAATCTGTCTCCCACCCACCTATGTTTGGGCACTTCGGTTACTTCTAAGTTTTGCTGTTTGGGGCTTCCCTGGTGGCTAGTGGTTAAGAATCCACCTGCCAATGTCCGGAGATGTGGGTTTGATCCCTGGGTTGGGAAGATCCCCTGGAGAAGGAAATGGCAACCCATTCCGGTATTCTTGCCTGGGAAATCCCATGGACAGAGGAGCCTGGTGGGCTACAGCCCATGGGGTTGCAAAGAGTTGGACACTACTTAGTGGCTGAACAACAACAGCAATGAGTTTTGCTGTTATAAGTAATTCCATGAGGGACATCTTCATGTGTAACATTTTGTTCAATGGGCCCACTCAGAATGGATGGCCGGAAGTGAACAAACATCCCATGGGTGCCTGGCTACAGAGATTTCAGCAGGACCACTGCCTGCTGTGATCCAGACATACTACTTCTATAAAGCAAATCTAGAACGACCTCGAATTACCACCCACAGCCTGGAAATACAGGGACTTTCTAAGTGCAGCTTGCAGCCAGAACTGGTAATGGTGGTGGGTGGGGGTAGCGGTGGAAGTAAAGGGGAAGTCAGGAAGAGACCTAGGTCCTCCTGGTTCCTGTATCTGCTCTGGCTCTGGGCTTCTCTCTGGACCTGACTAATATTTACACCCAGATCAGTTTTCACACCTGTGGCCACTTCTGGGCACCTGTGAGATGCTCTGGGTACGTGTTGCTTGTCTTTCCCATTCCCACCAGGCAGTGTCCAGACCCTCCCTGCTTGCATTCTCTCAGCTGCATTCTCTGCAGCTGTTCACATGTCTATCTCTTCCATCAGACACTGAGCCTCTGGAGGCCAGTCTTCTTTTATCTCTTACAGTATATGTAAGAAAGTTGAGTGCTGGACAGATGCATAAGTGAATATAGAGGAAAGGCACAGGAGGAGGGAAGCACTGTGACTCCAGGCCTTTGGCCCAGGAAGGAGTCCTTAGGGATAAAAATAGTGGTGAGGTTGAAGGCATGCAACCTTCTGGGGTTGATTGGGTCTGGTCCCCCACGCACACCTCTGGGCAGTGAAACCTGGGGTCCTTGGTTCTTGAATCCAAGACCACTCCTGGTCATTGAGTTGCTGCTCCTAATGCCACTTTCCCCTGCATTTCTCTTGCGGGGCTGAGGGAGGGAGATTTGTGGGTTGCAGACTAAGAGGCTGAGGGAGAAGAGGTGGGAGGCAGGAGCAGAGCCAAGGTCACACCACAGAGCAGTTCACACCCAGCACAGCCCATCCAGTCCTGCCCCTCTTTGGTCCCACACCCGCACTGGAGCCTCATCCTGTATTCTCGCCTCCACTCATCCACACAGAAGTCTCATCCTGCCCTCCCCACACTTTCCACCCCTGCCTCCAGGCAGCAAGATCAAAGCTACCAGGGACGCAGGCACTGTTCTTTCACTACTTGGAAGAACAGAACCTCTAACTGCAGAAACCGGCAGAACCAGAGAGCAGATGGGCTGGCCCCACCTTGGTCCCGGGAGCCTGGGCTCTGGTCCAGGCCTGGTGCAGCATCTGCTCCATCCAGTCCCAGGGAACATCCACATCAGTGACTCTCCCAGAGCCCTTGCTAAGGCCTGCACCAGTTTTGTTGGAAAACATTCCACTTTGCGACTTCTCAAGCCATGCTGAAGCCAGAAAAGTCAACTCAAGCATGTTTAGGATTGATTTGATCCATTTGGCCTCAATAGCTGGGTGGTTGCAGTACCTGTTCGTATGCACCTCACTTTGGCCAGGACTGCAGGGCTAGACCAGGGAACTCTGGAGAATGAGACTTGAAAGGGAAGGAAAGGGGGAGATTTTACCTCATCCTTGGGGAGAGGAAGGCTTCTCAGGTGGCGCTAGTGGTAAAGAATCTGCCTGCGATGCAGGAGATGCAAGTTTGATCACTGGGTTGGGAAGATCCCCTGGAGGAGGGTATGGCAACTCTAGTATTCTTGCCTGGAGAATCCCATGGACAGAGGAGTCTGGTGGGCTACAGTCTATGGGGTTGCAAAGAGTCGGACATGACTTTCACTTGGGGAGAGGAATTGAGGGGCTAGTGATGCTATTTTGTATGAGGGTGTGTGGGATAAGGGTAAGGGGTAGGGGCCAAAAGAAAAACTGGGGCTCGGGTTACTTAGTGGAGGGGGAGCATTGGGGTAGTCTGGTTAAATGAATCACTTTCTTTTTAGGAAGATTTTCGCAGGTGGAAAATCACCCAGTCACCACTGAAAATCACCAAACCTCAGCCTCTGGACAGGGCTTCGGGTGCCCTCTGGTCCACTGGGAAAGGAAGGAGGAATCCTGTGCAGAGGAGGTCTGCTGCTCCTGGAACTCAGCTGGGAGCCGCCTGCTACAGTGTATCCATCAACAACCTGAAGTGTTTTTTTCTCTAGCTATTTACACAAAACAAGACTTTGGAACAAGTACAGTTTGCCAACAGTAACATGAAGGGAGGAGGAGGAGGGAGTTGGAACTTGTACTGAGCAGAATGTGTCATCGATTCCAAGGAAGGGCTCTGGAGGGTGAATCCCGGGCCCAGCGCGCTGCTGGCCTCACAGACAACACCCGTTCTGCCGGAGTGGCCTTTACTCTTTGTAATGCGACCAAGGTGCGCAATATGGTAAGAATGTCTCAACACCATTTGATGTTTTCACTCCTTTGCAATTTTCATATTAATTCCAGGAAAGAGCATTGGCAAATACCTGGTATTTGAATCGGTGTGAAGCATAAAATAACAGACAGTGAGTTGTTTCAGGATAGAAACAAACTGGGAAGTGCTGGGTTTAGCTGCACACATTACTAACATTTAGCTGGTAGCGTGGTAGCATGGCAATTTTGACAGCAGCTGATGGCTTCCCTACACAGCAGAGATTCCCCAAACAATAAATGCACCCTCTGTGAGCTTCCATCCAGAGCTTGCCAACATACAGTCATTTTCCAGCTCCCAATGTCCTAGCCCTGAATCTGAGCGTTAGTGTTGAGGAAGCATGCTGCCGCTTTCTGGTATGACTTCGACTATCGCTATTAGTTGAAATGATGAGAATGCTGCTTGACATTCATTAATTTACTTCATGTCTCAACTACATTGTCTAAGTATGTGATGACAATGTCCCAAATGAACTTTTAGAAAGAAAGAGGCTATAAACATTCATAAGTATAGATTCAACTGCCTCCCAGCATATCTACTAAAAGTGTCAACTTTTACAAACTGTTAAGGATATTTAGCACTGCATGACCATTTAAATGAGGAGGGCATGGCAACCCACTCCAGTATTCTTGCCTGGATAATCCCATGGACAGAGGAGCCTGGCAGGCTATAGTCCATAGGGTCACACAGAGTCAGACACGACTGAAGTGACTGAGCATGCACAACCATTTAAATATAAGTATTATATACCATTATTACCAAAACAATAGAACATTTAAATAGAACATTTAAACATGTATAAATGAATCCATAAGGGAGGGTCTCTACTTCAGTTGACAGTTTCCTGGGTGGCTCAGAAGTAAGAACCTGCCTGCTAACGCAGGAGATGTAAGAGATGCAGTTTCGATCCCTGGGTTGGAAAGATGCCCTGGAGGAGGAAATGGCAACCAACTCCAGCATTCTTGCCTGGAGAATCCCAAGGACAGAGGAGCCTGGAGAATCCCATGGACAGAGGAACCTGGCAGGCTCCAGTACATAGGGTCACAAAGAGTCGGACACAACTGAGTGACTACTTTAGTCGAACTCTTTATGCTTACCTACTTTGGCAAAAAATATCTCAGTACAATTAGGAAATGGCCTTGGGTGATACATAAATTGGGTGAAAGATGCCCAGGTTGTAGATGCAAGTCCCTCTCCCTCTAGGATTTCTAAATCACTTTACAAACTCAGCCCTTTCTCTACTCTATCACTTCATCCTGATTTCAGAATTAGGAGTGAAGGATTAATGTAGGTTTAATTTAAAAGGATAGCATGAGGGACTTCCCTGGTGGTCCAGCGGCTAAGACTCCAAGCACACTCCCAATGCAGGGGGCCCGGGTTTGATCGATAAGTCGCAACTAAGAGTCCACATGCCTCAATGAAGATCAAAGATCCTACGTGCCACAACTAAGACCCAGCTCAGCCAAATAAATAAATAAAATATTTTAAAAAATAAAAAGATAATATGAGAATTAGATTCAAGGCAGCTGGAGTGGACACAGAAGCAAACTCAGAGTTCTCAACCCAATTCTGACATACTGGCTCCAACACCGGAAATCCTGGTGTTGAACTTCACTGGACAGGGTCTGTTCTATCACACAGACACTGTGAAGGATGCATGGCTTTCCATTGCTGGCCTGCCCCATAATGCTGGAGAGGCTGCACTTCTTAAATACGGGTTTCTGGACCTCGCCCAGAGATTCTGAAGGTGTATTTTGGGAAGCAGTAGGTTGAGAATTTCCAAGACTTCTTTGGGCTCAGGATAGGATTCTGACTCTGTCTCCCGGATGTCCCAGAAGCTCCTTACCTGAACCCTGGGATCATCTTGGCAAAGCCAATGACCTTTTGGATGCTGTAACTGACCAGGTCAGCCAGATGGGGCAGCATGGACAGCTGGGACAGGTCCAGGGTCACAGAAGGGTCATCGGAGTCTTCTTCATTCAGATCCAGGTTGGAGAAGCTGGTTGGCTCTGTTGTGTCTGGGGAAGGAAGAGGGAAGAAAAGGAACTACTTGAGCCAGGCTTCCTCCTGTGAGGCCCTCCTGTTCTCTGGCAGCAGCACCAGTTGGGAATTCGGCATGACTGCCTCTCTCCAAAGTCACTTCCACCCAGGCGTCCCCCTGGGGTTCCCCATGTCTTTCTTCAACAGAGTGAAGAAGCAGGAAAATCAAAGAGCAGAGACATTCTGAGATATGAAACTTCTTTAACAGTGATTTTACATGTTGTTCCTAATGATCTCGAGTCAAAGATGAATTTGGAACCAAAAAACTTGTGGAAAACAATGTTCAGCCTCACTAGTGGCCAAGAAGAACATCCACTTTTCACCTCTAAACTAGAAGCAAATATGTTTAAAGGTTGACACCAGTATTTGTAAAGATGCAGGAAATTAGGCAATCCTTGTGCAGTGTTGGGGTGCTAAAGGAGGCACACATTTGTGCAACTAATCTAGAATGCAATTTGACCACGAGGGTCAAAAGCCTACAGTCATGTATACTCTGTGACCAGTAATCCTATGTCCGTGAATTCAGCGTAAGGAAAAATTCAAATTGAGTGCAAATATTTAGCCACAAGCACGCTGTTATCTTAATCAAGAGCTGGGGAGGAAATCTAGATATCCAGTGATAGGGGGTTTAGATGTGTTATTGTACATTATACCCCAGAATACTATGTAGCTTTAAAAATGATATTCTAGGTATGTACTGAATGACATGAAAATATGACATAATATAGGCACTAGTGGTAAATGCAGATATCCCACCTAGGTAACCCACCTGCCAATGCAGGAGACATAAAGAGATGCAGGTTTGATTCCTGGATCAGGAGAATCCCCTGGAGGAGGGCATGGCAACCTATTCCAGTATTCTTGCCTGGAGAATCCCATGGACAGAGGAGCCTGGTGGGCTACAGTCCATAGGGTTGCAAAGAGTCGGACACGACTGAGCACACACACACACAAACATATCAAACACACCATGGGGGTAGGTGAGCACCTCAGATTAATTAACCTATAAGGGGAAATCAAAACTTCTAAATAATATAAAGCTGTTATTAAATGTTGAAGTACAAGATGAACCTATTTGCAAGGCGAGAACAGAGATGCAGACATAAAGAACGGTCATGGGGACAGAGAGCAGGTATGGAGAGGGTGGGAGGAACTGAGAGATTAGGATTAACATATATACACTACCATGTGTAAACTGATAGCTAGTGGGAACTTGCTGTATAGCACAGTGAGCTCATCTCAGTGCTCTGTGATGACCTAGAGAGGAAGAATGGGCTTCGGTGGGAGGGAGGTCCCAGAGGGAGGGGATGTATGCATATGTATAGCTGATCCATTTTGCTATACAGCAGAAACTGTATAGCATTGTACAGTTGCTTTACAACATTGTAAAGCAATTATACTCTGAAAAAAGTTGAAGTACAAACCAATGTATAACATACAGTTTGACCTTCATTGATAACAATGATTATACCATAAAGTAAAAAGAGTAGGAAGGTGGATAGAGAAAATTAACCCAGGAGAGGGGTTACTACAAGGTTAACTACAAGGTGAGGGGCTCAGGGATCAGTTATCTGTGCAGCGGTCACAGCAGATGGGTAGACACATGACCCGCTTCGCTGTTATCTCTGTCTAGTTGGCACAGAGACCCCTCCCACCTACTCTGGATCTGGGCACAGATCCATCAGTGAGTCTGGAAGCACCATGTCTGAGGGTTCCAGCTCCCCAGAGGGGAGGGAGCTTTTCCATCCCTGCCCTCCTATCCGGCAGAGGGCAGCTGGATTGGGTGAGAGGTAGAGGGATGAACACCTGCATAGGGGAGGATGAGGCAAGAAGATGCTGAGGAAGGTAGAGAAGGACAATAAGAAAGCAAGGATGAGTTGGAAGGGACAGGTCCTCCAGGACCTTAGTGGAAGGTGGCTTGAGTGGAAGGTGGGCTTCCATGCTGAATTTCACCTTCCAAAGTCTCAGGCTCTAACGACTAGTTAACAATACTGTTTGCTATATTTAAAAGTTGCTAAGAGAGTCCATCTTTAATGTTATCACGAGGTTGGGGGGGAAACTTTTTGTAACTCTATGAGGTTAACTAACTTATTGTGGCAATCATTTCCCAATATATACATATATCAAATTATTATGTTATACACCTTAAACTGATACAATGCTATATGTCAGTCACATGTGTGCATGCTAAGTCGCTTCAGTGTGTCCGACTCTTTGCCACCCCATGGACTGTAGCCTGCCAGGCTCCTCCTCTGTCCAGGTGAATTCTCCAGGCAAAAATACTGGATTGGAGTGCCATGCCCTCCTCCAGGAGATCTTTCTGACCCAGGGATCAAACCCACATCTCTTGCATCTCCTGCATTGGCAGGTGGATTCTTTACCACTAGTGCCATCTTATATTTTTATAAAGTTGGAAAAAACAAAAACCAAACCAACAAACAACCCACCCGGCAGCAAGGGCCCAGGCTGAAAGGACCGCTGAAAGGAATCAGGTCACTCCCAGGAAGGGAGCCCGGGGTAGAAGCCTGGCTTAGAGGAAAGAACAGAGGCTCTGCAGGCAACAGCTTGGCCTCTTCCTCAGAGTCCTCAGCATGGGCCCTTGGGCAAGTCACACCTCTTCTCTGAAAAGGGGTTGTTCTGGGCCGCACACAGTAGTAAGTGCTGTCCTTCTGGCTGCAGCCAAGGGTAGGTGGGCTGGGAAAGCTCTAGGTCCTTCGGGAGGGAGCGTGCTGTCCCTCTCACCTGGAGAGGAGTTATAGTGATCCGAACAGGAGGAGGATGAGCTTCCAGAGAAGCTGGGCGTGAGTATCGATCTCGAAGGATGGTTCCCCTCGTCCTCACTCTTGCGAACTGGAGGCTGGAAGGGAAAGGTGGAGGGTCAGAAGCCCACATTGGAGGTCACCTTCCTCCCCCAGCCCTGATCTTTTATTTACAGGAGGGGCAGTCCTCCCCAGGGTTAGAGGGCAGAGCAGCTTCCAGCCCTCCCCAGGTGCTGTGCCCAGAGCCCCTCGCCCTCCAGCCCATATACCCGGAACTGGCTGAAGTCGGAGTAGGTGTCGTCGTAGGTCTTGTGGTGGGCGTCCAGCAGGGTGGTGATAATGCGCTGCTGCTCCTCCGACAGCTTCGGCCGCAGGCTGTCCTTCAAGGCCTCCTCCTCCTTCCGCTTGAGGATCATCTCCCGCTTCCGCTGCACCTCTTCATCAGTCAGGATGACTGCAGGGGGGCCGGAATGGGGTGTCAGGAGGGCGGGGCCTGCAACGCCTCTAGGGAACCTTCCTCCAGGTGTAAAGGCCCCCAATGGGAGGGGCTGTGCCCTGACACTCGGAGCTCACCAGGCCATCCTGCCACGGGGACCCAAAGCCCATGATACAGATGGAAGAGTGAGTGCTGTATGTTGAAAAGGCAGGAGCATGAGAGAGGAGGAAACAGAGGATTTGGGAGGCAGGATGCTTGGGCATCATTAAGGAGACTGGGATCCTAGAACAAGGTGTCTGACTCTGACAGATTGAACTCTCCAGGCTTCTGTTTGCTCATTTCTAAAATGAGGCATTTGGACCATAGAATCTCTCCTAAGATCCTTTTTTGTTCCTTCTTCCAGGAAGCATGTGATGTGGGGATCCTACCTCAAAGGACCAACTGCTTTGAGACCTGAATGCAGCCCAGCACAGAGCAGATGCTCACTCAGGGGGAGGGAGGGTGCAGGGCCCCAGCGTCGGAAACTAGGAGATGCTGAGAAGACCCCTCTACGTGGTCATCCCCACGTAACTTTCCAGGCACGTGATCTACTCTGACCAACGTAGAAAGACTTTGCCTCTTTGGTTCCCTGCAAAACAACCCCTCCCTCAGTGCTTCCAGTCTTGAAATTTCTGCCCAAGGAAATTTTCCAGTCCTTCAGAAGTCCCCGAGCATAGATAGCAGTTCACAGCTCTATCTGGGAAGCTCTCTCCAGCGGCTAGCCAGGGTGTGTGATTGCAGGGGCTCCAAACCTCCTGGTGTTGGGCCACTGCCGGGAGGGTGGGGCTGGGAGCAGGCCCAGCGCACAGACCTCTCCGGGCCAGGGCTTGCAGAGCGCTGACGGCAGGAGTGGGCACTGGGGCCCTCGGCCTGTAGCTGCTTGCTCTGTGCTAGTCTTGCCAGGGCACCTGCCCACAGAACTGAGCGTTTCACAAGAGCAGGAAAAAGAACCAGAATGGCAGAGTGGGTGGCTTCTGGGCTTCAGGAAAGGCCCATGGGCCTCGGCCTCTTGGGTGGGGGTAGGACGAGAGAAGTGGGGGTGGGGGAAGGAGAGCCTGTGGAAGGTGTGAGTGGGCAGGGCAGGAAAGGGAAGCCTGTGGCGGAAGATGGCGCGTTCCCTCCAGAGCTGAGGTAAACCATACCTAGAGGAAGACTGGGCGGAGGCCACGCCCAGGTTACTGACTCACCTACCCAGAGCTGCCCGCCCTCCTCCCACAGAGGGTGTCAGTTCAGACCCCAAGAGATGGGAGGGGGGAGAAGCAGGAGGCACCCCATTCAAGGCAGGGGGTGAGACGCTAGCCTGGGGAGGCCAAGATTAGGGGCTGAGTCCTTCCTGTTCACCTGAAGGGCAGGCGCAGGATGCGACCAGGCTGGGGTTAGGGGGATGGCTCTGGCTGCCCACAGGGGTGCTTTTCAGCCCCGCGGGGCTCTCATAACCCCCTGTGATTCTATGACGTCACTGTCCTGCTCAGAAACTTCTTCTGAATCCTTCCTGCTTACCATGCCCCACCTGAAGCCAAGATTCTTTGTGATTTCCCTTCTTCCTAACTTTCCAACCTCATTGCCGGGGTCTTGACACAGCTGCTGGTCTAGGCGCACTGGGATTGCTGGCCTGTGAACATGACCTGCTCACTCCGGCCATGGCATTTCCGGTGTGCTGTATGCCTGTCCAGCTGGGTCTTCTCTCCCCAGTAGCCATGCAGATTTTATCAGTTCCCCAGCACCCACACCCTCTTGTACCACAAAGGCTTCTGTATTGCCCTGATCTGCAAGGAGCAGTTTTTCCCACACACATTGGCCCCCCAACTTTTTTCACTCTGTCACATTTATGGTTATAGGTTCCAATAAATACTTGCAATAGAGAGAGCCTAAGTTCAAGGTCTCCTTCACTGGAACTGCAGGGTATCTAAGGATGGGGCTGCATCTTACACTGCCTCTATCTCCCGTGCCAAGGCTAGCCCAGGGGGGCATCCTCAGTGGTCTGAAGCACTGGAAACCCAACATATCAACACTGACTGTACCTACATCCCCTACAATTTCAGAATGGCACACTCCACCTGCCAGTCCACCAGATCACTGAGCAAAGTTTACATTTTCAAATACTTGTGACAAGTATTTTCAAGACAGAACCGCTTGTAACGGAGCATCTGTAACATCATGTAACCTTTGCTTGATGATTCAGAGGCATCATTCTGAATAATTATTGGACTTTGCAGGAACAAGGTTATGACCTCAGAACCATATGGGTCTGTTTTCCTGCATTGTGTGACTCAGCGTGCTATGATTTTGAGTTCCTGTGTTACTCTTCCAACCAGTCTACCCTGCTGACTTAAGCTATGTGTTGTCTGTTCTTACTGGAGTGTACCTTCATCCTCCTTAAGAGTTACTTTTAATCTACTGGGAGCCAGAAACTCTGGTGATCAAGCTGTATGTCATAAAAAATACTGTTAATAAATACATTGTTAATAAAAATAAAGTTTTTTTTTTTTTATGTACCAAGCACTATTCCAAGTACTTTTTACATATTAACTCACATTATTTGGTCCTTATAATAACCCTTAAGGCAGATGCTATTATCCTCATTTTACAGGTGAGGGGACCTGAGAACCAGAGATGCTATCAAACTTGCTCAAAGTCACAGAGCAAACAAGTGGTAGAGCTGGTATCAGGTCTGAGCAGTCTGGTTCTAGAATCCAATGTCCTAACCACTACTCCATACTGCCTATGACTATAATCGGCTATGAATGCTCAGCCAGACCCTGGTCTTCAGCTGTGGAGTCATGACACAGGAGGTGTTCTAATTCACCTGAAGAGTGTGAGAACATAATGATTAAATAAAGTAGCAAAGCTTGTAAGTGATTTACTTTAAAAGGATAACGTTAAAATATTTGAGGTTAACCTTGTGGCATTTCTCCTCTCCATCATTTCTAGCGAATAGCAACCATCACCCTGTTTGCAGTACTAGAGGAAGAAACACTAAGATCTGCTGGTTTCATGGACCTCCCTACAGGCAATGTTGGCAGGGGACTAGATAAGCTATAAGCCTCTCACATATGCAGATATTGTTGTGACTTACGAAATAATTCATTTGCTTAAAGGGGTTGTTAATTTCATACAATGCTTAAAAAATCATTTTCTCAATAAATTGCTACTAAAAATACCATTACTGTCATGTGGGAGAACACTTTTTTGTTGTTTGTTTTGTATGTTTTTTCAGCTTAAACAGTAGAAATTTATTTCTCACTAGGAGGCACATTTTGAAGTTAAAAGCCCATTGATGGGTTTGTCAATGAATAAAGGGCATGAGCTGTGTACATGGACTTTGTGAAATCCATATGGCTGCTTGGTAGCTTCTCAATTCCTTGCTGACTAGGTAAAGGGCTTTGCTCAAGATAACCCCGTGTAAGATGTTCCCTGTTCCATGAAGTCTTAGAATCGAGTTAGGGAGTCAAGCTCTGAAAGCACAAGCATCTTAAAAATATTTCAAGTTGCCAAAGGTGGCCTAAGGACAACATTAGGCAAACAGACAAAATTTTTCCAAATGAATGACATTGACAATATCAGATGTAGGTGATCTTCTTGATCTATAAATCAGTAGAAGATGCAGAGATACAAAGAAGCATAATGGGGAGCTAATATTCAATCATTCAACACATATTTATGGAGCACCTACTATCAGAGGCTGTGCTCATGATGGGCAGAAAAGATGTCCATGTATAAAAATATTAAACAAGTTCACATGTGCAGGCCAAGTCTACAAGAGGCCAGAACTCAGCTATGAAATGTCTTGGGCTCCAAGGACATCAAGTCAACCTGGATTTGAAGAGACAGAGCGAGTCTTTAATGAGAACAAATTCTCTTCAATCTATCCCTTAGGGCCCCAGGCAGTGCGGGAAATGCAGAGTGGAGGAGCTCTGGCCCACTGAGGAGGGTGGGGGAGAAGGGAAAGGGGGACCAATGGGTTATGCTGGGGTGCAGCCCACAGTCCTGGCCTTTGGAAACACACAGACCTAGATTATTAGCTTCAGAGACATGATATTTTAATGTCTCTGAGATTGTTCATCTATTACAAAAAATAAAAATAAAAACAGAAGTATTTACATATTCATGGATTGTTGTCAAATTTTAAGAAGAAGGTGCTAGTGCCTGACACTCATATCGTAAGTGGCCAACAAATGTTGGTTCCCACATGCATCCCCGCCCCCTTCCCATGCCTCCTGTAGGGACAATCCACCTGCTCATCCCCACCAGAAAGGAGCCTGGGTTTGCAGCTTCCTTCAAAGGGAGCCCTGGGGTGTGCTGTGGTTTTACTAATGTTGACACTCAGTTGTCTTCAGGAGGCTAGGCTTTGGGGATGACAGCCAGCCCGAATGGTAAATAAGCAGATCCCCTAGGGATCGATTGGAGCTGGAGAGTTCCAGGCCAGACATATTGACAGGTCTCCCAAAGTTTGGCTAAACAGAGGCAGGAGATTGAGCTCTTCCTGGAGGACCTTCCTTTTGGGGCAGTGGAAAGAATAAGTTAATTGTTGCCCCAACATTTCCATCTTATCTGGAGCTCAGTGCTACCAGCCTATCCTGAGCTCAGCACAGCTCCTTGCATTAGAAGGGCGAGAGGGGTGGGCACTGGGCTGCTCTGAGCATAGAGCAGCATGGGAGCACGGGGCTCTGTCATAGGGACTGAAGCTGAGGTGGGGGTGGCTGAGGCACAAAGCTGATTGGAGGTTGGGGGTGAGCATCCATTTCTAGGTTGCTGGCCCCCCACCATGTGGCATTCCTGGGGCTGGGGCACCCTGGAACATTCAAGACCTGCTCATCATGGTGGACGCGGTGCTCTCCATGGGGACCAGGAGGGATCTAGGAGGGGACAAGGAGTTGGGTTCTAGTCCCAACTTGCTTTCTGATCCCAACCCGGGTGCTTTTGCTTTTCTGGGTTTCAGATGATTTCTAAGTGTGCTTCCTGTTCTAAGCTGATGAACATCTCTTTTCTCCCAAGATACCAGGAGAGGCACCTCTGGGACATCACTGAGGCTGGCCATGTCCAGAACTCCTGTGGCAGAGCCTTACTGGACCCCAGGTATAAGTCTGTGCCATTCTTGGCTGGCTGGGGCCTTAGAATCATGGCTGTCTGCCCTGTAGGGGTTGTGTGCTCGGAGCAGGCAGGGGCTTCACGTTCTGCATCCTGTGTCCAGCCCAGCACCTTGAACAGAGCAGGCTGCACTGAACCAGCATGTGAGAAGCCCCACGAGGCACCCAGGCCTTGAGCCTCCACGGCTCCAGAATAAACAGGAGTCGGGTGGGGCAGGGGACCGGGCAAGGAGTGATCTGCCTGCCCAGGCCTGCCTGCTCTTGTGGGGTGAGGAGGAACGACAGCTTGGAAACTTCTTCCAGCACTGACTGTTGACTAGCGAACTGAGATCAGGAGAGGGGCTGTGGCCCACCAGAAGGGAGCCTGTCAAGGCCTGAGGAGTCTTCTGTTTCCCCTAAAACAAAGAATATTTATCTTGCCAAGGAAGAAATTTCCCATCCCCTCAGCCCTGTCCTGTGGCTTTTCCCTTGTTCGAGACACATCTCCCCTGTACCTGGCCTCCCCACTCCCCCACACCCATGCACCCCCACACACCCAGAACAGGACCCATAGCCAAGATGACCTCCAGGTCTGGATGCATCTGAGTGCCCCTCTTTAGCCTCCTCAGACCACAGCTCAGCAGGACACCCACACGATCACAGACTCTGGAGCGGATCAGGGTACAGAGCACAGACAGGGGTGAGCCAAGGGACAGGGCGGGGCAGAGTGTGAAGAGGATACCCATGCCTAGGGCAGCCCAGTGTCCTTGCTTCCAGTCCAGGGAGGGCCTAGCCAGGCCTTCCCCAGGTCCACTGGATTCAATGGCATCTCTGGTTACCAAGTAACTCATACTAGAGCTCAGATGCAAACTCCAGGAGTTGTTTTTAACAGTGAATCAGAACATGTCAACCTGCCCCATTGGTCCTCTCCTGCAACCCCAGAGCTAGACAGGAAGTCCTAGAAGATTGCTCCTCCTTCTTTATCTGGATCTAGAGGGTCCTGCTAGAGTTTGGTGCCTCCCCTTGCAGGATCTTTCCGCCCAGCCCTGGGTACGTGCTAAGTTGCGTCAGTTGTGTCCGACTCTTTGCCACCCTATGGACCGTAGCCCACCAGGCCTCTCTGTCCATGTCCAGGTCTCTCCAGGCAAGAGTACTGGGGTGGGTTGCCATGCCCTCCACCAGGGGATCATCCCAACCGGGGAGTGAACCCACATCTCTTACGTCTACCA
The DNA here is from genome assembly GCA_024291935.2 of Okapia johnstoni. Taxonomy (NCBI): domain Eukaryota; kingdom Metazoa; phylum Chordata; class Mammalia; order Artiodactyla; family Giraffidae; genus Okapia; species Okapia johnstoni. Next base: position 121,537,254 of record CM044307.1, on the reverse strand, counting down.
GCATTGGCAGGTGGGTTCTTTACCACTAGTGCCACCTGGGAAGCCCTAGCTCTGGGTACCAGCCCTCAGATTTGCTCACTGGGCCGGACTGACTGGGAGGCTAGGGTGGGGCAGAACCCCCATGACAACCAGGCTCTGAATATTTCTTCTCCCCATCAATCCTGCCTCTCCCCACCCACAGCAACCCTCTCCCTCAAAGCCCAAAGAATTCTGGGGTCCTTGAGCCTCATCCTTTCCCGGAAGGTCTTAAGAAAAGGTTGCTGTGAGAATAGTGATGAAGTCTCAGAGGAAGATTAACCTAAGGGTGGAGACTTATGAAGGTAGTGGCCTGTCTGTCCCTCCTCACAGGCCTCGCACTGGAGAGGCCCTTTCCAGGCCTCTGGGACACACACACAGATCCCAGAAAGGCTCACAGGGCCCCTTGGACCTTGGAGTTCCAGCCACCCTGCCTCAGGCTGCAGGTCCCACTCAGGCCGCAATTCGGGGTCCCAAATCACGGCAGCTACAGAGGAAGGGCAAGCGGACCTCTCTGGCCAAAGGCACAAAAGGCGGCCGCCTTCCCCTGCCCCTGCCCCTGCCCCGCCCCTCCCCGGCCTCGTCCCAGAAACTCACATTCCTTCATCATGCCGATGTCAATACAGCGCTTGAGCCGGCAGGCCTGGCAGTGGCGGCGGTTGTCCTTGGTGATGCGGCAGTCTCCATTGAAGGGACAGGTGAACAGCGCCTTCCGCTTCATGCTCCGCCTGCCGAGAGAGAGCAAGGACCCTCTGCTGGGTCACCCACCTCCCAGCCCCTCAGCCCTGCCTGCGTGAGAGAGGCTGTGACCATGAGACCTGCCGGTCAGGCCCCTGGCTCCAAAATTCCCAGGGAGAATGGGTCCCGGCCAAGCCCCTGGCCCCTCTCAGTGGCCACCCCTGCCCAACCCTCTGACTTGCTGTGTATGCCAACGTGCCCTCCTCCTGTTCATTGCTGATTCTTCCCCCATCCTTGCCCTTATTTGCCTTTAAAGTCCTCTACTCCTCTTTCTTTTTTTATTACACAGGAAATATGAGTGAATTAACCTAACAAAAATTTTTTTATAAATACTGAAATCTGCAGAGCAGCTTTCACTGCCTTTAGCTGTGTGTGTGTGTGTGTGTATGCAAGCCCAAAGGTTCATTTTCCTAATTCTGGCTTTCTCCCCTACTGCCAGCTACAGCACATGGGACTTTCATGAGGCTGCACAGAGGACATCTTCCTAGAGGTTCCTCTTATAGTGAAGCAATTTAGCAAAGAATAAAGACTCCCAAGTTGGGATCTTAGGAGTGTGAAAGTGTTAGTCTCTCAGTCATGTCTAACACTTTGTGACCCCATGGAACTGTAGCCCACCAGACTCCTCTGTCTGTGGGATTCTGCAGACAAGAATACTGGAGTGGGTAGCCATTGCCTTCTCCAGGGACTCTTCCTGACCCAGGGATCGAACCTGAGTCTCCAACATTGCAGGCTGATTCTTTACTGTCTGAGTCACCAGGGAAGCCCAAGAATACTGGAGTGGGTAGACATTCCCTTCTCCAGGGGATCTTCCCAGCCCAGGGATGGAACCTGGCTCTCCCGCATTGCAGGCCGATTCTTTACCGTCTGAGCCACCAGGGAAGGCCTTAGGCATGTGAGTTCTTAGCTTCTTGGATACTGTTTCATCCCCAGAAACTCAAGGAGCCTGATGAAGCTGAACCCACAGGCAGAAGGTTCCAGGCAGCTGGCCCTTGAGAACAGCTCAAGGCAAAGGACACCCAGTCACCTGGGAAATAGCTGCTGTTGGCTTTGGACCTCAGCCCCTGGTACCCTCCCATCACAGCCCTCATACCCAAGGAGCCACCAGCAGACTGGGCAATACAGGGAGGCGGGGGTGTTGGCTATTTGGTGGTTTACCCCCAGCCAGCTCCTGCAGTGACCCCACCCAGGGAAAGACTGCAGCCCCAAGATCTTGCCTATGGAAACAGAAAGCCTTTCTCCTTGTGCCTGCATACGTTTACCGCAGCTTCCCAGAGGAACAGAAGAACATATAAGCACCTCAGATAGCCTGAAATGAGACGCATTTGTGTGTTCCAGGACCAGATCCCCCTTCACTCCTTTCTCTCTTTCTTACCTGGTGGTTCCTGAGGTGCCATCTGTCACCATAAATGCTCAGGCCCCAGAATGCCCATGATTCTCTAAACCTACTTAGGGACCAGAAGTTTCTAATTAGAGCAAACTCTCATTTCCTTTTTTTTTTCTTTAACAGCCAGGTATTTTGCCTGGGGTGGGTAGCTGAGAGGCTGCCCTGTCCTCCCACCCACTGTCTTGTCTGGCTCACAGTCACCCTGTTCTTCGAGAGCCATAGGCACCAAAAAGAACACGCATCATGGTACCTCTAGACATGTGAGCTGAAGCCTCTCACAGCCCTGCACTGGGGCCCGAGAGCTTCTCACGGCCCCAGAGGGAGGGGGCCCCCGTGTCCTGTCCAGGCCTCTCCTTCCTCAAGCTCTATGGGCCCCACTTCTGACCCTCCTTGGTGGGCACTTCCTTCAACTGCAAATTTGCTTGGAAAGAGAGTTTGAAACATCATCCTTTTTCTTTCATCTTTCTCATGTTGCAAAGCTGAGGCCTCACCCAGGAGAGCTGAAGACAGCCACTCAGCCTGACTTGGCCTGACAGCAGGAGTGGACTCCGAAGAGGCTGGGGTAGGATTCCAAAGGGTGCAGAGCTAGGATAAAAGATGCTGGGGGTGGGGACCCGTGTCCTTGCTTTCAACCGTGTACTTGGAGTATGAAGCCCAAGAGAACTGAGACAGAAAGAGAAGGAGGAAGAGGACCAAGACCATGACAAGGAGGGAGAAATGGAGAGAAAGGGAGGTGGAGGGAGGAGAAGAAAGGAGGGGAAGAGGAAGGGAGGGAGAAAGATGTGGCCAAGCACATGACCTCACAGCAGGGCTCAGACCAGGGTAAGAATGCAGCCTGTGCTTCTCACCCTTTGCCACCCCTTGTCCTGGAACCCGCCAACCTCGAACTATGTCTCCACATTATTTGAGCAAAGCAGAAAGCAGCCTATGAATGCATGGAGCTCTAAAATTATTATTATGAAAACATGCAGTAACCAGCCCTCCCTCAGCTCCTCTATAGACATAATCAGAGGCAAGAGCTGGATAGTAGCTGGGGAGACAGAGGCTGTGCCTTGTGAAGAACATCATCACGCTCTGGGCTGTGGGGTTCAGTGTCCGGGGCAGGGGATGGAGGCAGAAACCTCCCTCACCAACTCCAGCAGCAGACCCAGGCCCTTCCCGGAGCCCAGGTTCTTGAGCCAGCCCTTCAGGCATGTCGGCTGTTTCCCAGGACCATTTCCCTGGGCTCTGAGGCCTAGCTCATCCCATTCCGCCACCTTCTAAGGTCACTCACACACATGTGGCTGTCATCTGGTCTCTGCCCATGAGGAGTCAGGTCAGCCAGACTGGCCAGCTCTGGCTCTGTGCTTTGTCCTCAAGATCCAGACCCCGCCCTGCCTTCCTCCCAAAGCTAATTGCCTGTGAGTTGGTTTGGTTTTGAGAAACAAGAGCCTCAGGTTTCCATGGGAGCCCATTTCCTCAGCTGCACTCTCAGCCTCATCCTCTGGGTGGTTGGCAATTACACCCCAGCTCAGGAAAGCGGGGTAGTGGTGGTGCAACCAGGCTAAATATAGACGCAGTTTCTAGAAAGCCGGGGTGAGAGAGGACACTGACCGATTCTTCTGCCAGAGGCCAATTCATCAAAACATGAGACAGGCAGCTCACAAAAGCATCAGGCACCTGGGCCAGGGTCTCAGGCCTGGGGCGGGAGGGTCCTTCTTGAGTAGGTGATCCCTGCCAGCAGAGACACACCTTGTAAAGGCCAAGACCGGGGCCAAGTGCTAGCTCTGAGCTTTGTCTCTACTGCAGCTCCAGTGTCAGAGAAACTCCAGAGCCTGGTCCAGGTGGAGGTGTCTGCTAGAACTCCTGATATGAAAGGTCCGTGTGGTCTGATAGTGAGACCCACGGGGCTCACTGTGTGTGGTGACCGCCAGAGCTTCTCAGCAGGTGAGTTAAAAAAGAAAAGCCAACTTTAAGGAAAGGAAGGTTGATGGTAAGGAGCACAGGCTTCTTTTTTTGGAGAGCAATTCAGCAAGACAGGCATATATTGCTACAGGACAGTTTTGGTTCCAGAGCACCACAATAAATCCAATATAGCAACAAAGAGAGTCACACAAATGTCTGGTTTCCCAGTGCATGTAAAAGTTATGTTTATGCTGTATTGTGCTCTGTTAAGTGTGCAATTGCACTCCATCTATAAAAACAATGTACACACCTTAATTAAAAAATACCTTCTCACTAAAAACTATTAATTATCATCTGACAATGCACAATTGCCACAAGCCTTCAATTTGTAAAAAACACAACATTTGTAGAGTGCAATAAAGCAAAACACAATAAAACAAGATCTTCCTATGTCTACCAATATGTAAAGTGCACGGAGCCTTTATTCATACAGTAAAGCCATTTTCAGGAGTTCATCCTGGAAATGGGTAGACCAGTCTCATGTAGGGACCTGAGAACTGGATTGAAAATATTTATTTTTCACTTATGTCCCCTTTGAACTGTCTACATCTTAAAAAACCCCAAAACATGCACAGGAGTTATTCATAGGACCAAATACAGCAACAAATAAACACCACCCTTGATAACTATTTTAAAAATTTAAATTAAACACAGGCTTTGGTTACATGGATCTGTGTGGGCTTAAATTCTAATGCACAACCTTGGGCAAATTACTTAATCTCCCCATGTCTCAGTTTCCACATCTGTAAAATGGAAACAACCCTACAGAGGGGGCGTTCTAAGGATTAAGTAAAGGAAGCAGGACCTTTACTGCACCTTTAGTGCTTAAGCACTAAATAAAGGTAAGGGAGAGGAACTGGCAGGCAGGGGCAGTGGGAGGGAGTGCTGACAGGGCTGAAGACAGCGGCGTGTAACCTTCCCATAAGAATCTGAGACCCTGGAAGCAGTCAGCACGTCTCCACTTACTCTCAGCCTGCCTGGTGTGGGGTTCCATAGGCAGAGAGGCTCGAAACGTATCATCGCTTCATATGTTGTTGCTTCTGATGTCTAGACCCACAGCCCTCTGTGAGTTACAGCGACCAATGTCCAGTTTCTCTGAGTGCCAATCAGGTCCCACAGAGTTCCTGACTGACATGAGGGTCTCTAGAGCTCCCTGGACAAGCCCTTGCTTTCTCATATCTGATATTTAACTCCTGTTTGGGGACATTTTACCAGAGGCTCTTGCTGACACATCACAGTTACATATGTTCCAGGTCCCATAACAGAGGATAGGAGAGGACTATCTGTTCTCAGAAACTGCAAAGGAACAGTGATAAAAACCACCAGTTATCTAGAGCCTTCTCTTCCAGCACTTTACATATTCTCTATGATGCTCTCAACAGCCTAGTGGGATAGGTATCCTCCCAATTTTACAGGTGGTACAAAAAGGCAATGGGAAGTGCAATAATTTGCTTAATGTCACACAGCTAAAAAGTGTGAAAACTGACATTAGAATCAAGATTGGTTGGATTCCAAAGCCTCTGGGATTCTTATGTAATACGGTCTTTAACATGAATCTACCATATCTCAATTACAGCTGAAGCAGGTGTCAAAAGTCTGCCCCCCAGAGTCCATGGGCAGGAAGCAGGTGCTGTTTGAAGGACTCATGTAGGACAGAGAAGGACAGAGGCAGGACTCGAGATGGGCAGGTTGGAAGTGGGGGTGACCTCTGCCCATCCTCTCCATGGGCACCTCTATTGCCAGGGCACGGAGAGGATTCCCAGGGTGCGCAGAGAGGGAATTCACAGTGAGCCCTGAGGAGAGCTGGGTTCCTAAAGAAATAAAACTGACCAGAAAGAAATGTCCAGGGAGCTGCCTTTCTTGACACCTCCAGTGGCGTCCCCTCTCCAAATATCTGGCTTCTCCACCCAAACTTCCAAACATCACTCTTGGCTGCTCTGAACATGACCCCTTCATTCTCTTCCATTCACATCCTTGAGCAGCTACCAAGCTGACCTGGACAAAGTTCTCTCTAGCAACACTGACCTCTTGGTGACTGATTCACTTGTGCCCACAGAACACCCTGGGTGGTCACTCCTCGCCTCTTGATTTACTCTACTGCCTTTAAGCACTTTGAGTCACTGGATACCTGCCCCATTTCTCTTCCTCCCTTCACGTCACAGGTCCTGCAAATATCATTTGGGTGAACTCCCTGAGAGCCAGAACATTCCTCATGTTCCTGGCTCCTCACCAGCCTACACTTCCCCAAACCCATCATTAATGAGGTCCTTGAGCACCTAGGGGCTCATGAATAAAGAGGCATTTCTCCACATCGTCTTTGTCAGCTTGGCACTTACTGCACATATCAGCTTCATGGTGTCCTGATGAGGAGGAAAGCGACAACATAGAAAGGCAAACGGTGATCTGTTTCTCAGGCTTGCCTTCCAGGCAAGGATTTTAAACTTCACCATATTCTTCATTCTCTTCATCAAAGGGGTCTTTCTGATTTCCTTCCCATCCTTTACATCTTCCCTTATATTAGAATCTGGACAAAGCCATTCATGACCAGAGATTCATCCACAGATCATCACTCGCTTGCTCTCTCTATATATCTTTATCTATCTATCTATATATTTATGCTTTATAGTAGACCTACATATACTCCCCCTGTGGCTCTTGCTTATGATTTGGTTGTTAACATTGTTCAGTCACCTAGGAGTGTCCTACTCTTTGCGACCCTATGGAATGCAGCACACCAGGCTTCTCTGTCCCTCACCATCTCCCAGAGTTTGCCCAAGTTCATGCCTATTGCATAGGTGATGCCATCCAGCCATCTCATCCTCTGTCACCCTCTTCTACTTCTGCCTTCAATCTTTCCCAGCATAAAGGTCTTTTCCAATGAGTTGGCTTTTTGCATCAGGTTGCCAAAATATTGGAGCTTCAGCTTCAGCATCACTCCTTTCAATGAGTATTCAGAGTCTTCTCCAGCAACACAGTTTGAAAGCATCAATTCTTCGGAGCTCTGCCTTCTTTATGGTCCAGCTCTCAAAACCATACATGACTACTGGAAAGACCACAGCCTTGACTATAGGGATTTTTGCTGGCAAAGTGATGTCTTTGCCTTTTAACATATTAGGTTAACATATTACCAAGACATATAACCATCTAGAAGCGTCCATGCCAACCTTTTATTCTCACTGGAAATAGCATCTTTCTCTATGGATTGCATGTATTCCAGAGGAGCAGGAAGCACAAACAACATGAAATGGCTTGCAGGAGTAACTGGCTGGCAATAGTCTCTAATTCTTGACCACAGGTCAATAGAACCAACCATCCCCCATAATCATACTTTGGTTTGATTATGAGTCTTAGACTTGCTGCAATGACCACAACTCGCTTCTAGAGTGATTTAGTTTGATTTAGAAGTCAATCAAACACTAAATGGTCAAATGGGCTTATACCCCAGGGGTTAGAATATAGACAGTGGCTCAACCCTAAGGTAATGCTTTTTCCTTGAGAACTGATCTTGCAGGGCTGAGAGAGCTTCTGGAGAGCGAGGAGCTGTGCTATCTTTGTGTTCTCAAGCATGCAGTACCCAACACAGAGAAGGACCTCCTTCTGACAGAGGCCTTCCTACCCAGGATGAGGATTCTGCAGACAGATACAACTGACAATGGAATTCTCAAACACCTATTTGAAACAGACTAAAGTGGAAGATTATCAAATAGTATATGGATGAAGCAAAGGAGGAGAAGTATGCGGAGGGGAGAGAGGAGGAGAAATTACATACAGACAGTCTGTTCTTGTTATTTGTGGTAGTTACATTCATAAAGCCATCATGAATGCTGAATCAGCAAATATTGAATCATCACTCCTAGGAGAATTTGGATTAGGTTCCTGTGAGCCTCCGGTCACAATGCTTTCATCAATCCATCAGTAAATAACTTTGTTTCATGTGTGTCATCTGTTTAAACGCACCTCATTTAATACATATTGTTGACTCATTAACATTGAACTCACAGCCAACAGCTCTATAGCCCACGTCTAAACAAAGCTTGTCTAACACATCTTTTCTCTGTAAGGCACCTTCCAGCTTTCCCATGCTTAGGAGCACCTAATAGAATTTCAGCACCATGCTTGGGTGCCATCTTACACAGTGAAATCACTATCAAATGGTACAAAGATGCAAAACGTGCAGCCCTAAATAGACCAAGAACAGGACACTGCTCACAACGTGAGAGTTGAAACAGAAGGCAGAATGTCTGGCTCAGCCTTGGCTGGGAACATGTGCAATGAGACCAAATTTTTCTCCACTCTGCACGTGTCCACAAACACCAGTGCTGCAAGTATTGATCTGGGGATGACAAATAAAGTTTACCAGGTGGTCAGATTTGCAGATATGGACTCCACAAACAATGAGGATCAACTGTGTATATTTATGAAACAGAATTCAAGCTGAACAACAATAGAGATGTTGGCTCTTCAGAAAGTGCAGCCTGGGCTGTCATCAAGGCAGAGGCAGTAAAGTTATAAGGTAGGTGGAGGACAGGAAAGCAAGACAAAAGCAGCTTGGGGCCATAACACCAGACCTTGCAGGAAGGAGTAGTGGCTGTCAGTCAGCTCAGACTCTAAGGGGTCTCAGACGGTGGCTCAAGGCAATCAAACTCCAGGCCTGCCAGTTTCGGCCTCAGAGGGCTGGTGAGTCAGGAGCCTGTATTTATAGAGCCCAGGGGTCGCTGAGCTGTAGGGGGACCACCACACAAGTCCTGAGGCCTCTGATTCACACTGCCCTCAGTTCCAGTTCAGGGAAATGGACTCCTTGTTCTGCACTTGATTTGGTCTTTCCTCTTTGATGGAAAGCCCTGCCATTAGCTTTACTCACCCCCAGCAAGACTATTATATAGAAGTTCATTTTTGGCTGCCTTCTTCCAGGCTCCATTCTCTTTCTCTCTCCAAAATATGCAAAATGCTAATTTCTCCTGGTTTTGAATCCCACCCTGCCATTCCTCACTTCTGTCTCCTCCATCCCTGGCTCCAGATGGGAATAGCCTTTGTCCAGCTTTTCCAGGACTTTCCCATACAATTTGCACTGGTAATGCTGGGCCTACTTGAAAAGAGAAGAGGCTGCTCGCAGAGAAACTTGCCCTGACCAAACCAGAATGCCTGTGCTTTCCTACACACTCTGAGGTTGGCTTTTCAACTTTGATAAGCAAGTTGTGGTGCACAGATCAAGTATGGAGGTCCAACCAGGGATGTCCTTTCCCTTTTTCCAGGGAAAGGTTTGATTTGGATGGTGGCTGGAGGGGAGAGAGCAGGGGTGCGTGCTCTGAGGCCAAGTTCCTGGGGCTCCTAGAGGCCATGCCCGTCTCTTGGACTAGGAAACTGATCATCAGTGGTATGAGGTTCACTCTGGAAGGACATGGGTGGGTGCAGGGAGCTGTGTGTCAAGGGATGATGGAAGGATGGGGGCTCACATGCCACCCTGGAAGCAGTTGGGCCAGAAGAAAAGCTGGAGCTGAGGGCAGGGGAGGAAGAAACAGACCCTGTTGCCCCGGGGGTCTGTGAGAACAGGACAAGGAAGGAGACGCAGAACATGCAGGGTCTCTTCGCGGGAAACCCTGCTCCTCTCCCCGCTGCTCCTCGCCCTTGCAGGGGACTCACCTGAAGAAGCCTTTGCAGCCTTCGCAGGTCATAGCATTGAAATGGAAGCCGGTGGCTCGGTCCCCACACACCCCGCAGATCCGAGGCACGTTCCGGTCGAAGTCTCCGGGGTCAGGTAAAGAAGTGCTGGCTGCAGTCGCCTCCATGGCTGCAAGAACAGCAGGCGGGGATGAGGCCGCTGGCAGTCTTTCTGCTGGGAGCCAAGCAAAGCCGAGCCGCTCCCCAGGGCCGAGGTCTCGTTGGGACCCTGGGCGCCCTCCCTTCGTGGCTCTGGGTACCACCAGCTCTCCCTCCTGAGGCTGCTGGCCACAAGCAGAAGCGGGTCCCCCCAGACAGGCTGGAGCACGTCTGCAGGGGGCGCTGTGGCGATGCTCATGGCATGGCCTGGCGTCAAAGCGCGGAGGACCAGAGGCCGTGTCTGGTGCCTATGGCAGGGCCCATTTGGGTGAGGGGTCCCGCCTCTCTGTGTCCCACTGTCCTCATCTGAAGAAGGCGTTTTACTTCACTGGGTGTGAGGAAGGTTCTTGTGAATGATACGCACACCACTGGCCTCAGCTGCACCTCAGCAGTGGACCTGCTGCAGGTCAGAGGCCTCTTTGCCCAGGGTCCCCTCCAAAAGGGAAGGGGGGCCTCCAACAGCCTTGTACACAGAGGGACACCCTCAGCCCCTCTATACTTGAGGGCAAGGGAAAGAGGACAGATTACCTGCCCACAGCAGACCCTGTCATGCCAGCTCCAAGCAGCCCCACGGCTCAGGACGGACAGCCTGGTGTCCTTGCTGTCCTGGTACCAAGGTCATCAAAGCCTTCCCCCTCCCCTCTCTCCCTTCAGTGTAAATTCAACACATTGTTCTGAACGTCCTTCTGAGTAATGTGAGTTGTATACCAGGAACTAATTTTGTTTTCAGAGGCTGCTTTTATAAATAGGCATTATCATCTAGAGATGGATTTTGCACTTGAAAAAGGAGGGGAAAGAGACAGAGGGGACAAAATATAATAGCTCTGGGAGAGCCTTCTCAGGAAGCAGCTGACAAGCCTTCCCTTAGGCAAGCTGGGACCTCGGCTTCACCTGCTGCCTCCAATCCTGCTGGCTGCTAGCTCAGGGCTATGTCTGGGGTCCCTCCTGCCTGGTGAAAGGTTTCAGACTGGGCTGCCTCCCAGTTTTATCTGAGTCCTCACAAAGGTCACTACAGGTTTAAGTGCCTTGGCCTCAGGGCAGGACAGCAGGAAAACAAGGACAGAAGGAAAACAAGTGAGAAAGTCAGTGGTGAGGGGCCAAGCACCCTGTCCCCTCCCACACCACAGTGCCACGTCCTCCCACTGAGGTGAGAAAGGTAGCTTCCAGGGGCCCCTGGGGGCTCCGAGCTTCTTTCCAATGACTAGACCTGAGCCGAGGTACATCAAAGACCAGTAGGGTCTTACTTCAGTCCATCTTCAACTTATTCCAATGAGGCAAGTACTATTATCATTATTATTGTTATTATTGTTGTTGCTGTTATTTGGCTTGCAGCACCCCAGTTCCCTGACCAAGGATTGAACCTGTGCCCCCTGCAGTAGAAGCATGGAGTTCCAACCACTGGACCTCCAAGTAAGTCCTGAAGCAAGTACTACTATTATCACTCGTTACAGAGGAGGCCCAGAGAAGCCCAAACATTGAGGTTCTCTAGCAACTACAGTTACCAAACGCACAAAACAAAGACTTAATATTGCAAAAAATAATCCACGAAGAGTTTTAAGCTAAAGGAAGGAGATGGGACAGATAAGGACAGGTACTGTCAGTCCTGAAGGGGTAGAGGGGCCCTGAGCGCAGACAGACCTAGCATATCTCCAACTTTCTCTTTCAGCTTTTCTTTTCCTGGGAACTTTAATAACAGTGACCCTGTTGCCCAGCCTAATCATAGCAAGGTTGATACTTGTTAAGCTCTAAAGTTTTTATATACATACATGCACAGAGACAGAGAGAGAAACACTTAAAAAAAAAGAACAAAGGAATGATTGACAGAAACTTTGGAGGGAGTGAGATTGGGGAATACTTGCAGAGGCATTATGTACTAGCCATATTCAATTTCTTTGAGTGGTAGGTATTATGGTGTATATGTGTGTGAGTGTGTTTAGTTGCTAAGTCGTGTCTGACTCTGCAACTCCACAGACTGTAGCCCACCAGGCTCCTCTGTTTGTGGGATTTCCCAGGCAAGAAAACTGGAGTGGGTTGCCATTTCCTTCTCCAGGGGATTTTCCAGACCCAGGAATTGAACCTGTGCTTCTTCCTCCATTGGCAGGCAGATTCTTTACCACAGAGCCACCTGGGAAGCCCCATTACTACTACTACTACTAAAATACTATTATCTGTTTTATATGCTCATCTGTATATATCAAACATTGCCTAATTGTTAAAACAAAAATAAAAGAGAGGGTGCCTTTAGTTTGTCAGCCTTGTCCCTACAGCCCATAGGAAGTCTATGCTCCAGGCTTCTGGAGCATGACATACACATCCAAGGAGTGGGCAGGGACCCCAGAGGCCCTATACCATGGTGGGACAGGAGGAGAAACTGTCTAGGATGCCTGTGGCTTAACCCTAGGTCAGCTGAGATGTTGCAACTCCCCGTCATGGTGATGTTGCCACAGACTCTGTGTCATTCAGTGGCCAAACATCTGGTGGATTTGGTGGAAAAAAAAGAAATTAAATGTGGGGGTGGGGGGAAATCGGTCAGATCAGTCTAACAAGCATTCAGCAACATCTGGGCTCACGGAAGATGTGATGACGCAAGAGAGTTGGCAGAATGCGACAACACAGCACCACAACTGTGTCTTCCTGTAACAGGGTGATGTCAGGAGGGTTGCTGGCCCCCAAAGTGGGGCCCCAGGCACTGGGTTAGGCCCGACCAAAGGCTGGACCCAGCAGCCAGAGGCCCATAGTGAGCAGGACAATTTCAGGTGAACTGAGAGACAACTTAGCCCTGCCTAGGGTTCCATGCTGCTACCAAGGAGCCAGACTCTGGACCAGAGTCCAGAAGCGGAGAAGAAATCCAGGCATCTATGGCCTGAGAGCTGGTAGTACTAGGAATGAAGGGCAGAGACTGGGGAGGGCAGGAGAGACAAAGGAGATGGGAGTTGGGCTGGAAATACGGCCATGCTCATGACCCCTGGGGTCCTGGCCTGGGTGTCTGCAAGCCCCTCCCTCTGAGCCCCCATCCCAACCTGGGCCCAGCTCAGCGTCTTAGCTTCGGGCTGCTGTGGACTCTGCTGACACGGGATGGACCCACCCACATCTGCCAAAGGCAGGGAATATCTCTTCCTCCCTCTGATCACCGTCTTCCTATTTGCCCCCACCCAACATCCCTGCCCCCCTCACCCCTCAAAAACAAAAAGCCCAGAGGTTGTGGCTGAGGAGGAAACACTCACCTGTAGGAGCAGGGGGACAGGGAAGTCAGGTCAAGGGGTGCCCTTCTGTGAGGGCTCGCAGATGCTTCCAACCAAAAGGACTCTGAAATGAAAAGAGGGAAATAAATGCTTTGTGTACAGCCCTGCGTTGATCTCACCACTGGAGCTCTAGAGGGCCCATCAGGGAGGATGTGAGCCTCTTTTCAGGGACTTTGGTCCTCAGAATGGGGACTGAAAACTGGACAGGAGTGATCTGTTGGGGGCAGATGTGCCGTGTCATCACTGGTTGGGCTGAAGGGGCAAGAACCCAGCCAGCAGCCGGGAACCACTCTCTCTTGGTGGGGGGGCGTGAGCAGCGTCCAGCAGGAGGGCAGATGGAAGCAGCCTCCTTGCTGCAGAGGGTGTCAGGAGCTCGACTGCTCCTGCGGCCCCCACCCCAGGTTTTAGGGATGCTCAGAGGAGCAGGGCCAGAGGAGCAGAGTAGCCTGGCAGGCTCTGCAGAGCCGGAAGGAGACTGGTGCCCAGACACTGGGGACAGTGCAGTCAGGCCTGGCCTCTTGGGATGGCTTCAAAGACAGGTGTCTGGGATGTACGGTTTGTGGAGACTGGGTGTAGGTGGAACAGGTGCTGCAGGGGTTAAATACAGCTATGTACGGCTTTCAAACAGGATGTTTTCTGCCACTTTTAGCTCTTTCCCAGACATGCTCAACACCCCCGGCCTTGGCGAAGCCTGAAGGTGGGCTGACTCTGGTGTCCAGACTCTGGGTCTTAGTGGTGTGATGGGTCACCAAGATGGGGCTGGTCGAATTTCACCCTTCCCACTTTCACCCACACCCAGCACTACTTGTCTACCCAGACACACACACACGCACACACACACACGCACACTCTTTCTCCCTTTGCTGACACTAATAGAAAGTAGCTGGGGAGATAATAGGTACACAGGTGTCTGACCCTGAGCCCTGGAAAGGCCTTTAAAGCAAACCCCCGATGGGGAAGGTTCAGACCCTCATCTTTTGTTTCTCTGCCTCCTAGTGGTCTGACTAGGCAGAGGCGGGGAGAGCCCAAGGAGCATCCAGACCTGGGCTCAGTCCTAGGACTGCCAGCCCCCTGACCCATGTGTCCCCAAGAAACATGTGAGCAGAGTGTCAGTGGACCCTACTGAGATAACATGGACATGGCTGACCCCCTCCCAAAGACCGTGGGTGAAGGAGGGATACCTGCCAGGCACAGGCATGTTGCCACTGCCCCCAGGCTCTCCTCTGCTCCCTCTGCTTGTACTGCCCAAGGTTCTCAGCCAATCAGGCTCTTCGGGATCCTACCCCACAGCCTTGCCAATCTCCCAGACTCCTCTTGGCTTGCTCCGCAGGAAGTCTGAGGTGAGGGCCAATTTGGTATAGAAAGGACCACTGCCCTCAGCTCCTAAGACACTCAGAAGTCAGATCTGAGATCCAAGTAGCTTGCCATCCCTGAACTTACAGAGAAAGCATATGCATATCTACCATGTGCCAGACTGCTAAGCTTCCCACCTGGGATCTCATGTAACCTCCTAACAGTCCTGCAAGATGCAGAGCAGTCCCATTTTATAGATGGCAAAACCAAACTCCCGGTAGGGCACTTTGAGACTTGCCCAGGGTCCCACGGCCAGGCCAGCAGTGAAGCCAGGGACCAGGCAAGGATGGGCTGCCTGCAATAAAGGGTGGCCCTCTTCTCCTCCCTACTCTTCCAGCCCAGTGATAACCACTGGCAGGGGCGCTAGTACTCACTCCCGCCCTGCTCCAGATTCCTCCTGTGCATTCACTCATTTAATCCTCATAACAACCACTAGGCATGGAGAAACTGAGGCACAGAGAAGATGATTATCTTTGGAGCCCAGATTTGAACCGAGGCAGCTGAGCCCCGCATCTCCACTCTGCCATCTTTCCTAAGGGACATAGCTCAGCGGTTTCCTCCTCCTAAGCCCTGGACGCCCCTCACCTCCACAAAGTCAGGGAGGAATGGACAGGACCATCCCCAGGTCACCATGGAAGAACATCGTGGCTCTTTTCCTCTCAAGGCTCCCAAATCAGCCAGGATCTCTCTTCATCCTGGCAACCCCTCTCATCCAGGAAAACCCCCATCAAAAGGTGGAGCTCTCCTGCCCAGGCAACTTTGCACTACTGGGTGCTCCTTATAGGAAAGATGGTCCTGTAGGTCCAAGTTCACGGAAAGTGGGGCAAAGACACAGGGTAAAAAAACGACAAGTGGAAAAAAACAACTTAATACTACCCCCTTTGCCACATCATACAACCCCCACCCCCAATTCATGTTCTGAGTATGAGAACATCCCACTACCTTTGCTGGGACTGTCCCCAAAGCCACCCCCTCCTGCCCCTGCCTTAGAAATACCCATGCCCCTAGCACTGAGCCTCAGAGAAGCAAGGGTGGGGAGTGGTTCAGCTCTGCAGAAAGCCCCTGGCTTCCACTCCTCCAGGCTCTGCATCCCACATCAAAACCCCTGCCTGAGTCTGACCCCAGGTCTGACCCTGCCTTAGCAAGAAATGAGGAGATAACATGTTTCCTTCCAGTCATCGAAGCCACAACCACTTCTCCCACACATCTGCCTGGCAGCTCACACAGCAGGCACCCCATCTTCCAGCGGCTTCTGCTGAATGGACACCCCCAGGCAGAGTTTCGCTTAAGACAGTCTCCTGGGGTTGGGGCTGCAGGGTATCTGGAGCAGAGCTCTCATAAGACAAGGATCAAATTGCCGCTGGGCCGGGTTTAACTCTGCGACAGTCACTGGACCTCCTCGGACTCCTGAGGGTGGAAAAGCTATGACTCTGGGGGAACCAAGCAGTGGACAGAGGTTTGACCTCTAAGGTCTTTTCCAGGTCTGAAAGTGTACAACTCCCAGGCTGAATTCCCACCATGATGAGGCCTTAAGATTAGTCAGGAATGAAATTCCCTCACTGAGTTCTCTCCCCGACCCTCCCAGGAACAGGTGAGGCCCCTTCACCCTCAGATGCTAAGGCCCAGGAAGAACAGGAGGGATGTGGCCCCTTGCAAGGGTCCTGTGGGGACTGGGAGCCCAGGAGCAGGCTCCCCGCTTAGCTGCGCTGGGAATGGACTGATCAGAACGGGTTTTCTAACTGTGGACATTAGCTCAAAGCTCCCTCTCCTTCTAGAAAGAAATGGAAAGCTATGTGATTTCCCAGCAGAGGAGGAGAAAATTCCTCCTCTTCCTAAAATTGGCACACATGGAGTCAACCACACACCGGGCTGTCTCTGGAGGGGATGAGCCTGTGCACACGCCAGCCACAATTGCACATGGGCTTATGCGTGCACGCCCTTTTCTTGTTGTTTTCATTTCATCATCCTTGCAACTCTGCCCATAGAGTTCTGAACACTGTATGACCTACCCAATTTTTTACTTATCATCTCTTTATTCTAGTGTAACTTAGGCTCAGTTTAGTCTCATGGCCAGTTGGGGTCATGCCCTTTCTTCCTTCTCTCCCATCCCCAACATATACCCACATTGTTTTTCCAGAACAGTCTCAGCATTTGCCTTCCAGAAGAAGCTCAGAGGGAACAGAGTGGACATGAGAGCAAGGAGAGAGGAAAGTGCACTGCAGAGTTAGAACTCAGCCTAACTCTTTCTTCCTCCACCATCTCCTCAGTTCCTACTCACACACACACACACACACACACACACACACACACACACACACACACACTTTAAATATGGCGAGAGCGCTTGGAAATTATTTTCTGCAGACTACAACGTCCAAAGTAAAACCCAATGGATACCAGTCATCTCAGAATATCTCAAGATTGAAAGGAGACTTAACATCACCTAGTCCAACCATTTTAAATTCTTTCTATAATATTCTAGCCTGTATTTAAATATCTTTTCTGTTGGAGAACTATCTCCCAGGCCAACCCATTCTCTTTGGATGGCTCTATGCTTAGAAAGTTTTTCATTATGCACAGATGAAAGAGCCCCAATAGTTTTCAACTACTAGTCCTAGACCAGCTCTTCACAGCCATCTAAGAGGAACCTATCAGGCCATTCCCACACAGTCTCTTGAGGAGGGATCGAAAGGGCCACCATATGACGCCACCACACACAGTAGAAAAAGTAACCCATTCCTCACCTGCTGGAAAATTGTCATGAAAAAATAGAAAAACTCTGTAAAGTTTATGATGCAAGTGAGGTTTCAGGGGAGAAGCAGAGGAAGCTAGCCTGGCTACATTTCATTTTGATTTAGACTTCATACACATCCCAGGTATGGTCATGATTCCCACTAGGGCAGTGAATAAGGTGGTCAATTCAGACAGTGCCTGCCTCCTTGGCTTTCACCTGGAAAGAAGCTTCCAGCCCAAGAAAAGGACCTGTGGAAGAGTGTAAGTAGCTATATAACCTTTTCTAAGCCTTCTTGCCACCTCCATCTCAGGCTTAGCTGTTTCCAGGGGAGGCTGACCCCCAGCACTGCGGCTCTAGGAACAAGGTTGAGGTGGATTGAACTGTTTAATGGCTGACTGAAGCATGGTAAATTAAGTGGCTGATGACCCAGTGGTTTCAGGAATAACTTTTCTTCTGAAAGTGCTTCTTAATTAACTTTTTGGGGACTATACCTCACTCTTGAGAACCCGATCGAGATCATGGACTGACTGACTCCTACATTGTCAAGGGGTAACCGGTCACTCCACAGAAACCATGCCACAGATTCCCACTCTACTGGCCATTCATCAAGACTGTTTCTCGGCAGATTGTCATGTCATTCTTGGGATAACTGGCAGCTTCTTGAAGCTGAGCAGAACCGAGGCAGGAATCCATGAAGCTCTAGGCAGTGGAACAGGAGATTCATAGTTTACTTAGATATGTTTCCACTTCTTATCAACAACAATTATTCCTGCAAGCTGCTTTATTTTCCAGTGGAAACTCAGCCCTCACCTTTGTCAACAAGATCTCTGGGTTGATTACTGCTCTCCAAGTAACTACTGGAAAGTGTGGGCAGTGACGGTGACTAGTGGAGCATAGGGAACCAGCCCGTGCATAGCTGCAGCCCAATCTCTCTGGTTTCCTAGCAGAAGAAAACTGAGACCACCACAGGAGAAGCAAGTGGTCTTTCTCGCTTTTCTTCTGGGATCAATGCGATCTCTGTATCACTCAGCCTCTTCCTGCACTGCAGGAAAGGTAGTACTCAAGCCCCAGGTCCTGCCAGCTCTAAGCAAGGTATTCCAGATCCTTGGTATCACAGCCCTTGCTCAGCTCCACAACCACTTGGCCAGCCTGACACCTTGGCTACCTGACTACCATCCCGCTTCCCCCCGAGCCCATCCCTGTGTCCTAATCTACAAATAGAGACATGACCGCTCCCAGGTCTCAGGCGGTCACGGGGACCAAGTAGTCTGTGCAGCACTCAGCACAGCGCCCGGCACACCAGAGTTTTATATGTTTGCTCTCATTATTACAGCAGTTACTGTTAGTACAGTCACGAAGAGTTCAGGACCCAGAGAGGTCAGGAAGTCTGCTCTCGATCCCAAACAAACATTGCCCAGAAAGCCACATTTCTTAACTGGGAAAAAACTGACCACCCCACCCATTGGCTGTGGCTCCCAGAAATCTGGCGGCTAGTGATGGAGAGAATGGGTTGCTCTCTTCTCTCCCCGACAAGCAGAGAAGCTAAGCTACACATCTGGACTTTTCCTCCACAGGGAAGATGACACCGTGTCTACCAAGGTCCCACCAATTACTAATCACTTCTGCCCATTGCTGGTCCTTTTCCTCTCTCACCCCAAGTCTCTCTCCTACCTTCTCTGTCATCCAGGGCTTATCAAGCGTCTGTTCTCTCCACAGTGGGACGCTGGCTCAGCACACCATGGCATCCCCTGTGTGTTCTGCAGGCAGCAGAAGGCTGCAGAGGCCTGTGGCTCTGTCATGACCCCAAACTTAGGCACTGGGCTGGCTCTGATTCAGTGGGCCTGGATTCCTGACTTCCCCCTGCTCTTGGCAGCCCTGGAAAGTCATTCATTGATCCCAGGATAGATTCTGAGGCCTGTGTCAGAAATCCACGAGGGTCCCCAGCTTCTCTGAGATGGGAAGGGCTGGGTAACTCTCTACGAGTCCCATGTCCAGTCCCATGTTTGTGTGTGTTAGTCGCTCAGTTGTGTCTGCCTCTTTGCAACCCCATGAACTGTAGCCTGCCAGGTTCCTCTGCCCATGGAATTCTCCAGGCAAGAATATTGGAGTGGGTAGCCATTCCCTTCTTCAGGGGATCTTTCCCACCCAGGAATCGAACCTGGGTCTCCTGCATTGGCAGGTGGATTCTTTACTGCCTGAGCCACCAAGGAAGCCTCATTTACCCAAAGACATCCTGTCTGCCTTCAGCATTATTTGCGAGGTGAACACTCCTGTATTCCTGAGGCTTCTCAGGAAGAGGCCAAGCTGAGAGGTTCCCGTTTACTTTCAAGGGCAGGCCTAGTCACCCCCAGCTTGCTCCTTAGTTCCCATGTAGAATGATGTCCTCCAGAGAGCTTTTCCAGAGTTTCAGTCTGGTCAAAATTCCAGCCATCCTGCTCTGTAGACTTCTTCTTGGGGACCCTACTGGAGGACCAGGAGGCCACGGCATTTCTTCTTGGCCTCACACTATGGTGGTCATTGGTTCTGGTCTCTGATGCCTTATCTCTGATGGTGACCCGTGCCTGGTTTTAAGCACTGACTACACGGCAAGCCCTAAATAAGGAGTCAGGGACACCATGGTGAGCTGCACAGAGACCTAACCTCATGAAGCTTACTGTTTACAGGGAGAAAAAGACAGGAATCTTCAACTCAGATCTGGGCTGCAATGCAGGTAAGCACAGGTGTGATGGGAGCAGGTGGGGGAGCATCTGGCCTGGCCTTGGAGAGGCAGAGAAGCTCTTTAGAGGATGTCACTTCTCTGCCTCCCAACTGAGACAGTAAGGACTGCAGTTGTAACATGATAGTGGTGAGAGGGTAGAGAGAGGTCAGGCAGGTGATACCGAGGGAGCAAAGTCTTCGAGGCAAAAGGGAAAGAGCATGCTGGAGGCAGAGAAACTAATTCTATATGGCTGGGTGGGTGAGTGGGGGGCACCAGGAAGAAAGAAACCAACCAACCACACTCATTTCAATCGGAAGTAAATTCCATTCTTTCCACTACTGCGTACTTCTAGTAAACCCGCTGACTCTCGAATACCAGGAATTTTAAACTGTTGCAGTGGTATTTTGCAACCAAATACTTTCAGGCTCCATTCAGATTCCCGTTCCAGCATGAATCGACCTTGAGTTTTGTGAAGGAAGTTAAAAACGGGCCTCCTACTCTATGGTTCATGGAGAATGGACCCCTGGGTCAGCTGGGCAGCGGGCCTCTCTGCACTGGCTCTTTGCCCTGGGAAGACCATCAGTAACTGTGTGGGAAAGGAAAGGTAGAGGGGAGAATTCTGGAAAATCCAGCCCAGCTAAATAAGAAAATGTGAGAGAAAGCCAAAAGAGAGAAGAAAAGGTTCACCAAGGGCAGACGGAAGCAGTGAACAACTCAGCGGCATATCACCAGCCAATCCTTATTTAATGCATCAATCTGTCCAGCCAGGTACGGTTGCCAGGCACAGGAAGAGCTAACTTACCACATAGCCAACTGGTCCCCAGACCTGTGTCCCCCAGCCGGGTCAGCTCACTCCTGTCTCCCAGTCTACAAGGTCACTTCCTTGTTCCCAGGAATCAGCCACACACACACACGATGGTCACAAACAACGCGCACCATGGACACGTGCAGGAAGTCCCCTGCACCTGCCAGCCCATACCCCAAGTCCAGAAGTCCACGCTCACTGCTGATAGCCCTTAGAGCTATCACTGAAGATAACCCTCTTGCTTCGCTGTTCGCTGTTTCAGGCCAAACCACTGGAGGATTCTTCCCCGGGGTCATAAAGTGGTAGGAAATGGCAGCCTTTGTCCTAACCCTTGAACTCTCTCCAAACTAAAACTCTCTCCCCCAACCCTACCCCTTGGCCATCTTCCTCTTCCTTGTTTTTCTTTGGTACCTGGGGCAAAGATGGAACTGATTTTCTGCACAGAGTGCCATTCAGTGCTGCCCAGATAATCACGATGGTGTGATCACTCACCTAGAGCCAGACATCCTGGAATGCGAAGTCAAGTGGGCCTTAGGAAGCATCACTACAAACAAAGCTAGTGGAGGTTATGGAATTCCAGTTGAGCTATTTCAAATCCTAAATGATGATGCTGTGAAAGTGCTGCACTCAAAATGGCAGCAAATCTGGAAAACTCAGCAGTGGCCACAGGACTGGAAAAGGTCAGTTTTCATTCCAATCCCAAAGAAAGGCAATGCCAAAGAAAGCTCATACTACCACAAAATTGCACTCATCTCACACGCTAGAAAAGTATTACTGAAAATTCTCCAAGCCAGACTTCAACAGTACGTGTACCATGAACTTCCAGATGTTCAAGCTGGATTTAGAAAAGGCAGAGGAACCAGAGATCAAATTGCCAACATCTGTTGGATCATCGAAAAAGCAAGAGAATTCCAGAAAAACATCTACTTATGCTTCATTGACTATGCCAAAGCCTTTGACTGTGTGGATCACAACAAACTGGAAAATTCTTAAAGAGATGGGAATACCAGACCACCTGACCTGCCTCTTGAGAAATCTGTATTCAGGTCAAGAAGCAACAGGTAGAACTGGACATGGAACAACTGACTGGTTCCACATCAGGAAAGGAGTACATCAACATTGTATATTGTCACCCTGCTTATTTAACTTCTATGCAGAGTACATCGTGAGAAATGCTGGACTGGATGAAGCACAAACTGGAATCAAGATTGCCAGAAAAATATCAATAACCTCAGATATGCATATGACACCACACTTATGGCAGGAAGTGAAGAATTAAAGAGCCTCTTGATGCAAGTGAAAGAGGACAGTGAAAAAGTTGGCTTAAAACTCAACATTCAGAAAACTAAGATCATGGCATCAGGTCCCATTACTTCAGGGCAAATAGATGGGGAAACAGTAGAAACAGTGAAAGACTTTATTTTTCTGGGCTCCAAAATCACTGCAGATGGTGACTGAAGCCATGGAATTAAAAGACGCTTACTCCTTGGAAGAGAAGCTATGACCAACCTAGACAGCATATTAAAAAGCAGAGACATTACTTGGCAGACAAGGGTCCGTCTAGTCAAGGCTATGGTTTATTCCAGTAGTCATGTATGAATGCGAGAGTTGGACTATAAAGAAAGCTGAGAGCTGAAGAATTGATGCTTTTGAACTGTGTTGTTAGAGAAGACTCTTGAGAGTCCCTTGGACTGCAAGGAGATCCAACCAGTCCATCCTAAAGGAAATCAGTCCTGAATATTCAATGGAAGGACTGATGTTAAAGCTGAAACTCCAATACTTTGGCTACCTGATGTGAAGAATTGACTCATTCGAAAAGATTCTGATGCTGGGAAAGATTGAAGGCGGGAGGAGAAGGGGACGACAGGATGAGATGGTTATATGGCATCACTGACTCAATGGACATGAGTTTGAGTAAACTCCAGGAGTTGGTGATGGACAGGGAGGCCTGGCATCCTGCAGTCCATGGGGTCGCAAAGAGTTAGACATGACTGAGCGGCTGAACTGAACTGAATTGTGCCATTCAGTGCTGCCTCAGGGCATGGGAGGAGCTGAGCCCAGGTCTCCAGTACAAAAACCTCTTTCCTTCCTTGGCAGTCAGCTGTCAGCAGCCCCCCAGCTGCCCACCTGGACCTCTGCAGCAGGTAACAGAATTTTCACTACCTTCACTCAACACTCCTTTGGTTTTTGTTGTTTTTTTTTTTTTTAACAAAAGTTTGTTATGTACAATATGTACAATATGTACAATATGTTCCAAGACAACACGTCATTCTAGATATAGGTGACAACAGATATTATGGCAGGGAATCCAGGTGATTAAACAGGAATGGAACTAAAGGTCATCATTGACTCAGGCACAAGGAATGGCTTACTTTTTGCCAGATTTCTTAATTCCACCGGTGGCCAGGGGGCCTTTCCCCAAGGTTTTTGCTTTTAGTGCCTCGAGTTTCTTCTGCTCCTCCTTCTGCTTCTGCTTGAATGTCTTATCTGGTCCATCTCCTTGTCTTGCTTCTTGGGCTGCTTCAGGGGCTTCTTCTTGCCACCTTTGCGGCCCGACATGGCTCCTGCTGCCCCTTCCCCACTCAACACTCCTTTGGGCAGAGGCAAACAGCCCTGGACCCGCTCAGGGTCTGCACTCAGTGAAAGGAGCCATGAGTGAAACAGCATCCAGCTAGCCCAGCAGGCTGCACACTGTCGGCCACTAGTCAGGCTGCCCAATGGGCAGCGTCCTAGGGAAGACGGCCAGTGCTTGCGGTCATCATGGTCCCTTGGGGGAGAGGTGGCACCCCTCTAACCACTGTTTCCCCTTTACTCCCCGACCCCTCACTTTTCCCAGAACTCCCCCTGGCCTGAAAAACAATTCTGCAGCCAGGCTCGTCAGGAGCCCAGGATTGAAGTTTAACAGAGACAAAAATAATTCTCTTGAGTGAACTATTTTCTGCCCAGCTTGGGGAACAATGGCTCAAGGTGACAGGCAGTGGGGGGGAGGCATGGAGAGGAGGCTGGCCTCGGACCATCCATTGGTTTAGGGCCTTCCCCATGCCCATGCCATGGAGCGGTAGCTTCAGGGAGGTGGAGACCTTAGTCAGGGGCTCTGGACTTACTGGCTGTTCCCACCTACCATATCCCCCCACCTGTGGATACCAGGTGAGAAGCGAGAGCGGCAAGTAAGGGAAGGCCTGGGGGAGCCAGGGGCTCCTGCACTCCGGGTTTCAGGCCTCCATGGCTACTGCTCTCTTATGGAATGGAAGGAAAAAAAATCAAACACTGCTACTTTACCAAGCCTCAAAAAGGGGGTTTTATATCCATTCACCTATCTTAGAGGAGTGCTATATCAGCTGATATTCAAACATATGTTACAAAAACCGTTATATTCCATACAAACGTTGGTTATTAGTTTACAATTCTTCTCCCAGGTATTTAAGAGGGGGAGGAGGCCTAAAATTCAGGGGCACAGTGGAAGGCTGTGAAAACATTCTGAAGTGTAACATGTGGAGAGTGAGCCCTTCTCCATGAGGTCACAAGAGAGCAAGCAGTATGATGTCCTCACAGCCCAGGAGAGCCGCAGTGCTGGTAGGGTTTGAGACCAGGCTTGATAAGCATCATTCATTGACTGCCAAGCCCAACCCCCAAATGCCACTTTTCTTGGCCTCAAGATCTTTTCTTTGACCATTAAGAAAAGGAAACCTTTGTTTTCTCTACATGGAACTTTCCTTCTAATATCTATAGGAAAATATCTGACTGGGAAGACAGAGCAAGGGAGGAAGGAGGGAAAAAGGAAGGAGAGAGGGAGAAAGATAAGGAGGAAAGGGGAGGATTCATTCAAGGCCTATCAGATGGAAAGATTTCATTATTACTCTCCAGAAAGAAGCCATCTGCATTGTGAAGTATTTTCATGCAGTGGGACTATACCCATGGAGAGGGATCACTTATGGCATTAGTAATGAATTCTGTGCACACTAGGGCTTTCCTAGTCCCCCTCCAGGTAACAGTCATCTGTTAAAAGAAACTACCAGAGGATACACAGGAAGCT
Organism: Okapia johnstoni; assembly: GCA_024291935.2. Taxonomy (NCBI): domain Eukaryota; kingdom Metazoa; phylum Chordata; class Mammalia; order Artiodactyla; family Giraffidae; genus Okapia; species Okapia johnstoni. Next base: position 121,512,491 of record CM044307.1, on the reverse strand, counting down.
AAACCTGACCACAGATGAGTTTGGTTTATCACCCCCCTCCCCATCACCACCAGTGAGTACACACTTTTAAGTCACTTGTCAATGTTTAAAAACATAGAGAAATTTCACTTTGGAAAAAAATCTGGGTGTCCAGCTTCCTATTAAAAAAAAAGAAAAAAGGGACATTTTGGCCACACTGTTCTCCAATTCCAGGCAACCTGCTGGCCTGAAGTGGGGCTGCCTCTCTAGCCCAGGCTTGTGCCCTCCACTCCATCCCCTCAGGGTTTGCTCTCGCTGTTACCCACCTGGCCCTGATCCCTGGAAGCAGCCCCCAGTGACAGCTGAGCTCTATGGTCAGGGAGATAGTTGAGCAAAGAGGTTCTGGGAGGCAGCCTGTGTGTTAGTCTCTCTGTTGTGTCCAACTCTTTGCAACCCTATGGACTGTAGCCCACCAAGTTCCTCTGTCCAGGGAGTTCTCCAGACAAGAATACTGGAGAGGGTAGCCAATCCCTTCTCCAGGGGATCTTCCAGACCCAGGGGTCACACCCCGGTTTCCTGCATTGCAGACAGATTCTTTACCATCCGAGCCACCAGGGAAGCCCAGTCAGCCTGCCTAGGTACAAACCCTGCCTTCCCTCCTTGCCAGTGGTGTGACCAGAGCCAATGACCTGGGCTCTCTAAGCTTCTGTTCCCTCACCTATCCAATGAGAAAAATAGCAATGCCTACCTCATTTGTCTGTGAGAATTAAATGAGATGACGCGTGTAAAGTGCTCAGCACAGAACCTGGTGCGTAGCTCCTTCTCAGTAAGTGTTAGTGTTTGTTATTATGCAACCTGTTCAATAACTGGAAGGATTCATCTCATGTTTTAGTCACATGAAGCAACTGTCCTTCAACTGTCCTTTTTAGCTTAAGGGATCCAGTCTACCTACAAACATATTTCCACCCAATAAACTATTGAGCATGTCTGTGATGAGTTAGGTATCTTAGGTGTCGTGTGGAATGATGACACCTCAGAGATGGGGTTCAGATCTGTTCTCTAGGGCTCACAGCACAATGGGGTGAATGGATAACCGAACAGTCACAGCCTCGTCCCCTCCCAGCCCTGCCCTACTACTGGGGAGCGTGGCTTTCAAAGGAGAGCCGGAATGCATCTGACTCTTCTCTGTCTAGGCTCTACACCCTCCCAGAGCCTTACTGAGAGACACTAAGGGGGAAATTAACTCCATTTCACCTCCAGTTTCTCATATACAAGTTCTTCCACTACACCCAGGTTAACACAATTCCATTTCAACAAAGCCATTCAGATCGCAGATGGCATTCACTACAATGGAATTTTACCTGAGGCAGCCCATCCCCCACTTCTTAACAGGGCACCCAAGAAGTTGGCACACTTGCCAGATAGGCTGGGCAGAAGTAACTTCCCACCTCTGGCAGAAGTCCGGAAATTCAGAGTCTTTTGGAACAAAGAACTCTGCCCTGAAGGTGTTTTCCAGCATCACTCTGGCTAGCCTGGAACCGTCCCATTCACCCTCCACTGGCACCCCCTGCTGCCTCTTTCCAGCCCTCCTCAGACAGGGAGGGGAGGGAAGGGGAGGAGAAGGAGGAGTCTGAGCTTGGGGAGACAGGACCCTGTGCAGGAAAGGCGGTGGACAGGGGAAGAACAACCACACGCTGGGTCTTAGAAAGACCTGAATTTAAGTTCTAGCTCTGACTTGGAAGTTTGATGGTTTGGGGCAAGAAATTTAGCCCCTTAACTTGCTGGAACTCAGTTTCCTCATCTGTATAGTGGGGATAACAATATTACCTACTAATAGGATTATTGAGACACATACATGAGAAGATGCATGAAAGACATTTAACTCAGTGCCTGGAACATATTAAGTTATAGTAACCTTTTGTGTTATTATGATTATCAGCTATTATATAATATGTTAGACTCAAAAAGGTCAAAGGTTGGTGTTGAGAGAGACATTTGGGGAGGGTTGGGGGTGGGGGTGGCTGCGGATAGGTGGAGCCCTGCCACGGAGCCCAGCCTGGGCCTGGTGACCAAGATTAGGCCCAGGGCGCAGGCGCCCGCCTGTCCCTGGAGCTGACAGGCACAGACTAGATGGGTAATTACAGGATTGTGGGCTGGGGTGGCCCATGCAACTGCCCAACCAGCCACATTCTTTTGTTCCGTGGGTGGCTGGGTGGGTGGGCAGTTGGCTGTTTATATAGCTGCCAGGACACTGAGTACATCTAATACCAGCACCCATCCTCCCCCAGGCAAAATATTCAACCCTTGGAAGGGGAAGGGGTTCTCTGTGGGCATTCTGCTCCTTTCCACATGGCACTGCCTCTGCTCTCTTCAATTCATCTTCCAGATACTCTCTGCTCTCCAATCGGACAAGTTAGAGAGTCAAAGAACAAGGCCAGACTCTGAACAGTTGGTCAGTGGAGACTATTAACTTCAATTCACTTCAGTTGGAGTCTTTAAATGATCAAGAAGCCTGAGACACTCGTAAATCCCACCACTGTTCCCAGCCCCATGTGCTCTGCTTAGCTAGCACACACACGATTCTGATACTTCCACGTCTTGTTCTTAAAATCAGTGCTCAGGGAAAATATCCATCCCTCCCAAATCCACTTGGCAGGAAGGTAATTCAGGGGGTATTAACTGAGCATCTGGTATGTTCTCAGCCCTGACATCAGCCTTTGGTTGAAGTGAACAAAACCCCAAGTGGTGGGGAGGATGTGGAGCCGCCGGATCCATCCCCCACTTTTGGTGGAAGCCCAGTGAGGAAGGGCTTCAGCTGCACCTGGGGACCCTGCACAGGGCTCTCAGAGTCAGGCTGTGGCATTTACAGGACCACCTGTGAACAACACATCAGACAAGCACATGCATAAGCCAGAAACCAGGTCCTTAGGTTGAAAATGATACAATTACTATAGCTGAAAGGGACTTTGGAAGCTCACCTAGTGTAACTTTTTCCTTTTAGAAATGAAGATTATATCAAGTGTTAAAAAGGATGGAGAACAATAGGAACTTTTACCTACTACTTAAAGGAGTGTTTTTGGTACAACCATTGTGGAAGACAGCTGGTGCTGTAGAGTAATGTCAAACATGGAATGCCATGTGCCCTAGAGAAATGCCTACACACGCACCAGAAGACAACCACAGCATCTTCCCAGCAGTATTGCTGCTGCTGCTGCTAAGTCGTTTCAGTCGTGTCCGACTCTGTGTGACCCCATAGACGGCAGCCCAACAGGCTCCACTGTCCCTGGGATTCTCCAGGCAAGAACACTGGAGTGGGTTGCCATTTCCTTCTCCAATGCATGAAAGTGAAAAGTGAAAGTAAAATCACTCAGTCGTCTCCGACTCCTAGCGACCTCATGGACTGCAGCCCACCAGGCTCCTCCATCCATGGGATTTTCCAGTGTCCTGCAGTGGGGTGCCATTGCCTTCTCCACCCAGCAGTATTAGCTGATCATAATAGCCCCAAACTGGAAAGAGCCCAAATGTTCATCAACAAGAGGAAAGATACAAATTGCAGCATATTCTTAACGGAATATGACACTGTGGTGAAAACTAATCAACATATCTGTGTGCTTCGACATGGATGAACCTCAGAAACATGATACTGAGTGGAAAAAATGCATCACAGATAACACTGCTAAGTCACTTCAGTCGTGTCTGACTCTGTGCAACCCCATAGACGGCAGCCCACCAGGCTCCGCGGTCCCTAGGATTCTCCAGGCAAGAATACTGGAGTCGGTTGCCATTTCCTTCTCCAGTGCATGAAAGGGAAAAGTGAAAGTGAAGTCGCTCAGTCGTGTCTGACTCTTAGCGACACCATGGACTGTAGCCTACCAGGCTCCTCCATCCATGGGATTTTCCAGGCAAGAGTACTGGAGTGGGGTGCCATTGCCTTCTCCGACAGATAACACACATGTATGTAAACTCAAAAGTCATAAAGCTGAACAATACATTGTTTGTAAAACAAACAGAGATGATAACTTGAGAAGGAAAGCAAGGACACATTAATTAAAATTCATATTAGTTTCGCTGTGGGGGACAGTGAGGAAGGGAATGTAAAAGGGAAGAGGAAAGTGAGTTTTAAGGTTCTGAAATTGTTCCACTTCAAACCTGGGTGGTAGGTACCACATATATTACACTATTCTTTAATCTGTACATAGGACTACTTGTACTCTTGTGTATATGATACATTTAGTTTAAAAAAATAAGACTCTGAGCCCCAGAGAAGCTAAACAACTTTTCTAAGCTCATCAGCTAAGAAATGACAGAAAGAGAAATCAAGTTACTCAGTCTGAGTTTAGCCATTCCTGGATTCTAAAACGTCCTCTCACAATGATGAGTTTCTGGTCTAGTAAATTTAAAACAATTGCAAGAGTCTTTTCTTTGCACTGTTAAATCGCCAGTGTCTTGCATAGTGCCTGGCACGTGGTAGGTAAACCTCAGCGCATATCTACTGAGTGTCTGCACACATTCTCTCTTCCAGGGCTTACTTCATGCCAAGTGCTTGGCTTGTATCATCTGTAATCCTCACACGACTCTGCAAGGGAGTTACTCTCATTTCAGTTTACAGAAAAGGAAACTTAGATTCAGAGAGACCAAGAAACATGCCCAAGGTCAAGAGCTCCAAAGTGACAAAGCCGGAATTTAAACCCAAGTGTGTCTAACTCAAATCCAGTGTTTCTCCTGTCCTATGAGGTTGCTAATAGCACTACCTGAGAGTTCAGTCATTTATCAAGAAACTCTGAGAATCCCACTGAAGGACAGGTTGAGTATTTCCTGCTGTCTCAGGCTCTGGTGCTTGGAGTGGTTTGCACAGCCAGGCCCAACACTGGCACACAGTGTAGAGCAGTGCCTGTGTGCGTGCTAAGTCGTTTCAGTCGTGTCTGAGTCTTTGCGGCCCTATGGACTGTAGCCCTCCAGGTTCCTCTGTCCATGGGATTCTCCAAACAAGAATACTGGAGCGGGTTGCCATGTCCTCCTCCAGGCGATCTTCCCTACCCAGGGATTGAACCTGAGGTTCTAACATCTGCATTGATAGGAGGCTTCTTTACCGCTAGCGCCATCTGGGAAGCTCATAGAATGGTAATCACGGGTAAACTTTACAGTGTGGGATAGGTTACTGCATCTTTACTTTAAAGCTTGGTTTTCCATATACGTGCTGGAGAGAATACAGTAAGTCCCCTACATTCAAACCTTCAAGTGGTGAACTTTCAAAGATTAGAACGTGTATTTGCATATCCGGTCATATCAGGCTTGACTGGAGTTGTAGCTTGCCCTCCATCTCCCATTGTTGACGATCCTTCAGCTCTACCATCTCCCACCTCCTCTCCCTCCTCTAGTTGGTAACTCTTCTTACCTGTTCACTCGATGCCAGTCCCTGTATGCCAGGAAGCCATTGTACTGGACTACTGTACTTTTCAAGGTATTGCACGGTAAGATTAAAAAGGTTTTCTTTATATTTTGTATTTGTTTATTTTTTATATATTATTTGTGTGAAAAGTATTATAAGCTTATTATAGTACAGTGCAATATAGCTGATTGTTGTTAGTTGGGTACCTAGGCAAACTTTGTTGGGCTTACAAACAAATTGGACTTAATGTGTTCTCAGAATAGAATTCATTAGAATGTAGGGGTCTTACTGTACTAGTAACTTAATCCAAAGAAAAGCTAGAAAAGCTGGGAAGATGAAAGGAGACAAGGAGAGTAATCAGCACAGTGTCTGGCAGAGGCTGTCAGATGAGGCTGGAATCCAATGTAGGTTCAGGAGTGTTCCTTAAGGGATAGCCAGGAGAGGAAGAGGTAAACAAAGTGAGACTAGCTCCCAGTTGACCTATGGGACAATGGCCTTTTCTTCCTTGGTAGACTTAGCACTTAGATGGTCATCAATAAAGTGACTTGTTTGAAATTGAGTTTATTTGCCTTCCAGACCATCCAAGTCTTGTTTTATCCATACAATCTCTCCACACAGGTTCTTGTCTGCTATTTTTACCCAAGCAAGGAACCTAAGAAAGTGGGACAGGCACCAAGGTCTGAGGGTCTAGCAGAGGGGGACTTCTTCTGAGAGACCACTGTCCCCAGAGCAACCTTTGGGCAGACTGAACTCACTCCCAGGTCACCTCCTTCAAACTGGTGTGTAAGTCCAAACCTGCCCCTCAGGAACATTTCTGCAGGCCTACGTACGATGTGCGAGGCAGGCCCCAAACATCTGTGGCTATCTGCTGAGAACAGAGGTGTCAGGGTGCCCGGAGGGTAAGACAGACCCAGTGTGGCTCCTGACTCTCCCACTCCCTGGCTGTGTCACCTTGGCTCAACCTCCCTGAGCCTTGGTCTCCTATCTGTAAACAGAACCTGGTTGCGATTCCCACGTCACAGGCTGTGGCAGGTCTGGGAGGCCGTGCCCCACCTGGTACTGCTGTTCCTGGAGCTACAGCCTCAGTGCCAGCAGGTGGCACACACTGAACATCTCACTAGCAGAGCTCTGGGCCTCGTGGGTGCCCCACAGGGCCTGGAAAGTACACCTGCCCTCAGAAGGCCAGTGAGAGGAGCAGCTTCCCAGGATGCTGCCCACACTCCACTTTCCCGCCAGTGCGGCTGCCAACGCCCTGCTCAGGACCAGGGCTCTCCCCTGTGCAGAATGGGGACTTTGTGTGGCATCTGGTTCTGGGAACACTGCTCAGTCTATTCCTTGGCACGGGACCTGCCCAGCAGGTTTGCAAAGGCATGACACATGCTCAGACTCCTCGAGAGTCTGCTATTTCTGCCTCTGGCTCCTGCCAGGTACCCATCAGCCTGCCACCCCTGCCACCCCAGAAGGTCTCTCCTCTCCCCTCCCCACAAGTTGTTTCAAAGGGTAAGACTTCCCACGAGGTCTTCACCTGCCCTTTTCATTTACCAATGATGAGAATGACTTCCTTCCTACCACAGTAGACAGTCATTTCACACAGTCATCAAGGAGGCTCCACCCCCACATCCCCGTCATTCTCAGGCTGAACCTCTGGGGATTCCCCAGGGAACCCACCCTGAACAACTGGACCACAAGGACCCGGGACTCAGAAGGGAAGGCGGTTTCTCTTCCACATGTCACCATGTCAGGATGCAGCGGCTGCCACCAACGCCTTTAGTCTGGGTTGAGCAAGAACAGTCTGTCCCCACCCTGGACCATTTCCCCAATAGTCAGACCTGCTGAGAGTCAAACTCCAGTGTCCAGGGGACCCGACTCCATCTCCTGCTCTGTGGCTTCTCTCGGCTCCTACCTCCACTTCACTTACTATATCCTGGTAACCTGATTACAAGTGCCCTGTGCCCTGTATCCACGTGGACAAGGTTTGATTACCCTTCCCTTTCTGGTTGTCTACCTGCATTAATGCTGAGCTTTCCTGCCAGGCGACGTGGCCCCTGGAGGTCTGGGAAGATGCATGGACAGAATGAAGAGGCTGCAGACTTGGGGGAAGAGGGAAGAGGAAGCATGAGGCTGGGTCTTGGCTCCAGGATAAATCCCAGTTCCCCCAGGGGCACCCGAAGGGGAGTTGGCAGGCCTTCCTGTCCCTGTCTGAGGTAGGGGTGGGGCAGGAAAACCAATGGTGAGGTCGGTCACAAGTCAAGGTGTAGGAAAGTCACGGGGAAGGGAAACAGAGTGAATGGAAGGCTAGTCCTGAGAGGGGGAGGCGAGGAACAGTCCCGCCCTCAGGGAGAGACTGCGCTTGGCGGTAACACCACATTGCAGGTTACCCCCAACTTCCCTTCATCATTAAGCCCCACCCCCATCTTCTCCTCATTAAACCCACACTCACCTGTCTTTCCTTCAACACCATGACCTCCACTGGGTCTGTGGTGGGGTTCGCTAGAATGTCTTAATGTTCCAATTTGTCCGGAACAACTTGGGTTTATGTCTATTGTCCTGACAGAACTAGTCATCTCACCTCTTTCGCTCCCAGTTTGGGCAATAAATTATACAGTCACTCTCTCTAGCACATCCAAGAGGGGACTGACACAGAAGGTCAATGGGGAATCACAGCAAAGTGTAACTATAAGTGTCAAGACCATACCGGTCCCAAGCGACAGCCAGGCTGGCTTCTGCCCAGCTGGATCCCCTGAGAACAGGACAGTAGTGGAGGGAGAGCCCAGGACACACTGTCCAGCCTGAGCTCAGACCATCTAGGGGGAGGAGGCCCAGTCTGGTGGGTTCTGCTCCCTGTCCTCCCTCAGAGGACCTAGTACCATGCGGGGCACACAAGAAGCTCTGAAGCAAATCTTATCATTTGGTTACTTGTCTTTTCCTGCAGCCAAAACACACATGAAAGAAAAGTGAAAGTGTTAGTCATTCAGTCACGTCTGACTCTTTGCAATCTCATGGACTGTAGCTCGCCAGGTTCCTCTGTCTATGGTATTTCCCAGACAAGAATATTGGAGTGGGTAGTCATTTCCTCTTCCAGGGGACCTTCCCGACCCAGGGATCGAAGCTGGGTCTCCTGCATCGCAGGTGGTTTCTTTACCATCTGAGCCACCAGGGAAGCCCACATAAACAGTGACAAATGGAAAGCTGGAGCTCCTATAGCTCATCCTGTTAGCAACACACTGGAGAGCCATCCTAGCTCAGACCTCCAGGTGCTCATGACTCTGGCTCTCTGGCCACTGGAAACCACATGCTGGACATAGGCACCTGCTGGTTCCTAGTAGAGAAACTCTGGTTCTCAGGCAGGACGGCCGCTGTCTTCTTAGCATGTGGGGTAAAGAAATGAACAACTGAAAGTCCTTCTCCTGTCTTGGTCTGGCCCATGAAGCCCCAGGCTCTCCTCCAAATGTGGAAGGCACTGGCATTGGCACTGGCCGCCATTTGCTCTGGGAGTAGAGGGTGGGAGTCCAAGAAGACCTCTTGGACCTCTTGGACTTCTGTTTCCTCTGGGACTCAGTGTCCAAAGGAGATTAATTCTGAGGTCAAATAGGGAAAGAAGACTGAGAAATCACAAACACAAGTAATCAGGGCACCTCATACACCATCAGACTTCCTACAATATTTATTCGAATTAAGTGACAGCCTTGGCTGAAAAGCTGTGAGGAGTCAGAAAAACTTCTTAGCCCTCTTCTTCCCCTTCTTCCTTCTCCCGCTCTCCTCTTTTCTTATGCCTTTTCTTTTCCCTCCTTTCTTATCCATTACCCTGGAAAGGGTCCAAGTCGTGGTTGATGAGAGACAGCCAAACTGAAGCCATGGGACCCAGCCAGAGCACACACTGTGAATTCCCCAGCTTTCTGCAGTTTGAGTCAGCCCCATGGCCTGGCTGTGGATTCTCCTCAAATGGGTCCAGAGAGGCTACTGAGTGGGGTGGGGTGGGGTGGGGAATGAGCTCTGGGGCTCCTACTTCTGCCCAAGGATCTGAAGCACCCAGAACTAAAGTCAGAGAGAAATGTGAAGTCTTAGTAACAACCTCCTGGTCTGACATCATTTCAGAAGGACCTACAATCTCCTCCAGCACTTTGACAAGGATGCAATGGGGAAGGTCTTCCCCAAACATGACACTCTTGGTTTATAGAGTTGAAGCTCCAGTGTCCAGATAATCCATTTCCACCTCAGCAAACCACCCCTATTTCCCAGCCCAACTTAAAACCTTTGCCAACACCATGGCTTCTCTCTTCCCAGAATCTTCCCTGATTTCTTGTGCATAGCCATCCCACTAAGAGACACAGGCAGCTAATGAGATCACTAGGCAAACATGGAATGAGGGGCTGGAAAAGTCTGCAATGCTGGGATGCACCTCCTGATTCGAGGAGAATAAGAGACGTGGATTTGCCACAAAGCCACAGTCCCTTCACTGTTAACCCATTCTGGAGTCATACCATAGCCATCCCATAATCACTGTGGTGCTGTGTCCCCTTCAGGAGTGGCCACCACCGGCTTCCAGCAGGGAGCTGGCGCAGAGCTGAACTCTGCCCAGGAGAGCTTTTGCAATGCTCAGAAAATGCCTGCCCAACTGCTTGCCTGGGCTCTGGCCCCTCTGGCTGCAACTGAGCCCAGACAGGAGGCTGACTCACTCACCGCACAGAGGAGGAAGAGGAGGAAGAGGAGGAAGACGAGATGCGGGAAGGGCCTGGGCTCATAGACCCAGGACTCTCCCTGAGCAGGCAGCCTGGGTCTCCGTCTCAGTGGTCCATGGTGGGGAGGGGACAGTGTCCAACTGCTCCCTGGAGATCATATGATGTTCCCTCCTACATACTTCCCCTGAAACCCTCTCCACCCACCACCCACAGATGTGGGGCTCCTAACTCCTCCAGTAGAAACTACTCCTCGAGCCCCCTCCTCAGTTAGATGCTTGTCTCCCGAGTTCATCTGGACATCTATGAAAGGGATTTCTTGAAAAAGTAAGTCCAGTGCACTAGGGTCAACCAGGTCTAAAATAATCGGTAGGTTTTTTGTTTTCTAAGCCAAGGAAAAAAGAAAAAAACTCCGCTTAAAAGATCCAACTCCATCATCGCAGGTGGCCACACATGGGCCCTACAAGATAACAAGGATACACACACCCCATCCCCAGAAGACCTCAGCACCTCCGAGAGCCAATCCTTCGCTGTTTCATTCCTCCCACTCACGCCAAGGCGCCCAGACAGGGGAACGACGCAAACGCTTATTGCTCAAGCGCGGAGCGCCCTGCCGGAGGAGCACTTCTGCGTTCGGCTGTTTGAGCCCCTAGGAGCTCGCCGCTCCCCGTGCCAGCCTGGCACGAACTTCAGGTCTTTCTCAGACCTCAGGATCCCCTCAGTGCCCCAGCCTCATGGCACGACAGCCCAGTTCTCAGTCGCCAAGTTTGCCCAGACTCTAGTGCTTGTTCCGGGGCACTGAGGTCCGAAACTCCCGAAGCCCCCAACCCTGCGCCGCCTAATCCCGATCCTGGGACCCCCTCCGCCCCGCCACTCCCGGGTGCGCACCTGGTCCTGCGGGTGGGCACGCTGCTCCGCGCTCCCGGCGCCCCGGGCTCCGCGGCTGCCTTTTGACAAGCGGAGACAACCCAGCACCTGGCCCCGCCCCTCGCGTGCCCCGCCCCCGAACCGGCCCCGCCCCGGCCCCACCCACAGGTCCAGTCTTCACTTGCCAAGCGCTCCAACCGCGCTGCAACCATCTTGACTGGGAATCAACCACCGCACTCTCCCCTGGGAGACTGCCCAGTATAGACTGTCCAGGACTGCCGTCCATGGGGCCAGGCAAGCTCTGCCCTCCCTGAGCGAGAGCTTTCGATGGTTATACGTGTGCAGATCCACGAGTCTGCCTGCGATAATTCGTGATGCTTCCCCTCTCCTCCCGTTGTCGTGGTTCTACCCAACTCTCTGCGGACGCCTCCTCCAGGTGCGTCACCCCCACCTGGGATGACCCAGCCAGGACGTCTCTGTCGTCTGCTGGTCTCGGGATGGGGGGCGGGGGCGCCTGCAGCCGGAACGAGCGGTTCTCCCAACTCTCTAGGGGAATCTTGGGGGCCAGCCGCCGTCGCGTTACTCCAGCCGAGCGCCAGGGAGCTCAGCCTGATTCCACTCACTAAAAGAGCGAAGGAAAACGGGGCCGAAGTCGAGTCTGGAGTTGCACTGTCATCCCTACTCGATGTCCCCTCGGGCGCGACCACGACTGACCACGTACTTGGCCCGTCGCGAACGTCATCCAGGCAAGCTGAGTCTCAGCTCCCCTGGGCCCTGGTTCCCAACACCACTCACTCAACGATGCCATGCGACCTTAGTATGAAGAGATGGAAGGAGGTGAGAAGTACATCTGAGACCTGAAATTGTAGGTGGATGAGGAAAATTCGCCGTAGAAAATGCGAATGGCTATGTGCTAGGCACCGCTGTAGATGCTAGAGGAGAGCCGAAAAGGATGTGGTTCCCTCCTTAGAGCTCATTGTCCAGTGGGAGAATGTATAAATAGTAATTACAACCTAATGTTCTATAATAGAGATGCCCAGGAAGTCATCCACCAGATGGTACCCCCCTTTAGGCAGGGAAGATGTTGCCATTCACCTTTTACAGAGGAGGAAACCATGGCTCAGAGGGACAAGCTGAACAGATGGGACATTGAGGTACAGAAAGGTTAAGTGATTTGCCCAACATTACACAGCTATGCAATGAGGGACAGTTCTAAAGCTCAATAAGTCTGTCACTGCAGTGGCCTCATCCATTTCTGAAACAGTTATGCTAGGCTGTAGGATAACCAGGCCCTCTCAAACTCTCAATAACTGGATCAAGAGAAAGGGACCAAGGCTAAAGAGAAAAAAGAACCTTTGAATAGTCACGTTTGTTAAGCCCTGAAACAATTCTTTAAGCGAATATCATTGACACTTTCTCTCTGGAAAGGTTTTAAAATATAGAAGAAACACAGATTGATTGACCTTGGGAATGGGCTATCCATTCTGAGAAAACAGATGAAAGGAAGTGCCCCTTGGAAGATTCTGCCAGCCTGATGGATGGATTCCCTGCTTGTAATGAAAGCAAAAGAAAGGATCCCCTTGCCCAGAGCACCATGGGAAAGCTAGCAGCTATTCTCATGGGCAAGACAGTTAAAGAGGAAACCTCTAACAACCAACACCTTGAAACACCCTCAGGAATTTCCATGAGCCCCTGGAAGAAGTTGATCACTCAGAAGTCACTTTGTAGTGCTTATTTGGCCAGACAGGCGAACCTGGCGTCTTGAAAATAAACCTTATCAAAACGTGGTAGAAGATGAGTACTGTGTTCCATAGTAATTGATAGTGTTTTTTCACAGCTCTTCATTTGATCTTCATCATGACATTTTGAGTCAGGCAGGCTGGAAAATACTCTCCCCATTGTACAGCTGATGTGCAGAGTCATCTGAGCTCTTACAGCTAAGGAGCGACAGAGCCACTTGAACTCAAATCTCTCTGTACTTTCCATGGTTCCATGCTGCCTCTCAAAAAAAAAAAGTGTCTATAGGCTTTTCATCTATGGGACCACAAACTAGATAACCCAGCCTTGGAGAACTCAGAGGTTCTGAGTTTGACAGAATGAGCCATGTGATCACACTCCCCAGCACATGTACTCATTAACCTGTGTGTATGCACACTTGTGTTAGACTCTTTGTGACCCTATGAACTGTAGCCCACCAGGCTTCTCTGTCCATGGAATTTTCCAGGCAAGAATACTGGAATGGGTTACCATTTCCTATCCCAGAGGATCTTCCCAACCCAGGGGCTAAACCCATATCTCTTGCGTCTCCTTCATTGGCAGGCAGATTCTTTACCACTGCACCACCTGGAGAAGTCACACCCGTTAGCCCCATCCCTAATCAATTTCTTTTTATCGTCCCCCAGTACCGGAACTGCTCCCTCTCATCTGTCCCTCTAGGCCCTACCCTCTTCCAGGCTGCTCTCCAGGTAAAAATGTGCCCTTTGAGCCCTCTCTGGAGCACTCCCATCTAGCTGTTTGCTTTTCCCTTTTTTTAGGGCCCTTTTCTTTTCTTAAATTTTTTTTATGGTTATGGGTATGGTGGGAATGAAGCAAAGACAATGACTCAGAAAACTCTGGGGCTTCCCTGGTGGCTCAGATGGTAAAGAATCTGCCTGCAATGCAGGAGACCCGGGTTCTATCCCTGGGTTGGGAAGATCCCCTGGAGAAGGGAATGGCTGCCTACTGCAGTATTCTTGCCTGGAGAATTCCATGGACAGAGGAGCCTGGCGGTCTACAGTCCATGGGGTTGCAAAGGGTCAGACACAACTGAGCAACTAACACTTTTCACTTTCAGCAAACTCCGTAACATCAGAGAGATACAGAGTTCAGTTCAGTTCAGTTCAGTCGCTCAGTCGTGTCCAACTCTTTGCGACCCCATGAATTGCAGCACACCAGGCCTCTCTGTCCATCACCAACTCCCGGAGTCTACCCAAACCCATGTCCATCGAGTCGGTGATGCCATCCAACCATCTCATCCTCTGTCGTCCCCTTCTCCTCCTGCCCCCAATCCTACCCAGCATTAGGGTCTTTTCCAATGAGTCAACCCTTCGCATGAGGTGGCCAAAGTATTGGAGTTTCAGCTTCAACATCAGTCCTTCCAGTGAACACCCAGGACTGATCTCTTTTAGGATGGATTGATTGGATCTCCTTGCAGTCCAAGTGACTCTCAAGAGTCTTCTCCAACACCACAGTTCAAAAGCATCAATTCTTTGGCGCTCAGCCTTCTTCACCGTCCAACTCTCACATCCATACATGACCACTGGAAAAACCATAGCCTTGACTAGACGGACCTTTGTTGGCAAAGTAATGTCTCTGCTTTTAAATATGCTATCTAGGTTGGCCATAACCTTCCTTGCAAGGAGTAAGCGTCTTTTAATTTCATGGCTGCAATCACCATCAGCAGTGATTTTGGAGCCCCCCAAAATAAAGTCTGACACTGTTTCCACTGTTTCCCCGTCTATTTGCCATGAAGTGATGGGACCAGATGCCATGATCTTAGTTTTCTGAACGCTAAGCTTTAAGCTAACTTTTTCACTCTCCTCTTTCACCTTCATCAAGAGGCTCTTTAGTTCTTCTTCACTTTCTGCCATAAGGGTAGTGTCATCTGCATATCTGAGGTTATTGATATTTCTCCCAGCAATCTTGATTCCAGCTTGTGTTTCTTCCAGCCCAGCGTTTCTCATGATGTACTCTGCATACAAGTTAAATAAGCAGGGTGACAATATACAGCCTTGACGTACTCCTTTTCCTATTTGGAACCAGTCTGTTGTTCCATGTCCAGTTCTAACTGTTGCTTCCTGACCTACATACAGGTTTCTCAAGAGACAGGTCAGATGGTCTGGTATTCCCATCTCTTTCAGAATTTTCCACAGTTTATTGTGATCCACACAGTCAAAGGCTTTGGCATAGTCAATAAAGCAAAAATAGATGTTTTTCTGAAACTCTCTTGCTTTTTCGATGATCCAGCGGATATTGGCAATTTGATATCTGGTTCCTCTGCCTTTTCTAAAACCAGCTTGAACATCTGGAAGTTCACGGTTCACATATTGCTGAAGCCTGGCTTGGAGAATTTTGAGCATTACTTTACTAGCATGTGAGATGAGTGCAATTGTGCGGTAGTTTGAGCATTCTTTGGCATTGCCTTTCTTTGGGATTGGAACGAAAACTGACCTTTTCCAGTCCTGTGGCCACGGCTGAGTTTTCCAAATTTGCTGGCATATCGAGTGCAGCACTTTCACAGCATCACCTTTGAGGATTTGAAATAGCTCAACTGGAATTCCATCACCTCCACCAGCTTTGTTCATAGTGATGCTTTCTAAGGCCCACTTGACTTCACATTCCAGGATGTCCGGCCCTAGGTGAGTGATCACACCATCGTGATTATCTGGGTCATGAAGATCTTTTTTGTACAGTTCTTCTGTGTTTTCTCGCCACCTCTTCTTAATATCTTCTGCTTCTGTTAGGTCCATACCATTTCTGCCCTTTATCGAGCCTATCTTTGCATGAAATGTTCCTTTGGTATCTCTAATTTTCTTGAAGAGATCTCTAGTCTTTCCAAATCTGTTGTTTTCCTCTATTTCTTTGCATTGATCGCTGATGAAGACTTTCTTATCTCTCCTTGCTGTTCTTTGGAACTCTGCATTCAGATGGGAATATCTTTCCTTTTCTCCTTTGCTTTTCGCTTCTCTTCTCTTCCCAGCTATCTGTAAGGCCTCCTCAGACAGCCATTTTGCTTTTTTGCATTTCTTTTCCATGGGGATTGTCTTGATCCCTGTCTCCTGTACAATGTCATGAACCTCTGTCCATAGTTCATCAGGCACTCTGTCTACCAGGTCTAGTCCCTTAAATCTATTTGTCACTTCCACTGTATACTCATAAGGGATTTGATCTAGGTCATACCCGAATGGACTAGTGGTTTTCCCTACTTTCTTCAATTTAAGTCTGAATTTGGCGATAAGCGGTTCATGATCTGAGCCACAGTCTGCTCCCGGTCTTGTTTTTGCTGACTGTATAGAGCTTCTACATCTTTGCCTGCAAAGAATATAATCAATCTGATTTCGGTGTTGACCATCTGGTGATGTCCACGTATAGAGTCTTCTCTTGTGTTGTTGGAATAGGGTGTTTGCTATTACCAGTGCGTTCTCTTGGCAGAACTCTATTAGCCTTTGCCCTGCTTCATTCTGTACTCCAAGGCCAAACTTGTCTGTTACGCCATGTGTTTCTTGACTTCCTACTTTTGCATTCCAGTCCCCTATAATGAAAAGGACATCTTTTTTAGGTGTTAGTTCTAGAAGGTCTTGTAGGTCTTCACAGAACCATTCAACTTCAGCTTCTTCGGCGTTACTGGTCAGGGCATAGACTTGGATTACTGTGATATTGAATGGTTTGCCTTGGAAACGAACAGAGTTATGGATTCATAAAAACAAAGTCTACCAGGTCATCCCAGTTAGTTCTCTTGTTTTATAGATCAAAAAAAAAAAGTCCAGAAAGGTGAACTTATTTATCTTTACTAAGCTATATTAGGGTTGTTCTCTCTGTTTATATTCCAGATGGTGAAAATGGAATGAATAAATGGAAGAAACTGTAAGCAGTAAAAGCAGCCCAAACAAAAGGGTCTTCCCGGGATAGTTTTATCAAATTTTTAACTGCAACTCATAGTCAGAAATAATTTTTGTCATGGCTCAGTATATCCATGCAGATACACATTTTATAAAACAAGAGATGCCCTGCAATGTTTTCAATTCTTTTTCTCTTCCTTTCTTCCTCCCTCCCTTCCTTCCTTTTGTCTTTATTTTTGGGATCCACCAAATTGATTTCACAATCCACAGTGGGTTGTGACCTAAAGTTTGAAAAATCCATTTCATTGTGAGATCCCTCTATTTAGAACCCTCAACATGAGATTACCAGAAAGGCCTTTGAGAGCCCAGCCTGGCTTGCACAGGGCACTCTCAGAATCCCATGAGGGGTCTAAGGCCTTGGAGAATTCTACATCCAAGGCCACATTGCCAGGGTTAAGTCATTGAGGAAACGTGTATTAACCCAACATTTGCCTTTGTGGCCTTAACTCAGCTGTTATCCTACCATGATCCTGCATTTTCCAGCTTTGGCGGGGAGGTGGGGGGGGGGGGTTTCTTTCAGCCTCATGAAGTTTTATGGCATGTCAGGAATCCTGACTTCCCCAGAACAGGATAGTGGTGGAGGTGTTACCTGCAAGGCCACACAAAGTGAATGTCCACAGACTTGGCTTGCCCTAGACAGAGTAGCTCATCACTGTTGATTCAGTCCAAATCCGTCTGGCCCCAGGGCTCCATTCCCAGTAGCCCAGCTCATGTCTCCATCCTTGGGGCTTTTGGCACTTGTCTTTCCCACCTGCCCGCATACCTTTGAGCCCTAGGCTGCCAGCCTGCTGGCCCGCACATGGCGTCTGCTGGCACAGGGAAGTGGAGCCTGGGGGCTGGAAGGAGGAAGGTGGAGACTCCCACCTGCATCTCCCAGCAGAGGCAGCTCCAGAGCTCTCCTAGGCTCCCAGGTATTTGCTGGGCTCCCATCCAAACCCCAGCAGACAATGATGACTCTTCAAGCCCCCATCCCAACTGTGGAGACCAGTGGAATAAACAAGAGTCTCAAGTCCTTTCCCACCTACAAGGGCCTGTGGCTGTCAGTTTTGCAGCAACTACAATCACTCTAGCTGGAAATGAAGTGACCCTATCCCTTAGCCCTTGGGGAAATTCTTATTTCACTCCTCCGGGGAGGTGTATTTTGGAGAGCCTGATGAGGCCGGTGGGTGGAAAGGCTCTACAGCATGGGAGTAGATGTCCCGGAAACAGGTAAGAGTGCCCTTAGCATCACACCACTGCTGAAGAGGTCAGTAGGGAAAGGCTGACTGTTTTCAGAAGAAGCCCCCTTTACCCAGAGGAAAGTCTCCACAGAAAGGGATTATGCAATGATCTCCTTTTCTTCATACCGGTGAGCAGAAGCCTCACAAGCCCCATCCTGGGCATGCCTGCTTCTTTCTCCAGAGGAACAGGAAGGACATTCCGTAAGTCGCCCAGGAATGCATTAAACAGCTCTTCCCTGGGGCCTCGACTCCAGAAAGATGTGGCTGTTGACAGCTCTTTTCCTTTTCCTTTGGCCTCTGGCCGGGGACAAACACCACAGAGCGTGGACACCCCTCTCTTGGTATTTGCCTCATTGCCCTCCGTCATTAAAGATGTTGACATTGTTCAGACATTGTTAAGACTGGTGTTTTTGATGTTCGTCTCCACTTCCACCAGGGCTCACTCTGGACTAAATGGGAGTGACGTTGTGCTGCTTTGTATCATTTACATACCCTACAGCCAAGAAGTGGTCTCTAAACATTTCTGATTGTAAAACCTTCTTGAGAGTCCCTTGGACAGCAAGGAGATCAAACCAGTCAATCCTAAAGGAAATCAAACCTGAATATTCATTGGAAGGACTGATGCTGAAGCTGAAGCTCCATTACTTTGGCCACCTGATGCAAAGAGCCGGCTCACTAGAAAAGATCCTGATGCTGGGAAAGACTTGAGGGCAAGAGAAGAAAGGAAGTGGCCGAAGATGAGATGGTTGGATAACATCACTGACTCAGTGGACATGAGTTTGAGCAAACCCTGGGAGACAGTGAAGGACAGGGAAGCCTGGGGTGCTGCAGCTAATGAGGTCAACTGGACAACAACAATTGGCAAAAAATATGAATATATGAATATGAGGCTTCCCAATATGACTTTAAAAGTTCAATCATTAGCTCATATTTCAAGTCAAACTACACAGTCGGGATGAGATTCATCATCAACATTAATGAATGTAAATTCGTATTGCAAATGATGGTCTTGATACTTTTTATTGACTTTCCTAACACTCCTTTGCACTGAGATACCTCACGCAACATACCTGACATGGGACTATCTGATAAGAGGACCAACTGAGGGTGCAGTGTCAATCTGTATGTTAAACATACTAACAGTTAATTTTTTTCTTCTTTTTTTTGGCCACACAGCATGTGGGATCTTCGTTCCCAGATCAGGGATTGAATCCACGCCCTCTGCAATGGAACCTCGGAGTCTTAACCGTTGGACTACCAGGGTAGTCCCACTGATGCTTAGTTTTTAAAAAATAAGAAAGCAAATGAGAGGCTTCCCTGGTGGCTCAGTGGTAAAGAATCGGCCTGCCGATGCAGGAGACATGAGTTTGATCCCTGATCTGGAAAGATCCCACATGCCGCAGAACAAATAAGCCTGTGCACCCCAACTCTTGAGCCTGTGCTCTAGAGCCCAAGAGCCACAGCTACTGAAGCCTGAGTGCCTCAGAGCCTGTGCTCTGCAACAAGAGAAGCCCACACACCACAACTAGAGAGTAGCCTCCGCTCGCTGTAACTAGCGAAAGCCCTTGCAGGAATGAAGACCCAGCACAGCCAAAAATAAATAAGTAAATAAAGTTAAAAAGAAAAAAATGAAAAAGGAAGGCTTTGATATCATCCTCATGTACCCAGTGGATCATGTAACATACCTTCCCTTGGAGACTTGTGCTCTAGAGGACACAGAAGCAGGATTTAGATCCAGAGAGTTCAGCAAGTTAGGTGACCCATTCAAGTTTACAACTGGTGAATTGCAAAGCAGGAACTAGAGGCCAAGTCTACTTCCTTGAAATCCAGGTCTTGCTCTTTCCACCACCATTTGCCTCCTCTTCCCTCTGCTTTGTGGAGAAATGGAAGCACATTGTGTGTGTGAGAATCTCTTGAAGGTTAGAGACAAAATACTTTGATCTGATTGGCTTATTTAAGCAGAGCCTGAGGCAGGATCCAGGTGGAATTCACTGTGGTGTGTTTGGGACCATGGATGTTAATAGTCTGATGCCACAGGTCTTCAACCAGATTAAACCAGAGATGCAAACAGGACAGGTTCTCCCGGCAGTGGCTACCAGCAGGAAAGGGTGTGGTGGCCACTTGTGGGTAACAAGGAGTAGGAGGGTAACCCTTAAATTTCTAGCTTGGCCACCATCAATGGCCTTCCTTCAACCCACATTCTCTAGAAGTGTCCCTCAGTTGGGGTTTCTGGGAGGGAGGAATTGCCTGACCTCTGAGTGCCAGCTGCCAAGCCCAGAAAGAATGTGGTGAAGAGAATCAAACCATCAGGGATTTCTATCCCTTTACCCTTTAACCCTCCTCCTCCCCACTCATCTTCTCTGTCCAGACAAGTCAGTTACTCCTGTCTAGGTCTTTCTTTTCTGCCCTCCCTCTGCTCCCCAATTTACTTCACATATTTCACATACCTCTGTACCATATTCATCACCAGGCTCCTCATCTGTCAAGTGATGGAGAATTTGAGGGCCATCAAGGGGTGGTGGTCAGTGAATCTATGACTTAGACCTGCCTAGAAAGAAGAATAACATCCCAGTTGCCAACACTCCCCCACATTCTCCCTGTCTTTCCTTCCAGTGAAACCTAAAACATGGGTGAGCATAGGTCAAGAGAGAACATTTAGGCAAGTAGTCCGGGTGCCCAGGCATGAAAACACCAGCTGTTGTCTCCTCACAAGGTTGGGATGGAGATGCTGAGCAGGATGCTGGACACAGAAAAATAAATTACAGCAACTGAGTCTTTGTTCTACGTCCTTGAAGTAATCTTAGTACCCCAGTTCCCTGTTCTATTCTCTTCCCAAGAACCTTATGCTTGATCTTGACAAGAATTAGAAATGAATTCCAAAAGCAAACGTCAAAATCTCCACCATTACTTCCTAGAGATGATTGAAGTAATTCAACCATTTCCTCCATCTTGGAAGCTGGAACTCTAGAGAAATACATATTTCTACATCATCTTCTCCCCTATTTCATGAGGCTTAAACTTTGGACTGATACCATATACCCTGTCAGTTGTAACAATGCAATCTAGCCTGATAGAGAGGCTGATTTGGTGCCTACAGCTGGTTTATTTCCTTGACAAAGCCCTGAATGTGAGGAGATACAATTCCTGCTTTGTGATTAATAATAGTCTCCCCTCTAATCACTTGTTATCTTACCGCATTAGACTATACGTTAACATTTGATCTGCAGCAATTAAAGATTTATTGCCATGTTTCTCTCTGCCACCCTTTAAGTAGAGGGCATTTGAGGACAAGTGGTATTGGAACCAGAACAATTGACAAAGAATTGTGTGTGTCAAGGTTGCATTACTCTTGTCTCAACCTCAGTCTAAAAAAGATGTTCATTTCTAACAGTACAACGGATTAGATGCCTTGAATGACCCTTTCAGATGAAATAACCATTTTAACAATTTTAATTAAGTAACATTTAATCTTAAATATATCACCAAGCTGGCACGAAAGAAAGAAATCTACAGAATTCAAGACGAATTGAAAGTAGGAACACAGGTTGGAAAGCAGGGACCAAAACTGGTCTTCATCCTGAGAAAGTGTCTTTAGAACCTTGGGAAACTTGACCTTTCACTTGGATGGCTTTCACTCTTGCATGGGACAAGAGGTATGGGCCAGGGGTTATCCTGATAAAGCTGGGTTCTCAAAGGTATACCCCAGAACTCTCTGTGTAAGGAGAATGAGAAATAAACCTCCATAGAGAAAGGAGCAGCAAGGAATCTGACATGTGTCATTCTGGATGATAGGAAAGATAATAAATAACTCCTCAGAATTCATAACCACAGCCAGTGCTCAGCTGGGTCTGCATCCCCACCCCAGCCCCCCCCAAAAATACTCAGACAGAAAATTTAAAGTGATCTCAAGTTGGTACTACTCAGGTAACTGGTTGAATCAATTGTAATCCTCTCTGTAGGAACTTAACCACATCCTAGTAAGCAAAGACTTACCACAGGTGAAATCTCAGGTAAAATTACAGTCCAAGTCACAAAACACATATGGAAATAAAGCACACTGAGTGAGGAATCAGCTGAAACAGACCCACACAGGCATTGCATATTTACAGTTTTAGACACAGAATATAAGGTTTTTGCTTGCTTGTTCTAAAAAGAAAAAAGAGAAACTCAAAAAAGTATGGGAAATGTTATTTATTAATTATACATTACTAATTAAACTTGGAAAATAATCAAAAAGAATTTCTGGAAGTAAAAAGTAAAGGTGTTGAATCTTAAAACTCAGTGGATAGATTTAATAGCTGATTAGATATGGCTGAGGAAAAAAATTAGTAAGCTGGAAGCTAGAGCTGAAAACTGCGCAACTTCACTTTCACTTTTCCCTTTCATGCATTGGAGAAGGAAGTGGCAACCCACTCCAGTATTCTTGCCTGGAGAATCCCAGGGACGGCAGAGCCTGGTGGGCTGCCGTCTATGGGGTCACACAGAGTTGGACACGAATGAAGCGACTTAGACTTAGACTTAGAGCTGAAAAAATGATCTAGAATGTAATCCAGAAAGACAAGACAAGGACAGTATGAGATTAAAAGATATTAAGGAGAGAAAAATCCAATTGTGCCAAATTGAAGCTCTGGAATGATACAGATAGATAGGAAAGAGGTAATATTCAAAGATACAATAGCTGAGATGTTTCTAGAACTGTAGAGAACTTCTGGAAACCCAGTGAATGCCAAGAAGATAAATAAGAAGAAACTCACATCTAGGAACATTGTTGTTGTTCAGTTACTCAGTCATGTCTAACTGTTTGTGACCCCAAGGACTGCAGCAGGCCAGGCTTCCCTGTCCTTCACTATTTCCCAGAGTTTGCTCAAACTCATGTCCATTGAGTTGATGATGCCATCCAATCATCTCATCCTCTGTCACCCCCTTCTCCTCCTGCCCTCAATCTTTCCCAGCATCAGGGGCTTTACTAATGAGTCAGCTCTTCGCATCAGTGGCCAAAGTATTGGAGAGGAAACTAAACACCAAAAAAAGAGAGAAAAGATTGTGAACATTGACAAGGAGAATGATTACCTACAAAGGAATGGTGATTAGACTTGAGGCTGACTTTTCAACAGCAAAAAATGGAGTCCAGAAGATAGGGATAGCAGTATCTTCAAGGTGCTGAGGGGCTTCCCTGATTGCTCAGTTGGTAAAGAATTTGCCTGCAATACAGGAGACAGCGGTTCAACTCCTGGGTTGGGAGAAGGGATAGGCTACCCACTCTAGTATTCTTGGGCTTCCCTTGTGGCTCAGCTGTAAAGAATCCACCTGCAATGTGGGAGGCCTGGGTTCAACTGCTGGGTTAGGAAGATCCCCTGGAGGAAGGAAAGGCTACCCTCTCAAGTATTCTGGTCTGGAGAACTCCATGGACTATACAGCCCATGGATTCATGAAGAGTCAGACACGACTGAGCAACTTTCATTTTTCAAGGTGCTGAATGACAATTACTGTCGACCTAGAAAAGTCCTAAAGAAACACCTAAAGTGTTTTTGTATTGTTCGATACAAAACGCAAATAATACAAAATAATACAAGATTTTTGTATTGTTCAAGAGGGAGACACAGAAATTGACTCATTGCACACTTTATTAAGGTAAGAATGGATATAAAAAATAGCTTGGCTAACAATTGAAAAAATAGATATTGAGATAGTTTCAAGGAGCAGATGAACAGATGAAGTCAAGAAAAAGTAGAGAGAAATGAATACAAAAATCAAGGCAAAGCACTTAATAAGATGGTAGCAATAAATCAAAATGTCAATAACCCCCAAATTGTAATTAAATAAATGTTGCAGTGAAAAACAAAGTTAGATCAGATTTTTAAAATTCCAGATGTAAGCTGTTAAGAATTAATTAATCAAGAAGATAAAATAATACTAAATTTGTGTATGTTCATAACATAGCCTCAAAAATATAGGAAAAAAAAGATGATGAGAAAATGATAAATACACTATCATAATGGGATATTTTAACATATCTCTGTCAGGAATTGATAGATTGTGGAAACAAAAAATCAGTGAGGATGGAGAAGATGGTTAACAAGCTTGCTCTAATATTCCTTGAAGGGACATTGCACACACAATTAGAGATTAAATATTCTTTTCAAACACTACATGGAATGTTTATGGAAACCGAACATATGGTATGCCATAAAGCTAGCCTCAACAACTTTAAAGGATGTTTTAAAATTTCAAACAGATTGTATTCTTGGACCATAATTCAATTAAAATACAAATAATATCAAATAGGATAGTCTAGATTAGAGTGTGGGCTTCCCTGGTGGTTCAGATGGTAAAGAATCTCCCTGCAATACAAGAGACCTGGGTTCCATCCCTGGGCCAGGAAGATCCCCTGGAAAAGTGAACGGCAACCCACTCCAGTATTCTTGCTTGGAGAATTCCATGGACAGAGGAGTCTGGTGGGCTACAGTCCACGGGGTAGCAAAGAGTCAGACACGACTGAGTAACTAACACTATCAATTTCACTTTTCAACAATATCAAAACTTGTGTAGCTTGACACCATGATGCATATATTTTATTCAAGGTGTTGAGAGCCCTCCAAGGCAGCTGCCCACTATGTATGGCTCTGTGTTCCAGACTGCTCTCACCCAGTGACACCTACATCTCGACATGTATTTCCCCAATCCCTAGGAAAAAGAATGAGCATGGGAAATCGCATACTGCTTTCTTAAACTCTTCTACTCACATTTCATCGACTAAAGCAAGTCCTTTGGCCGTGACAAACTCCAGGGAGCCCATGAAGGATAATCTTCTCATAGGTCCAGGAAGGGACAAAAACTGGAAATACTGATGATTAGAATTTTAAAAACACACTTCTGAAGAATAAATTATAATGGATCTTCTCATAAGTTCAGGAAAGGAGGAAAACTGGAAATACTGACTAGAATTTTAAAAACTAGAAGTTTAAAAGTTTATTCTGAAGAATAAATTATAATGTAAAAGAGAAAATACTAAGAATTTAATATTAACAATACTATATATTCAAACTTATGGAAATAGCTAAAATAGTATGTTTGTGTATGGATGCATGTGTGTGCTCACGCTCAGTCGTGTTTGACTCTGTGATCCCATGCATTGTAGCCCACCAGGCTCCTCTGTCCATGGAATTTTCCAGGTAAGAACACTAGAGTGGGTTGCCATTTCCTACTCCAGGGGATCTTCCTGACCCAGGGATTGAACCTCCATCTCTTGTGTCTCCTGCATTGGCAGGCAGATTCTTTACCATTGAGCCACATGGGAAGCAACAGATAAAATAGTACTTCAAGGAAAATATATAATGCTAACATTTACTTAGGATTTACCATGTGGCAGGCATTGGTTTATGAGATCTGCATATTTTACTCATTTAATTTTCATAACAACCCTGAGGCACGTGTAAATGAAGAAACCAAAGCACAGAAAAGAGAACTGAAGCAGCACAGCTAGCAAGCGTCAGAGCCAGGATTTGGAATTAGCCAGCATGGCTTCCAAGTCCACATGTTATATTTGCAAATGTTTACATTAGAAAAATTTCGAAGCTGAGAATTAATCTGCTAAGAACTTTGTTTAGGGAGTTAGAGAGGACCAAATGCAAAATGGCCCCAGAAAAGCCTAAAAACAGAAAAAGATTGTTAGAGCTTAAAGTAAGTTGAAAAAGATTTAGGGAAAATCAACAAAGTTAAACACTGGTTCTTTGAAACAACTTATAATATAGACAAACCTATCACAAGATTAATTAAGACAAAAAGAAAGAAGATGAAAAGAAATAATATTAGCAATTGAAAGGGGGCTTTAACTAGAGATGCTGTTGAAATTAAACAGCTGAGAAAATATTATAAACAACTTTATGCCAATACAGTTGAAATTTCAAGGAAGTGGATAAATTCCTAGAAAACGACAGTTTGCTAAAACTGACTAAAGAAGAAATAGAAACCTGAATAGCTTATAAGCCTTAGAGAAAAAGAATTGAACTGTCAGTTAAAATGGTTTCCTCAGAGAAAACACCAGACCACACAACTTAATTATAGGTGGTGCTATAGCCCGGGTTCCTCAAGAAAGCAAAGTCAAAGTCAAGGGTTTGGGCATAGATGGCTTATTTTGGAAAGCGAAGTGTTTTATTTTGGAAATGGAGAACCAGGAAAAATGAAACAGGGAAGAAGGAACAGCCAATACAAGGGAGTCACTACTACAGGCTAAGTCTCAATCTTGCTGAATGGAATGCACTTTAGAAGTGTTTGCCCGAGGGATGGAAGAGGAAAGCCACCAATTTCCAACCCCCACTGGTCAAGGGTTGCCCCAGATGGATATTAACTTTCTTGAACTCCCAGATTTGTTAATCCTCAAGCACTAAGGGTTTTTCCAGGCTCCCCTCACATCCATAGTGGAGAAGCCCCAGGACAAAAAGTGCGAGGTTGGTGGGGCAGCTGATGTAAGATGTTGTCAGGTTACACCTTTGTCAAGCTGGTTGTCACTGCCATAGCTGGAATGCCAAAGGGGTGTGTTGTGGGCACAAGAGGTAATACATATAGGAAGTTCTGGCAAGCATTCATAAAAGGACAATCCTCAGACTTCCCTGGTAGTCCAGTGGTTAAGGTTCTGTGCTTCTAGTCCAGGGGGCACAGGTTCAATCCCTGGTCGGAGAACTAAGATCCCTCATGTCGCAAGGTGTGGTCAAACAAAGAAAAGACACTTCTTAACTCATTTTAAGAGACTAGTATAACTTTGATTCGAGAACAAGATAAGAATAGTATAAGGAAAATTACAAGGTAATCTCACCCATAAACACAGACATAAAAATCTTAGACAAAATATTAGCAAATCAAAATCCAGCAATGTGTGAAATACTAACCTATTAAAAAGGGGAAAGAGCCACATGCATGTGTGTGTGCTGAGTTGCTTCAGTGGTATCCGATTCTTTGTGACCCTATGAACTGTGGCCCTCCAGGCTCTTCTGTCCTAGGGAGTCTCCAGGCAGGAATACTGCAGTGGGCTGCTGTGCCCTCCTCCAGGTGATCTTCCAACCCAGGGATTGAATCTATGTCTCTTTACGACTTCTTCATTGGCAGGCAGGTTCTTTACCACTAGTACCACCTGGAAAGCCCAAAAGAGCTGCACAACTATCTAAATAGATACCCGCCCCCGCAAAGTGTTCAATAAGACGTAATATTCATTCTTGATTTTTTTAAAAAAATTTGCAAACTTTGTATAGTTTGGAACTTCCTAAACCCGACAAAACATACATAAAACAGTATACTTAACAATGACACTTTGAAATATTTCTATTAAGATCTAAAACAAGATGAGAATGCCCATTATTGTTAGACTGAACGATGATGAAACATACATTCTTCTCGAGATCACATGAAACGTTCACCAACCTATACCATATCCAGGCCTTAAAACATACCTTAAGACATTAAAAAGAATATAAATAATGCAAGGAATGCCTTCAGACCTCAATGGAATTAAACTAGAAAACAACAGAAACATAGTTGTAAAATTCCCTGTTCAACATTATAATGGAAGTCTAGACAGTTGATGTAAGTCAAGAAATAGAAATGAAAGCTATGAAGATTAGAAAGGCAGAAATTAATTGTCTGATCTGATGGGAAAATTAAAAGAATGAAAAGAAGCAACTTACAATAATAGAAAAAATATAAAGTTCCTAGGACTAAGTCTAACAAAAGGTGTTCAAGTTCTTCAAGGAGAAAAATATAAAATTCTATGGAAATATATTAGAGAAAGTCAAATAAATGGATAAATACACAATGTTCTTGGCTAGGGTAACTCAATACAATAAAGATGTCAATTATTTACAAATTGAATTATGAATTCAAAGCAATTCCAATAAAAACCCCAACAGAGTTTTTCTTGGAACTGGGTAAGCTAGTTCTAAAATTTATTTGGAAAATCAAGTGCCAAATGCAGACAAAATAGTCCTGATAAAAAAAGAACAAAGTGGGATACTCACTCTACACAACATTATCATAACATAAAACTCTAATAATTAATATTATGGGGTATCAGAGCAGAGAAAGATAGATAGATCAGTGACTCAGAAATGAAACATATATATGTGGAGACCTATTTGTAACAGAATGAGTATTGCATATTAGTGAGGAAAAGACAGACTATTGAATAAACTGGAACAAATTATTATCCATTTAGAAAAAGATTAAATTGGATCACTACCTCAAATAGTATACTCATATCCATTACAAGTTGATTTAAGCCTTAAATGGAAAAGCAAACCTAGAAAACTCTTAGTAGATAATATAGACGACTACTAATAGGTCTTTGACATTAAAAATGGATTTATTTTATACTTTGGGTAATAATCCAATACTACATCATGTATTTTGTTGTGAAAATTATTCCAGTTTTAGCATGGGGAGCTCTGAAGGCTGCTGTGTCCCTCGGGAAAACTACCATCATTGTGGGGGGTTTTGAGTACTTCCTTACTTTCTGGCACTAGAAGATGTTCCAGGCTTATCTGGTATATTTCCTGCCTAGTCCTAGAATCAGCTATTTCTTTGAAAATTCATGGTTCTTCAGACTTTTGGACTATGTGGGAGAAAGCAAGGGAGGGATGATTTGAGACAATAGCATTGAAACATATATATTACCATATGTAAAATAGATGACCAGTGCAGGTTTGATGCATGAAGCAGGGCACTCAAAGCCCATGCTCTGGGAAAACCCAGAGGGATGGGGTGGGGAGGGAGGTGGGAGGGGGATTCAGGATGGGGGGACACATGTGCACCCATGGCTGATTCATGTCAATGTATGGCAAAAAACAACACGATATTATAAAGTAATTAGCCTCCAATTAAAATAAATTAATTAATTTTTAAAATTCCTGGTTCTTTTAATCAATTTATTTATTTTGAGAGTTATGCTTTATTCTGTGGAAATTTTTAAGGCTTCAAGCCCAGGAGATAGCATCTCAAGTAACCCTGAGAGAACTGCACCAAGGAAGTGAAGGGAAGAACCAGGTAATATAGAAGTTTTGCAACAAAGGGCATCTAGTCTGAACATCAAAATACTATTGCTAATTGAAGGAAGCCAGATATCTCAAGTTAAGGAATTTAGTGTTTTTTTTATATGGGAAGATGCAAAGAATCTGGGCTCACTGAAATCATTCCTTTCATCATATACATCTCAGCTATGCAGGGCCAGTATCTTGTGCTTTTCACATCCTGAGCTTCCTTGAGGCTCACCGTAGGGAGTGGCTGCATCTGATGACTGCCAGGTGGCAGGTATTCTTCTCCTTTCTAAGTGCCCCTAGGGCTCAGGAACTCGCATTGGGCTGCAATGGTTGATGATTGTGACACTTTTGTTAACTGATATGGCAGGAAATATTCCATTTCTCAGTCCCTCCCCATGGTACGAAATTCAACCAATAGTTGGGAGATATTTTATGACCAATTTTTGTCCCATGGTGCTGAGAGGCTCCCCCCAGACTGGGTGAAAGTTCTTGTTAATATGCCACTCAAGATGTTAATTTTCAGATTAGGCCCATTAGTAGATGATTAAAGATTCTCTGGATCCTCTATCTTCTAAACTATTATGATCCAGAAGATATTTTCCTTGTTGTTTCTTCCCATACATAGAATCACACTATTACAATTATTTTCTGATCAATTGCTTTAAGTCACCTAGTCGTCATTACATTCATTGGGGGCCTGGTTACACACTGTAAGAAACAACAATCTTATAAAATAGACAAGATATAAATAATGTAGCTAGTAACATTGACAAAGTTGTAGTGTAGCAGAGAGACAAAGCATAAACACCTGATTCTTTTTATTAGAGAGTGGTATAGAAATTAAAATCTTGGCACTAGGTCTGCTCATAGTTACTGGGATACTATAGACCCTCTCTGCAGATAGAATTAGGAAATATGTGTATGTGTACTATACATGTGTATACATATTGATACATCTATAATTATTTCTATTATCTCTATTAAGTAAAACATGAGTTCATATTAATAGCTCCAACTCTCATCCAGAATTCCATCGTTTATTCCAGCCTTGTCCCTTGCTTATCTGTAACCTTCTCTCCAACAGTGGGAAACTAGGCTTCTATTGTTCATGATCCATAAATAAATACCCATGATAAATAAACAAATATCAATTAGTGATTGAATAAGTAAATAGAAGAAGGTAAACAACTTCCATACAGAAGAATTCTACATACTTTAGATATTCCCCCCTAATGAAAATGAAACATAACTTCCTACTTATTAAATGTGGTATGTACATTATGACTTTCTTTTAAAGAACACAGAATGGAAAGGGATGGCAAATGTAACTTTACAGTGGAGAAACCTAACAAACGCTACCTCAGTAAGGGGATAAAAGTTACTGTCATCAGTGGTAGATAATATTAATAGTATATACTTTTTGTATGATATGGTGAAAATGGCACTTTATCCCTGTGGTCTTCTTCCTGAAAATCCATAATTCTGGCTAACCATTCTTTTCTGTGTGAAAAGAAATCAAACCCAAATTGAAGGGCATTCTGCAAATAGTTGATCAGTCCTCAAAATGGTGAAGATCCTCAAAAACAAGGAAAGCTTGAGAAATTGTCATAGTCTAGAGGAGTCTAAGGAGACATGATGACTAAATGTGATGTAGTATCCTAAATGGAATCCCAGAACAGAAAAATGAAGAAAATCTGAGTAAGATACGGACTTTATTTTTTTCGATTTTATTTATTTATTTTTGGCTGTGCTGGGTCTTGGTTGCTGTGTGTGGGCTTTCTCTTGTTGCGGCGAGCAGGGGCTACGCTCTAGCTGCAGTGCATGCGCTTCTCATTGCTATGGCTTCTCTTGTTGCAGAGCATGGAATCTAAGGCATGAAGGCTACAGCAGTTTCAGCTCACGGGCTTAGTTGCCCTGTGACATGTGGAATCTTCCTAGACCAGGAATGGAACCCGTATCCCCTGCATTGGCAGGCAGATTTTAACCACTGGACCATCAGGAAAGTTCAAATAAAGACTTTGGATAACAATGATGTATCAATATTGGTTTATTAGTTGTGACAAAGGCACTGTAGTAATAGAGGTGTTAATAATAGAGGAAACTGGGTGTGAGGTATATGAGAACTGTCTGTAAGACTCTTGTAACTTTTCTATAAGTCTAAGGCTGTTCTAAAATTAAAAGTTCATTGAATGTTTAAAAGAAGGATTCCTTAACCAAAAAAGGAAAGGAGCAAATGAAAAAAGACTCTCTACTCAATATTCTGCAATGACCTATATGGGAAAAGAATCTTAAAAAAGAGTGTATATATGTATATGTATAACTGATTCACTTTGTCATATAGCAGAAACTAACACAACATTGTAAATCAACTATACTCCAATAAAAACTTTTTTAATAAATGAAAGAAAAAGACTAACAAATCTGACTGTATTAGAATGGAGAACTTCAATTTATGAAAAGACCCCACCAAAGAATAGAAAGACAAGCCAAAGAGTGGAACAAGATATTTGCCACATTGATAACCAACAAGGGGTCGGTATCAAGGATACGTAAGGAACAACTTTGAGTCCATAAGAAAAATACAAATTTTCGCATAAAATGATGAGCAGAAGACATGAATAGACATTTCACGGTAGAAGAAACACAGATAAACGTATGGTGGTGGGGGTGCGAGCAAGGTGTCCAACTTCATCACTACTCAGGGAAAGACAAATATATGATATCGGTTACATGTGGAACCTAAAAAAATGGTACAAATGAACTTATTTACAAAACAGATAGAGAGTCACAGATGTAGAAAACAAACTTATGGCTACCAAGGGAGAAAGGGAGTGGGGATAAACTGGGAGATTGGGATTGATATATATACACTACTATTATATATAAAATAGATAACTAATAAGGACCTACTATATAGTGGGCTTCCCTGGTGGAACAGCAGTCAAGAGTCTGCCTGCAATGTGGGAGACCGAGGTTCTATCCCTGTGTCAGGAAGATCCCCTGGAGGAGGAAATGGCAACCCACTCCAGTATTCTTGCCTGGGAAATCCCATGGACAGAGGAGCCTGGCGGGCTACAGTCCATGGGGTCGCAAAGAGTTGGACACAACTTAGCAACTGATCAACAGCAACAATAGGGGTACTTACACAGCTGACAAAACTGTAAAGACAAGGAAATGATTAACACAAAGTTTAGGATAATAGTAAACTATATGAGGAGAAACATACAGGAGCTTCTGATGTACAGATATTATTCTCTTTCCAAATCTAGATGTATAAGTATTCATTATAATATTAGCCTTAGTACTTAACTATGTGTGTAATAGTATGTTCTTTTGTGTATTATATGTGTGTCCATTAGTCAGTAATAACAATCTCAAGGAAAGATGTGATGACAAAACCATGATGACATATTTATTTTATTACCTCTTTTTACATAGCGTGTGTGCACATATTTTTGATGATATGAGTGAGCTGGAAGCATTTAGTAGGTTGAATCCATTCCTCACTTCTCTCTAAGGTTGACTCCATTATCCAGTCTCTCCAATTTCTCATTTTAAATTTGTGTTTAGAAGTCTTCCTTTTCTTTCCAGCCATTGCAGGTAATCGTCATCGTGGTTTTCTTCCAGAGTGCCCTCTGAGTGAGGGCATTGTCATTCCTAAGCACATGCTTCCTCCTAACGTGGCGCAGTCAGATCTCCTGGACTCCACTCCCAATGGGACTGGATCTGTTAACGCTTGGATCTCACTCCCAAGTTCCCCGGCCCCCAGCTCTACTTCCCCAATCCGTCTTTTTAACCGAGGCTGAAGATCACCACCTTTCATGAGACTGTCTTGTCGTCATCTTTGGGGGAATCTTGCCCACTCACAGCATCCCAGTCTTCCCCTTATTGTTCTGCTGTTGATGTTCTGCCCATTTCAAGGCAAGAAAAATATTCCGCTTAGGAATCTGCATCCAGACCTAAGATACAAAGATTCCTTTTCCCACCTTACCTTCAAATTCAACAAGATCATGATCAATGTTTGCCTCCACGTTCTGTCAGTATAGAGCAGTGATTAAGTACTGTGGTTCTGGACTCAGGCTGATCTAAGTTTAAATCTCAGTCCTGCTATTTAACAACTGCATGACCTTAAGCTAGTTATTTAAGCACTCAGATCCCCATCCTCTTCATGTATATAACAGGAATTTTTTTTTATTCCAGGTACTTCTGTTGCAAGTGTCTTTGCTATAGACATCTTTGCCATTAGCATTTTGGACGCAAACATTTTCACAGCATAACTAATAGGCTGTAACCCAATTAAAAGATAAAATAACCTGTTGGCAGTTTGGTTTTAAATCCACGGCATTGGCACAGTACCCTCATTTTTATATTATATAAATCTTAGCATTCATTATGGTCTGTACAGTGAGGAAAAGATCTGGCAGTCTTAAAGCAGTGGATGATAACAGCTGTGGATGTATATGGATTTGGTGGAAAATGCAGTGATAAGACTCACTGAACGTGTGAATTAAGAGAAGTTGCACATTATACTAGAAAATGATAACATATCACTGTGCAAATCCTTCAGTGATTTGAAGTTGCAGAGTTGAACCACATTTCCCATAGAACTTTGGAACATCTATCAACGGACATTGTAACAAAATGCCAAGAACAACCAACAGTAGTAGAGAGGCTCTCACAAGGCAATATAAAGCTCAGTTACAAATACACATTCTATGATTTGGAAATGGATATCTCTCTCAATGAAGGAAGAAATTTTATGGAAAAAGAAAAGGTGCAATGCTGAATGAGGAAACAAATCTAAAGCCCCCAACATGCATAAAATAAAGTACTATAAACAAATGACCTGGAAGTCATGTGCTATGCACACCATGACTACACACACATTTTAAATGCATTCAAATATTTTATACTTCATGACAGTTTTTGTAATTTTGTTATTTCATTTTTCGTGTTTTATTCAGTTCAGTTGCTCAGTAGCGTCCAACTCTGCAACCCCATGGACTGCAGCACGCCAGGCTTCCCTGTCCATCACCAACTCCTGGAGTTTACTCAGACTCACGCCCATCGACTCAGACTCAAGTTTTATTATGTCCTTTTTAATGTCTCTCTTTTATTTTTCTCTTATTTTATTTTTTTATGGCAAAACTGCCTTATAGTCAATTAGTTATGCAGTGAAAATGTTTGTGCTGAAAATCCTTGTGGCAAACATACTTACTGGGAAAATACCGGACATGATATTTCTTCCTACTGCACCGAGGTGTCACAAGCATTGAATTAAATAAAGCACTCAGTAGGTTCTCTGAAGTGTAGCTAGCACTCAATAAATGGCAGACATCATTCCCTTGTTTTTTGTCTTAATATTATTGATTGGTTTTGGAAGCTGAGTTCTTCCTTGGGGTGAAATTATTTCTTGTTAACTTTCCTGGTGTGGTGGCATTTAGTCGCTCAGTTGTATCTGACTCTTTGAGACCCCATGACTATAGCCCACCAGGCTCCTCTGTCCATGGGATTTCCGAGGCAAGAAGTGGGTTGCCATTTCCTTCTCTAGAGGATCTTTCCAACCCAGGGATCGAACCCGTGTCTCCTGCTTTGGCATGTGGGTTCTTTACCCCTGAGCCACCAGGGAAGTCCTAACTCTGAAATAGTCCTTTTTTGAACTTACTTAGCCCCCTGTTGTCACTTTCCCTGCCTTGGCATCAAAATGGGATTTCAGGAAATTAACCTAAAATCTCACCAGGAAATTAACCTAAAATCTCACCAGGCAGATGGGAAGCCTGTCTACGTCCTTCTAGGCTCTTGAGCAGCCAGAACATTCTATACAATTTCTCAGTAATTCCTTATACTACCGCATTATTCTGCTTGTCTTGAGTCTTTTCCTGATTTCAGTTCCTTTTACTGGGCTCATGACCATTCACTCATTCGTTCTTCAATGAGGCTTTTGTCTTTAACTCCATGATAATAGCTGAAAACTCTCCATCCCTCTTCTTATTCACACAGAAGAATCTTAACTGGTTTGTCCCTCCTGTCTCTCTGTCATTAATACTCATTTCAGAACTTTTTAGGCTGTAATAAAAAAAAGTCCAAAGTTCAAGGAGCATCTATATTAAAATATTTAAAACTTACAAAAAGCAATATATTACATAAATAACATTTTATAAACTTTTAAAATAACTTCTGACAACCAGGGAATATTTTATTGCTCAAAAAAAAAAATCAAAAGAAAAGAAAAAACTCTGTTAGTTGAAGTCTGCAACTCTACTTTAGAGTTTTATTCTGTCAGAATAACCCCCCGTTAGAATGCGATTCCTCCAGGAAGATGCATTCTGAGAGGGATAACGCCTTTAGACCAGGGATTTACAAACTATGATCCACAGCAGACTAGTTATATGGGATTCTAGCATATTTTTAAAATATATTTGTTTATTTGGCTGCACTGGATCTTAGCTGCAGCATGTGGGATCTTTAGTTGTAACATGCAAACCCTTAGTTGTGGTATATGGGATCTAGTTCCCTGACCAGGGATCAAACCCAAGCACCCTCTGCATTAGGAACATGGAGTCTTAGCCACTGGACTCACCAGGGAAGTTCCAACAGATATTTTTATACCAGTTACAAAAATGTTCTGTGATCATATACGGTTAGGAAATGCTGGATGAATAGCTCACTGTAGATGGCAAGAGGGTGAATGTTCTGGATCCTTCTTGCCTCTCAGATCTCACCTGGTACCACTTGTCTTCTCTCTGGTCTAGGGCATTTGCCTTCATCTTTCAGACCCAAACATGCAAAAGCTCACCCTAGCCTCAACACCTTTGCATTTGCTAGTCCCTCTGCCAGGGATGCTCTTCCCAGATCCTCACATAGCTGATTTCTTCTGATTATTCATTCAAGTCTTGGTTCAAATGTCACAACTGACCACACCCTTTAACACTCTTTGTAATAATCTTTAACATTTTTTTTACTTGTGTATCTGTTCCACCAATTAAAATGAAAAACCATCTATCCTACTCATGGCCATGGCTCTGGTGGCTAGAAAAACATGTGGAACACTGTAGAAACTCAATAAATACTGAATGAATGAATGAATCAACATTAAACAGGTTTCTTCCACATAAGACTTCTCAGGGCCTTTCCTGCATGAATCTGTACTGGAACTCTCAAAGCAGGAAATGTAGTATTCAGGCTTGTCCAAATCTAAATGCTCCCTGGAGCACTGAGTGGAAACTTTTTTATTGCTTATACTTTTGTAGATACTGCTTCAGGTTGTATAAATGAGTTTATACTTAATGAATTTTTGGTTGTCTGAAGGCTGGTTTAGAGGATTAGAGAGTCAAGATGACCCATGAAGCTATAAGTAGGAAAAAGATGTATAGAAAATAAGAGTGGGGATGGAAAAGATCTCAGAAGTGGTAGATGCAAACCTTTTCCCCAAGTTGAATCCCAGTGTTCAGATCATTAGATCTCTCTTAGGATATGTCTTTAAATTAAGAACTTGCTCAGCCTAGTTGTACCCAGGGTTGGCTGTATTTGCTTCTGCTGAAGCTTTACTTATAAACAGAAAGGTTACCATCCTGAATAAAAAGAAAGTTAAACACACACACGCAAACCGCACATCTTCAATAAATGCTCCAAATTACATCCTAACAGGTAAATTAGAATGTAACTAGCAAGGCTGTTATTTTGAAACTAGCAAGCATCCTCGTCCCTCCACCATTAGGACATTCCTTATCTAAGTGTCTCAGTCATTGCCTTCTGCTGCATCCATAAAGGGCCGAAGTCAAGGCATATGGGGAAGTACCAGGGAGATGGTTTTGTCCACTTTCTATCTTCTAGAGAAAAAAATATTGAAATATCCTTAAAAATGTCTTTCTGAACTTCTTAACTGCTTTCATCTGGGTAGCAGACAGATGAGCTGGGAGATAAGGAGGGCACAGTGGTGGGAAGGAGGAGAGGAAGCTGTTATCCCGGGGATTAAAATAACACCTCATCTTCATTTTGGGATGAACTGTAAACAGGTTCAATAATTTGCTTGAAAAGTGGTTTCGTTAACTGCTTCTGAATTGGTTTAATAGTTCAGAGAAGAGAAAATGGTCTTTACGGAAATCAGGTCCCAATTAAACTGTGTGCTAGCAGCAGAGTATCATTACTGAGCTTAAAACACAAGTACCATGAAACGTTTTCTCTGGAAGGAGTTTTAAGAAACCGGTAATGGTAACAACTTTGGAGAGAGATTCCTCTTTGAACTTAGGGTGGGTAAGAGAAGTGTAGAGGAGGTGTTTACTTTTTGTCTAATCTTTCTGTTCAGCTTGGGTATTTACTATATGTATATGTTACCTTTATTAGTTTTCTCTGTAAGGTCCATGCATCAAAAGAATGCATTTCCTTAGTTGAGTTGCCCCTCTCCATTTTTGGCACCTGAGGCCAGGGTAGGAAGAAGAGAAAAACAGAAAACACGTGAGAAGAATCAGAAAAGGCCAACTGAGAACTCACACAGGAAGAGCTGGGGCCCTTTCACCACTTTGTCCTCTGTGGTCTGTCTTCTTGATCCTGGCTTTTTGAGAGAGGGTATAACCCCTGGGCTTACACAGTTTAGGACAGAGTGCTTTCTTTCTTTTTAAAAAAAAATTACTTATTTATTTATTTGGCTGCACCAAGTTTTAGTTGTGGCACGTGGGATCTTTAATTGAGGCATGTAGGATGTAGTTCCCTGACCAGGGATTAAAACCAGCCGCCTTGCATTGCGAGCACAGAGTCTTAGCCACTGGACCACCAGGGAAATCCCAGGACAAATTTCTTGAATTGGTTCTTTTGATGAACACACTATGCACTTTGCTAGGAAACAAAGGGATGCAACGTTAGTTCTTGCGCCCTTGGTGTAGCAAATGAGTGCTGAGTCTGAAACTTTTCCAAATCAAGTTTGAGGAAGCAGGAGTAGAAAGAGAAAGAGAAGGAGAAACAGGAATAGGGGGAGGAGGAGGGGAAACTTAAAAAAAAAAAGTGAAGTGGTCCTGTTATCCTCAATATCTTTCTAGAGATATAACCCTTCAGACTCGGGGCTTCCCAAGTGGCGAGAGTGGTAAAGAGCCTGCCTGCAAATGCAGAAGATGTAAGAGACAGGGGTTCGATCCCTGGGTTGGAAAGATTCCCCTGGAGGAGGCCATGGTAACCCACTCCAGTATTCTTGCCTGCAGAATCCCATGGACAGAGGAGCCTGGCAGGCTACAGTCCACAGCGTTGCAAACAGTTGGACATGACTGAAGTCACTCAGCACAGCACAGCACAGCCCTTCAGATGAGGTGACCTTTCAGATGCTTGTCATTTTGTCCTTAGAGTCTCTACCTCTTCCTTCCTTTCTTCCTATTTCCCCCCTCCCTTGCCTCCTCCCCTCCTGTCTTTCAGTAAATGTTTATTGAGCATCCCCTAAGTGGGAGGCCTTGGTGCAACAGAAGATGCAAAGATGAGTAAGACATGGTTCCTATTCTCAAATTGCTCATTAATACAATGAGGTAAGAGGTTGAATGAAGAGCCAGTGACGTGCTAGGAGAGCAGTTAATTCTGAGTAAACTGACCAGGAAGGCTCCTCCGTGGTGGTAGCATTTGAACTAAGGATAGAAGGTGTGCGAAAAACTTTCAGATGGATGATGTTACTCCTATAATAATATGGCAAAAGGGAAATTTTCCATATAGGCCTAATCTAACCACATGAGCCCTTTAAAAGTAAAGGATTTTATCTAGCTGGTGTCAGAAAGGTACTGAGAGAGATCTGCGGCACAAGGAGGGCCCAACATGCCATTGCTGCTTTGCAGAAGGAAGGACAGGAGAAGAGATGAGGGTGGATTAAAGGAGCTGAAAGAGACCCCTGGCTGACAGCCAGCCAGGACACCAGGACCTCAGTCCTGCAGCCAAAAGCCTGAATGAGCCTGAAGGTTGACTCTTCCCCAGAAGAACACCTTGACTTTGGCCTTGTGAGAACCTAAATAGAGACCTCAGTGGAGCCCGCCTGGACTTCTGACCTATAAAACCACAAACAGTTGTTGTTTTAAGCCATTACCTATGTGATACTCACAACAAAGCAATCAAAAGCTCAACAAGAAGCATTTTCTACTCAGAGGGGAAAACCTGTGCTCAGGGACTTCAGGGGAGAACAAGTAGCTGGGAAACATGAGGTCCACATGTACACAGGCACTAGCCCAGACGTCTACCAAGCTGAGTTTGAGCCAGATCAGGAAAGTCATTGAATGTCGTGCATGTTGAGGAGTTTGGGCCTTATCTTGAGCACCACATTCTACCTCCCTTCTCCCTCCTAGAAGTGAAGTGAAGTGTTAGTCACTCAGTCATGTCCGACTCTTTGCAACCCCATGGACTGTGGCCCACCAGGCTCCTCTGTCCATGGGATTCTCCAGGCAAGAATACTGGCTGCTACTGCTGCTGCTAAGTCGCTTCAGTCGTGTCTGATTCTGTGCGACCCCATAGACGGCAGCCCACCAGGCTCTGCCGTCCCTAGGATTCTCCAGACAAGAACACTGGAGTGGGTTGCCATTTCCTTCTCTGGAGCTTTTGTGTAGCAGAGTTTTATTAAAGTAAGAGAAGGGACAGAGAGAGCTTCTGACATAGACATCAGAAGAGGGAAGAATACTGGAGTGGGTTACCATTCCCTTTTCCAGGGGATCTTCCCAACCCAGGGACTGAACGCAGGTCTCCTGCATTGTAGGTAGATTCATTCCCTCCTAGAAGCTCTGTCATCTCCTGTCCAACATGGAAATACTTCTCTTACTTGACTAACGTCTGAGACGTCCATACAGTTTTTTATGCATCTGTGTTTCTTTTCTTTCCTTTTTAACACCCTCCTGCATCGTCCCTGCTCTTCACTCTGGCTGTTTCTCTTCAAGTAGGGTGATCTCCCAGGAGCCCTGCCTGAGGATGGCCAGAAGAGGACATAGCTGTAGGGTCAGAGCCTTGACAATGTCCACCAACATCCACCACCAGGCCCTTGTGAAGGGATTGGCTGACGGTGACTGGGAGTAGAATCGACTTCTCCAAATGGAAGGAATAGAATGGATCAGAGCCCGGGTGTCTCATGTAAGAAGTAATGGAAGAAGTGTTGGCAGCAGGGCTCTGAAACTGATCCAAGGATCCTATTAGAGAAGTGCTGTCAGTTTAGGAAATGGACAAGGTGAGATGTGTCAGGGCCCCAGCAGGAAATGCAGTTTTCCCCAGAGGGCTCAAATGAAGAGACTTTGAAGAAATGTCTTTGAGATATGTGTGGGCAAGGTTAAGGGAATAAAATCAGAGTGTAGGAATGACTCTACATTACCAACTCAAGGAAGAAATCGTTACCACCTCAACCTCAATGATCTAAGGAATAAGGAATGTGATACTAACCAGGGCCTGGTGAGAGCTGGAGCCGTGGGGAACAGGCCACCTGGATGAGATTGGTAGTCATGGAAGCAACTATGGCCAAAGAATGAGTTTTGAAGCAAGGAGGAGCAGAGAGAAATACCTGGTCTCTCTTTCCTCCCTCATCCCCTAAAGTGCCTCCCCTAGCTGGACTCATCAGAAGCTAGTCAGCAAGGGAGCCCAGGAAGATGTGGTCCAGACGTGTTATCCTGCTGTAGCCCAGAACAGGGCAGAGAAAGGTGGATGGTGGATCTGGGGGAAAGGTGGGAAGAAGAACAGAAAACAACATGTTAGAGAAGCAAGTGGCTCATGGGCCTTGCCATGATGTTGACTTTGCCATAACCAAGATCATCTATGGGATCAACCATGATGGCTCTTAACCCTGGGAACCTCATTATGGCTCTGCTCTTGCTGGTGGGATCCAGAAGAGGAGTGATCTGAAAGGAGAAAAGACCCCATGAGAGCCAAGCCCAAGAGTTGGCCCCCCAGTTCAGGGATGCTCTATGAGTGCAGTCACCTCCCATAGAAGAAGAGGGTTTGGGGGAATGAACACAGAGGTATCATATGTTCATTGTGGGAGCTTCTAGCCCAGGGACATTAGGGGCTTCCCATAGATTGCAGCCTGAACTATTTGGGGTCTACATATTCAGAGTGGTGGGAAACCATGCTTAGAGTTGTGGGCTGGTCTGACCACTTGTGCCAGGGCTGTAAGGTTGTGTTTTGGAGGGAGAGGGGCAGCACAGAGATGGCCCAGGGGAAGGATGTGGTTGAGTCCTTCTTTAAGAGCACAGCTTGTTATCTTTTGGGTCAAGAAAATTATAGGGGATTGATAAATTTACTAGAACAGCAAGAATCACACTGGGTTTGGTTTTTTTTTTTCAGCTTTAAATAAGGACATTCTTTTCCCAAAATATCTTTCTTGGGCTGAGAATGATCCTAGGAAAGTTTCTGGCCATCCAGAGACTTTAAAATTAATTCTGGTAAAGAGCCACAGTCAGTACTATTAGTTCAGATGAAGCCCTTAAGTGACCCAAATCCCACTACACACTCACTCCAGGCTGCCTGGTCCAGTTTGGACAACTCCCTGCTCCCTTTCAACATTTGGCTCAGAA
Source organism: Okapia johnstoni (assembly GCA_024291935.2). Classification (NCBI taxonomy): domain Eukaryota; kingdom Metazoa; phylum Chordata; class Mammalia; order Artiodactyla; family Giraffidae; genus Okapia; species Okapia johnstoni. The sequence goes on along the minus strand of CM044307.1, from coordinate 121,471,191 downwards.
AGGCTAAGTATTATCTCTCACTTCTAGTCTGATCCCATGGCTGAGCCAACCCCAGACAAGCTTCAGGGCAAACTTCTCCAGCCCTGAGGAACTTTAAGGACCAGGTCAGCGATTGCAAACAAAGATAAGGCTGCGGCACCACATGAAGGTCCAGGGAAGGCAGGAGGCTCAAGAGAGGACGCTCTCCCCTGGCTGAGTCCAGTCTTTCCACCGTCCAGATGATCCTGTGTGGCCTGGCCCCCTAGCTCTGGGTCTGGACACCGGGCCCTCTCCCTCAGCCTCAAGCAGCTGGTCAGGACAGTTCTTCCCAGGAACATGGCCTGTTTATTCTACCCCTTGGCCCAAGTTTCCTCCTGAGTCCAGAGAAAGCCCCCACAGTGGAGGTCTGGACCCAAACTTGCACAATCAGGCCCTCTTCCCCGGGTCCTCAGGCCAACATGGGGGTGGGAGGCCTGGGTCAGCGTGGCCAGCAGGGAGGGTGGAAGCTGAGCCCAAGACCACGCAGCCTTGCGCTATCTGTCGCCTGCCTGAGACCACAGGCGAGACACGTTTGGAGGCGTCACAGCTCCTGCCGCCCAGGCCCTCTATGGCTCCCCAGGGACTCCTGGAGCCCATGAGCTTGGCATGAAGCCCTCAGCCAGACTTTGGACCCATTAAGTGCAGGCTGGAAGGATGGGTGAGGGGACCGGAGCTGGGTGGAGTTGGCAGCCACCACCAGGTCCTCCCTGGTTTGATGTCCAAAGATGAACTAAGGGTCAGATGTGACTGACCCTTATAAATGAAGCAAGAGCAACCCACTGTAAGCAAGCAGCCCAAAGTTGGGGATCTCTGGGTACCATGAGTACCTCCATCCTCACTCTGACTGCTGACTCCAGGCCCCAAGGCCCCCTGGGGCAGAGCACCAGATGCGGGGGTGCTCTCCCAGTTAACAAGCCAGCTTTCAGTATCCTAAACTTGCTTTGTTAGGTTCCGGTCCCCACCACACACACACACACACACACCCCAGCCCAATTACACACCCCACCCACCATGTTGGTAATCAGTAATCTGGCCAATTACTCTAACTGCCGTTCACCGGAGAGGAAGGGACCCACCCACACACCCGCAGCTAAGAAACTTTCTTCCAGAGCTGTTTTCCTCTGAGCGGGGCTGACACCTGGGTGCTCTCCGGGAACTCAGTGTCCCCTCTGCTCCTGATGACTCCCCCCACCACCCCCTCCACAGGAAACAGGACTCACAGCAAGTTGAGGCGGGGGCAGTCAGAGAGCACTTTCAAGATGCTACAGAGGAGCCTTGAGCCTGTCTCAGCTGAGCGAAGGGTGATGTCTGCACAGAATCCATTACAGTCCATACCCTGGGCTATGAGCCACTGCCCTCAACCCTGTGTTCTTGCTGCCCTGCTGTGGGGCCCAGGATGCCATCCTCATCTAGATCTGTCCATCCAAGTCAGTCTCAACCAGCTGGTGCCAGATGGCTTGCTGATACCTGGGTGTGTTTGGGGACAACCCAAGTGAGAAGACGTCCCCATTGCTGGGGTGATGAGAGAGCCAGTGAACTTGCTGGGGATCAGCACTCAGCTTAATCAGTAGAATATGTTGTACAATGTGTCCACTCACATGGTTGCTCCCTTCTGTCCCATCCTTGAGCCCTGAAAACTCAGATGTTTGGCCATAGGACATTGTTTAGGATTTGTTATGATGTATCATCTTGGGTAATTGATTTGTGTATTTGTGTGAACATATATTTTTAAGTGGGTTGCTTGGTCCCTAACCTGGGTTATAGTTTCTGAGAACCCTCTTGTTACCAAGAAAACCTGGCTCCTTCCATTGTTTCCTCCCAGCAGGAAGGCTTTCAAGCAATGGAACTCAACACCTGCCTCACCCCCTGGTATGAAATCTGATGAGCTGGTCTTCAGATCCTGACATTTCAGTGAAGGCTGAATGGTAGCCATGACCCTGATGATACTTACAAAGTCCCCTTCAATACTCACACCCGCAGGGTCTGCCACCTCTGTCTCCCCGGGTCCCTGCAAGTCACCTGGCCCCTGGTCAGCCCCAAGAGAGCCCCGCTTCTGGGCAGAAGGGAGCATAGGCTGTGAAAGACTAGGTGCTCTTTTGTGCACAGTTCTCTTGGGGCCTCCTTTGACATGCCCACGTGTCCTACAGACTCCTGCTGTGCCGTGAGCACCTCAGGGCCCCTTGCCTCCTACCTTGCAGGGCTTTCCCCAGACCACAGACACTCACACAGCCTCCACAGTTTCCAGCCTCTAGACCACTGGGATGGGACTTTCAGAAGCAACCTCTCCACATCCCTCCTCCCCCCGACTCAAGCTCAGCTTGAGGTCTGACCTCAAGTTGGGTGGGGAGAGACCCTGGACACTCCAAGCCCAACCCTGTTGTGGGAGCCACAACTGAGTAAATGTGAGTGCTTCTTGTGTCTCCCCTTCCACCAACACCATTTGGTCCCTGGATCAGTGTCCCTACCTGCGCTTCCCCTCGCCAAACAAAAATATCTGCTTTGCTGACTTCAAAGAAAAGCAGAGACATTCCTGATAATGACACTCATTAGAGCTAAACTTCCCTCACCAGTCTATACTGGAACCAGCAGAGGAATCTGTGGGCAGATGTGTGTGTGCACATGTGCATGCCCCTGTGCGTGCAAGGAAGGAGGTTTGCGAAGGGACCTATGAGATTGGAGAAACCACAGTGATGTGTGGAGGGGAGGACACAGGAAGATCCAGGTGGACAGAGCCTGGGAGAGCAGAGCACCTGGCTCAGACTTGTAGATGCCTGTGGCTCACTGTGCACGGAACTGAATCAGCCCATTCATACGGCCCTCATATGTGCAGAGGGAAATGGACCACCCAAGGAGAATGCCCTCCTGTGGACTGTGAGAACCAAGCAGTAGGAGACAGAGGTATGAAGGACAGATCCTCATAGATGCAGGTGGCCATGAAGATGACTGCACTTTAAATGGATGATAAAGCAAAATAAGTACAGGATAAGGTAACTCCCAGGCCATGCTCAGGAGAATTGTGAGAGAATAATTCACATTCATTTTCCTGGGAAGAGCCATGTCATCCTCAGTTCCTCTGGACACCTCCTGTTTAAAGTCCAGGGATACAACAAAGTAAATGTGTATAATGCTAATTGATATACATACATGTCTCTAAAGGATAGAGAATCTCTCAGATTGGATTTCTAAAAGTCAGTCTATATTTTGTTCATAATTAATAGTAACACAAAAATATTGAAAGCAAAATGTTAAAAAAATTAAGTTGGCATAGCAATATTAATGTCAGTAATAATATTATTAATTAACAGTTATTATCAAATAGACTTTTTGTTGTTGTTCAGTCGCCAAGTCATGTCCAACTGTTTCTGACCCCATGGACTGCAGTACATCAGGCTTCCCTATCCCTCACCATCTCCTGGAGTTTGCTGAAGTTCATGTCCATTGAATCAGTGATGCCATCCAACCATCTCATCCTCTAACTTTAAAGAAACGAACAAAAAATTACAAGCACTGTAGAGATAAAGAGAAATAACTGAATCTGCATCCCTTTAGCAGCATAGTCTTGAAATCCATGATGCAAAATTGACAGAATTACAAGGAGAAATTAGTAAAACTACAATTCGAATGGAAGATGTCCATTTACCTGTTTCAGAAACTCAAAGCTTAAAAAGTAAAAAATTGAATAAGAACAGAAATCATAAGTTGTTACAATAGAACTTATTATTAAGTCTTGATCAGAAGGCCATATATAAAATCCTGAGCCCCATACTGGAGAATACACATTCTTTTCAAGAACACATGACAAGATATTCACAAAAGCAGACCGTAAACCAAATCTCAAAAAAAAGACCAACTACTTTTTTCATGTTCTCTGACCACAATGAAGTAAAACAAAACTTCTAACAAAAAGGTCCTAATGTATCGCACCGGGAACTATATTCAATATCCTGTGATAAACGATAACAGAAAAGAATATTGAAAAAGAATGTATAGAGGCATATAACTGAATCACTTTGCTGTACAGCAGAGATTGGCACAATATTGTAAATCAACTATACCTCAACAACAACAAAAAATAAAACAAAACTTCAATTTCACAAAGATAAACAAAATCTTTATTTGGCAACCTTCAAATGCTCTCTGAAATAATTTATAGGCTGAAGAAAAATAATTATGGTTATGAAAACAATAACTAATAATTAAAACAATACACATGAAAATTTGTGGATGCAGTGAAACCTCTGTTGGAAAATATATAATTTAAAATATACTGATAATAATGTAAGACTGAATGTTAGTGAGGTACATATTCAGTTTTAAAAATCAACAGAACAGAGAAAGTAGAAACATAAAAATAAAAGAAAAAATTAATAGTCTAGAGACTAACAGTAATGGAAAACTTCCAAAGCTGGTTTCTCAGATTACTGAACCTGACAAACTTCAAGGAAAGTAAAATAGCAAGATTCATTTAGGAAGAAAAAGTGGGAAAAGGGTGGCAGAAACAAGCTTAATGGCAACTAGAGACAGTGTAGATACAACAAAAGCCCGGAAGAATAGTTTTCAGGGGAGACAGCTCTTCCTCCCCTTTCCAGCCAGCAACAGGGCTCATGTCTTATTTATCTTTGTATCTTCAAAGGCTGGCAGCCTGGTACAAAATAGATATTCAGTGGGTTTGTTATATATAATCAAGTCCTCTCCCTGAGCAGGCAGTCCGTGGCCCCAATATTGGAGCAAACAGACCATGAGCAGAATTCCCAACAACTGTCCAATGTCACTATTTGTTCTTACTATTAAATAAAGCACCACAGTTTAGAAACTCCATACTTTAAAAATAACAATAATCAAAGTAAATTAAAGTTATCCTTATAATATTCATCTTCCTTACTTGGATGAGATTGGTCTGAATAACAGTGAGAAGGGGCAAGGATGCTAGGGGTGGTATTCATCACCCAGAACACCTGGAGGAAATCATGTCCCATACTTGACCACAAGGCTGTCCCGTACGTAACACCAAGGCTGTTAAGGGGGAAAGCAGTTGGAAACCATAGCTCATCATGACATCTGTGCCCAAGCTTCTATGTGGCCAAGAAAGCTGGACTGGCCAGGTGTTCGTATCAGTCTCTGAAATCAAAGGAATTGGTCTCAGCTTTCACAAACACCATGCGGGCTGGGAGCAAGAACACTGCCAGGCTGGAATGTTTGTGGCTGAAAATGGAGCACTGCAAGGCTGACATATGCAGGACGCCAAAGTTTAGGATCTCAGAAGTTGTAGAGAGGCCTCCTAAGCCCTTCCAAAAATGCCCTTTCCAGGCACGGAGGCCTGAACCGTTCCTTTGTGGTGCTAAGGGCATCTTGGCTTTGTCCCCTAAGGAGTGTATGTGTGTGGGCTCAGTCGCCAAGTTGTGTCCAACTTTTTTGCGACCCCATGGACTTGTAGCCCACCAGGCTCCTCTGTCCATGGGATTTTCCAGGCAAGAATAGTGGAGTGTGCTGCCATTCCCTTCTCCAGGGGATCTTCTTGAGCCAGGGATCAAACTCCGTGTCTCCTGCATTGGCAGGCGGGTTCTTTATCACTGAGCCACCAGGAAGCCCCCCTAAGGAGAGGTCACCCTAAGGTTATCAGCCACTGCTAACCCTGAATTCAAGAATCAGATGCTTTCCCGAGGTGAAGATTACTAGGGGCGGGTTGGGTGGAGTGAGCTGAAGGCAGGAGGACATGAGGGCACTGGCTGCCTGAGGGAAAAACAGGGAGTTAAAACTGCCTAGTGCCGAGTTCTGCCCGGGGCCAGCCCTGAGCAAGTAGGAGCTAAGGGAGAGTTCACCAGGGGAATGGGGGTGGAGGAGGAGGAATGTGTTCCGGAAGCCCCAGCACAGCTGGAAGCCATGTGGCCTCTTTGGATCCTGGGCCAGGAGAACAAGCTGACCGGCAATCATGGGGCGGAGGGAGAAACACAGAGTATCTGGCTTTGCAAATAACAGCTTCCAGGGGAATGGCTTCACGTGAGCGCTCTGTGGAACCAACGCAAGGATGTAGGGTTGCTCCCTATTATCACCCCAACGGTCCACCCGCCATGTCAGCTCCACTCCAAAGTCTTTGAAGGTAAAGCCAGGCAACCCCGAAACAATAATAACCATTTGTAAGACACTTTACCATGCAGAGTGATCGTTCAGATACGTTATCTCCTATGAGCCTCACAACATCCTCTGGGAGGATGTATTTAAGACTGCTTTTATTTTGCAAAAGAGGAAACTGAGGCTCAGCAAAGATGAGAAACTAGGGACAGACCTGGGACTTCTCACTCCAGACCCTGGAGGTTTAATGCCTTTGCTTCTCAAAGTGTGGTCCGTGGACCAGCAACATCAGCCCACTCTGGAAGCTTGTTAGAAATAACCAGACTTGGTGAACCAGAATCAGTGTTTGAACAAGAGCCTTCAGTGATTCACATTTTAATCTTCACATTAAAATTTGAGACATACTATGTTCACCAATGGGCTTCCTAGGTGGCATTTGCTAATGCCACCAGCAGTAAAGAATCCCCCCTACCAATGTAAGAGATGTGGGTTCGATCTCTGGGTGGGGAAGATCCCCTAGAGTAGGAAATGGCAACCCATTCCAGTATTCTTGCCTGGAGAATCCCGTGGACAGAGGAGCCTGGCAGGCTACAGTCCATGGGATTGGACATGACTGAAGTGACTTAGCACACATGTCCACCATATCAGACTATTCTCGTAAACACCTGATGACCCACTTGAGTACTGAGGCTCCCACTCTGGGGGAGTTTCAGTATTTTAGAGCTGGAAGGACTTCTCTAAATCACCTACACCTACTTCACCATGGTACAAATGATGCTGACACATTCTGAAAGCAAGTCTCTAACAAAACTAAGGTGAAAATGCAAAAAATCTCTCTTCTGACTCAAAAGGCTTCCATTAAACCTGCCATCTTCCTATTTCTTTCTTTCTTTCTTTTTTAATATTGATTTGGCCGCACCAGGTCTTAGTTGCAGTATGCAGTATGTCAGTATCCTGACCAGGGATTGAATCCAGGCCCCCTGCATTGGGAGTGCAGAATCTTAGCCACTGGACTACCAGGGAAGCCCCCTATTTCTTTACTTGAAATTTGTTTCCTATTCGGTGCTTCTTACTCAGGGTTCTGTTATAAAAGCAGGTTTTCTTTGCCAATTTATGTGCAATTTAGGTTAATAGTAAATGTCATCTCAGCAACAAGAACAGAAACAATCATGGCCTTTTCTTTGTTTGGCATGTCCTACTTTTTCAGTGTTTTCTACCCATGGTTCAGTCACATGCTAGGCAGCTGTAGAAAACCAGCCTGCTATGAAAGTTTGGTTCTGGATAATCTGGGACAATCACTGAGTTGGTTACAAATATAAATTAGATGTAATAACATGTGGAGAGATACACTTAATAATAATGTGTGGAGAGATATCCATATATCTACAAGGATGCAGGCCATGCTAAAAGAGTGTCTGTCCAGCACAAATTTGGGTTTTGGCAATTTTCTGGTTAATTTGCTAAGTCAGGAAGGCCAAACCAGATCCTTCAGGCCAGTGGTAGATTTTTGAACCTAAATATTCTGGTTTGGCTGTCTTCATTATAAAGTTAACCTGTTACTTGCCAAATCACTGCTTCATTCATGCTCTATTAAGGGGAAAGAAATTCTTATGTGAGTGTGAACACACATGTTTTAACATGTGATTTACATGGAACTTGGCTTGGGTCATTTGTTCTTTGAGATATCAACTCAAACATTCGTCCCACAGGAGGTGGGAAATCCAGGGTCCCTCTCGATATGTCTAGAAATGGATATTGGCCTTAGGTCCCTCCACCATGACCCCAGCCACTTCACTCACTTCTAGCTCTAAGTTTGTGCTTCTGTGGGATTTTCTATCTCATGTCTTGCCTCCTGTGGACATTTCCACTCTGTACTTGCATGGATTAGAGTATCAGATTTACTCCATTTTGCTTGATTTCTCCAAAACATCACACACCAAGGTCAGTGGATGTAACCAACTTGCCCTGTGAATGGAAAAGGAACGGAAGGGCTGTTCTTTGCCACACAACAGAATAGCTCCTAATGCTGATTACTAGAATCTGTATCCTTAAAAGTCTTCCAGTATTCTCTTTCCCTACTTTTCTGCCATGGGGAATTGTCTTCCACTTGGACTCAAGCCTCCTACCATGTTGTGGCTCCTTCTTTATTCAACTGCCCTCTAAGCTAAACAGCCCTCACCCACAAACAAGCGTATCTCTCCCCAGTGTCCAATATGCTACAAAGGTCCGTATGGTCAAAGTTATGGTTTTTCCAGTAGTCATGTATGGATGTGAGAGTTGGACCATAAAGAACGCTGAGCATTGAAGAAGTGATGCTTTTGAACTGTGATGTTGTAGAAGACTCTTGAGAGTTCTTTGGACAGCAAGGAAATCAAACCGGTCAATCCTAAAGGAAATCAACCCTGAATATTCATTGGAAGGACTGATGCTGAAGTTGAAGTGCCAATATTTTGGCCACTTGATGCAAAGAGCCAACTCGTTGGAAAAGACCCTAATGCTGGGAAAGACTGAAGGCAAGAGGAGACGGGGGTGACAGAGGATGAGATGGTTGGATGGCATCACTGACTCAATGGACATGAGTTTGAGCAAACTGGGCGAGACAGTGAAGGACAGGGAAGCCTGGTGTGCTGCAGAGTCAGACACGGCTGAGTGACTGAACAACAGTAAGCCATCTCATGTAAGGACTGCCTTCTAAGACTCAAACAGCACATCGTGAGGTTTGTTCAACAAAGGGCCAGAGGATGAATTCTCCCATGGATATCAGCAACAGCAGGCCCCTTCCTGATACACACACCAATGCCTTCTGTTACAGGATAGATAGATGGATGGGATTCGGGTGCTAGTGTATGTGTGTCAATGTATGTGCAAGCAGGGCTGAGAGAATATATATGCGCAAGTGTGTGTTCATGTGACTATGTGTGTATTTGCACAAGTAGAGAGCAGCCCTAGGAATTAGATCAAATGTGACTAGGGAAATGTCTAAAGCATGTGTCTAGACTCATTTTTTAGGTGTTGGACCCGATGCTGGGAAATCCCACATGTCAGTCCCATGAGGACTCAAGGAAGGGATTCCCTATACCCAAGCTACATCTCCTTGAAAATTATCAATTAACTGGGAAGCAATAGAGAAACGCAGGGCTTCCGTGGTAGCTCAGCTGATAAAGAATCTTCCTGCAATGAGGGAGATCTTGGGTTTGATCCCTGGGTCAGGAAGAGTCCCTGGGGGAGGGCATGGCAACCCACTCCAATATTCTTGTATGGAGGGTCCCCATGGACAGGGAAGCCTGGTCGGCTACAGTCCATGGGGGTCACAAAGAGTCAGACATGATTGAGCAACTAAGGACAGCACACACAGAGAGACACAAAGGAAATAGATAGAGCCATGGGGAATTGGAAAGACAGAAAAAGAGTTAGCTGAAACAATATCATCTTGGTTCTCAGAGACCTGGGCTCCATATGCCACAAACGCCACTGGAAGAGACAAAGCCGGGAAGACGCTTCTAATTCTTAGGCATAGAAGACCCTGGGGAGGGTGAGCTGCACAGATCTCTGATGCCACAGGAGCCTAAATGGGGTAGGGGCCTGGCCCTTCTGGAGGGAGGCGGAGGACAAGGATACGTTCTTGGAGCCCAACCTGACTGGGGCTGAGACCTGGGGTTTCCGAGCAAAGCAATGTGAGCCTGCCTGTAGCCCTAGAGTTGGAAGGATCTGAGACCCTTGGGATGGGAGGGAGTCAGAGTGGGGCTAGCATTTCACCAGCCCTTTCTTCCATACTGTTCATATTCCCCAGACCTTGGAATCCTCTGAGGGACTGAGGATAATATGTTTAATGTCACTGGGAGAGGCTGGTTAGGCCAGGACACCCCTGGACATGTGCTGGTGGCCGGTTCCATCCTGTGTTCAGGCAGATCCCCTAGGCTTGGGTGTAAAGAAACTGCTGGAAGTTTGTGCTCCACCACTTGTGGCAGGCAGCATTGTCCCAGGGAGACACCCCTCCTCTCATCTCCTCTAGCCCCACAGAATAACCTGGCTTTGCCAGCTGAGACCTAGAGGGCTAGTGTGAACAGGACAGTGTGGGAAGCCTCTCTGAGGAGATGACACCCAGGCCCACAGACAGGATGAGAGTGGGGCTGGCTGTTGGAGGGGGAGGGGCAGGTAGGGGGAGTGGAAGGTCTAGGCCCTGAGGCAGAAAAAGAACTTCAACCTTTAGAAACTGAAAGAGCCAAGTGCCTGGTCAGTAAGGAGGGCAGAAGATGAAGCTGGGGACAAGGGGGAAGTCCAGAATTACTCAGGACCTGCCTTATCGTCTACAGTAACATTCTGAGCATGCACACACACACTCACACACACACACACACACACACAGACACTCTGAAAGGTTTGTGGGGAAAGGCTACTATGGTCTGAATGATGATTCTTAATGCTCATGGGGACTGAAATGGAGGAGTCCCAAGCTGGAAGCAGGGGACTAGTCATGAGGGTAGAGTCCAGGTAAGGAGAGGAGAGTAATTTGAAGAAACTGGGATGGTCATGGCAGTTGAAAGAAATGGTGGGATTAGCAGTACATTTTGGAGGCAGTGTTTGCTGGACCTGATGATAATATGGATGTGGAAGGTGAGGAGGAATCAAGGACCATAGTCCTTAGCAATGAAGAAGGCAGAGGTGACATAGGCAAGCCTGGTGGAGTAGGTAGCAGGTGAGAATCCCGAGTTCTTGTCAAGACAGGTTAAGCTCAAAATGGCCAGACACCTCAGGTAGAAATGTCACGTGGGACTTGCCTCTGGAAATTGGGCCTCAAAGGGGAGGAAATGGCCAGTCAGAAATGTCGGCTCGCCATCTTGTGGGTGGTATGTACAGCCATGGAAACGTACGGAGAGGAGCCCCAGACAGAGTCCAAGGGCACTGGCTTTAGAGTCGCTTTGAAGCCACCACCGGGGCAGGAAGAAAACCAGGAGAGCACCATGTGGGGAAGCCCGGAGAGGGAAGTGTTTCAGGGTGGGGTCAGCTGAGTTAAAGCAGCCGAGAGAGAGGAAGCCTGTGGAAGTGAGAGTCTGGTGAATTTATTATGAATGGTGGCATGGCAGAAGTCAGGCTGGAGGGTGTGGCAAAGAGGGGATGGCTGAGGAGGAAGTAGAGGCAAGTGTCATGTCCCTCCATCTTGGAGCTCTAGAGGAGACGGTGTGGATCTGGTAGTGGGATTTTTAAAAGACCTGTTCTTCTGCATTCTGGGTGGAAGCCAGAGAATGAAGGTGTGAATGAGAGGGGGGTTAGGCCTTCCTCAGGTGCCCCTACCTCTTCCAATAGAGTTGAGGAAACCTCTACCCCCGAACGGGGCCTCCCTCGTAGCTCAGTTGGTAAAGAATCTGCCTGCAATGCAGGAGACCCCAGTTCGAGCCCTGGGTTAGGAAGATCCCCTGGAGTAGGAAACGGCAACCCACTCCAGTATTCTTGCCTAGAGAATCTCATGGACAGAGGAGCCTGGGAGGCCCCAGTCAATGGGGTCACAAGGGTCAGACACGATTTAGCGACTATCACCACCTACCCTCGAACCCGGACCTAGGCCCCCTCGGGCCCCTCCTTGGGCTGCATGGAGAGGAAGTTCCAGGACCTGGGTGAAGGAAGCTGGGAGGGGAGGGCCTGCCTTGCTCTGGAAATAGAAAACCAACGTTGGTAACTGAGTAACTCCTGGAGATGGGGCAAAGGCCCTGGCAGAGCCTGAAGGAGCAAAAATAATCTGTGCCGCTTGGGCGGTGAGGCAGATCGGATGTGGGGGCCGGAGAGGGCTGGCCTGGGCCCCTCAGCCCCCAGCACCCCTCCCTGGCCTGCAGGGGTGGGCTCTGCTCTTCAGTCGTGCTCTGGCCCAGCCAGTAGCAATGGGTCCTGGCAGGCAGAGCCTCCTCAATTAATGGTCATGCACCAGTGCCCAGGCCAGAGAGCTCGGTCCCCTCTGCCTCACAGCACTGCCTGTTCCGGACCCCAGATAAGAGCATCGCCCAGACAGACAAGCAGGCAGAGCCCTGCTGAGCCCCAGTCAGGCAGACATGGCCTGGGCAGCCCCAGTTGCCTATGGTCAGGGAGGGGTGGCCTCCCACCCTACTTCAGGAAGCAGGCCTCGACCACCTCAGCCTTCCTCAGATCTCCTTGCCCAAGGTCCAAAAGGTTATGCACACACTGCCTCCAACACACCCTCGCACACACAGCAGATGACAGGGTCCTCAGAGGGAAGGCTGATCTAACAGCATCTATGACTTGTTGGGGGATGGGTGGGTTTTGGGTGCAGAACCTGCTGAATAAGGATCTGGTCCTTCTCCCTCTTGTCCTCCCTTGGGACAAGGACGCCTCCATCTCTCTGCTTCACCTCCTGTTCCCAGGCTCACTTCTAAGATCGCAGGAAGCAAGAGACACAACTTTTCATTGAGCAGATGGTGCCAGAAGATGGGGTGAGGCCGAGGGGTTGAGGCTCTGCCCTAGGTCCAGCCCCCAGGCCTGTCCCCCCCCGCCCCCACAGCACACCATCCCCGGGAAAGCAGGGCTTTGACGAGAGGAAGGTGCCAGGCTTCAGAGCACAAGGGTTGGGCCCCTCTCTCCCAGGGAAGGAAAGGAAGGTGAGAATCACTGACCTGAGAAGTTTCCATGAACTCTGGCCATGCTGGAGAAGGGGGAGAGGCCCGCACAAGCGGGCAAGGCACAGGGGAAGGCATTAACCTCTCCCAGTGGTTTCCTTACCATAAATTTCTAATTGGATCTGGATCCAGAGGTACAAACAGAGACACAGGACCTGCCTGAGGAAAGAGCAGGGCTGGGAGCCACGTGCCACCAGGACTTTAGAGGAATTAGGGGTGCTGGTAGCAAGGGACTCAGGCCCTGGTCCCCTGGGGGATTGGTCTCAGCGAGGGGAGAAGGTTTACCCAAGAAGGACCCCAAGGCCAGGCCCATCCCCGCTCCTTCTGCCTCCCAGCACAGGAGTGCCCTCTGTTTACAAACTGTGAGTGTGGGTGAGAGAGAGAAGGGGTTATGGTTGATCCTCAGAAGCAGCAGGCTCTGTACCCCCTGCTGATGATTCAGCCACCGCGCCCCTCCCAACCCCCCCGCACCTCCCTCCCAAGCTGATGGGAACAAAGAGGCTGCAAGTTTCCAGTTGTAAAAGTCGGGGAGGAGCGATCAAGAACAAAGATCAAGGCTTCGGATTTTCCATGACACTCGTGCAGGGGCGGGGGCACCGAGCCTTGCTGAACTGTCTGGCTCAGTTCCCATCACCGTGCCCTCTGGGAAGCAGGAAGCTGCCACCTGGGCCTAGGGCAGTGCCAGGCTCACCACCAGCACGGCACCCTCTGCTGGGGATGCCTGGGTAGGAGGCACACTCACTGCCCTGCAGGGTGGGGCAGAGCTTCCTGACATCTGGGTCCTCAATCCCAAGTCCTCCCAGCTCTCTAAGATCAGACAGCCTTGGAGCTCAGGAGCTCACCGCACCGAGCCACCCCCCAAACCTGCACCTACCTCTGTGCAGGGGTCAAGTGACAGAGCATAGGAGGTGTGGACTTTGGGTGGGTGGGGTTGAAGGGAATTCATTTGTAGGAGGCCAAAGGGCAGCTGGGCTTCCCTGGTGGCTCAGCTGGTAAAGAATCCGCCTGCAATGCAGGAGACCTGGGTTCAATCCCTGGGTTGGGAAGATCTCCTGGAGGAGGACATGGCAACCCACTCCAGTATTCTTGTCTGGAGAATCCCCTGGGCAGAGGAGGCTGTCAAGCTACAGTCCATGGGGTTGCAGAGAGTCAGACACGACTGAACAACTAAGCACACAAAGTGCATTTGGGACTGGGCCACCTCCCATGGTGGGGCCAGTCTCTGTGGCCCCCAACTCCACTTATACCCAACTCTCTCAGCTTCCAAGTGATCTGGGACTGGGAGAGGTCCACCCAGTTAAACACATGATGGTATGTCATGGAGCCCTCTTCAACTTTTTAGAAATGTCAAATAAATACAAGTATCCAGACAGGGAGGATGACCAAAGTACAGTAAGTGAAAAAAAAATAAGTAGATTCTGAAACCATTTTACTAAAAATAATTAGACTTCAAACCACTGCACTTGGATATCCATATCTAAATAACTATAGTGACTCAGACAGTAAAGCGTCTGCCTGCAATGCAGGAGACCCAGGTTCAATCCCTGGGTCGGGAAGATCCCCTGGAGAAGGCAATGGCAACCTATTCCAGTTGTCTTGCCTGGAAAATCCCATGGACAGAGGAGCCTGGTGGGCTAGTCCATGGGGTCACAAAGAATCGGACACAACTGAGCGACTTCACTTTCACTTTGAATGTGCTTAGAAGGAAGCATAGAAAAATAAATGTCCAAACTTATGCCTGGGGTCATTTGGATTAGAATTAAAGGAAAGAATTTTGTATTTGAATTTTTATACTAAGCATGTGCGTGCGTGCTTAGTTGCTCAGATGTGTCTGACACTTTCTGACCCCATGGACTGTAGCCGGACAGCCTCCTCTGTCCTTGGGATTCTCCAGGCAAGAATACTGGAGTAGGTTGCCATGCCTTCCTCCAGGGGATCTTCCCAACCCTGGGATCAAACCTGGGTCTCCTGCATTGCAGGCAGATACTTAACCACCTGAGCCACCAGGGAAGCCCCCAAGCATGTATAATTGTATAATTAAAAAAAAGATGAGGGTGGGGGAGGTGGTTTAGAGCAGTCTAAGTATGTAGATAGAGTTGGGCACACGCATAGACATGCCAGGTGTGTGCTCACGCTCACACACACACACTCCTGTGCGCATGCTCACACCAAGCACATCTGGCCCACCAAGGAGGGCACACCTGGTAAATCTGGCAAAAACCTGGGCACACACCTGGCTCAGGCACATCCCCACAGTCCCAGGCTCCCCTGGCTTGTGTCTGGCAGGGCCCGAAGCTCTCTCTAGGCACCAATCCCATCCTCTTGCTTCCCCAGCCTCCATTTACTCCACCTCCCCTCCCCTCCCAACCCCCCTAGGCCTCCATCATTTCCTGCCAGGTATTCACACAGCAGGACCCTGCCCAGTCAGGGGAGTCAACAAATCCAGGAAAGGAGTGTGTGGCCTGGCCATGAAGATGGCCTCCCCCTCCTCTGGGGCACTGGGGCACCCATCTCCAAAACCGGGGTTGTCCCAGGGTCTCCTTTGGATCCTGGTTTGATTAATAAACCACCTGGGCCTCAGCCAGTCCAAATGTGATCCTGATTCTTCCGCTTACACATTGGCTGATCTTGGACTAAGGTTATTAAAACCTTCTGAGCCTCAGTTTCCTTATCTGTAAAATGGGAATAATAAGGTTATTGTGAAACTCAAAGATGATAATATCTATGAGACGAAATGTTTCCGAAGACAAACAAGGAAATGATGATCAGGTGTCACGATCTGGCTCCCTCCAGGGCAGAGGATAGGGCTGTGATCAGGGAAGGACACAAGGACCTCTGAGGTGCTGCAGTGTCCTAATTCTGGGCTATGGGAACAAGGATGTTTAATTTATAATTATTTATTAAATTGTACATATATGTACATATTTAACAGATGTATGCTATGTTTCATAATAAGAAAAAATGTTTTGAAAAGTTCCATGTTCAGCATAAATGTAAAATAATATGAGCAAGTATAAGTTCCCATTCTCATTCATACTCTTTGAGGTCAGTGTTAGCTGTGTGGCAAGGGTGACCTAACAAGTAGAGATTTCATTTATAAACCTAGACCAGTGTTGTTTTCTTTGCTAGGGGAGGCCTGGGAGGGCTGAGGTGCCTAAGAGGTGTGGGTTGCTGTAGGTCCACCCAAAACTAGCCTGCCCTTCCCCACGGCTCCTCCCCACCGCAGAGGGCTGAGAGGTATGCGCACAGCTGCCCACCCAACTTCTGGGCTGGCATTATCCTCGCCCCTGCAAAGTTCCCTGAACCCCAGACAGCCTCCTTCCTGCACCCAGCTGCCACTCCTCATTCCTCAGCAGCAGGGCCCCTTCCTTGGTCCCCAGGCCCACCACTTCCTGCTTCACTGGTGTCCTTCCTCATGCCTGGAAGGTCTGTGCCCCCCCCCCCCACTTCTCAGCCTTTCCTGGCCCTGCTCCTAGCTCTCCTAGACAGTGAGGCACTCTCTGCCACTCCACAGCACCCCAGGGCTCCAAGGCCCAGTCTGCACAACAGCGTCCCCCTGTGCTGGCTCTGACTCCAGTGGAGGGCTCCCTCGGGAGAACTGGGCATGGAGGCAGGGCCCCCGCTGCCCTCCAAGGCCAGGGACACCATGCTAGGCCACAGCACCCCAATGGCCCTCAGGCCTGAGCCCACCCTGCCATCAGAGGCCACAGGAATTTCTGTGGGGCCTGGCCAGGGCTTCTGCCCCGTGACCGTCAGCTCCCTACCCGCTGTCTGACTTGCTCCCTGTCTCTCCGACTCTGTGATTTACTTTGTCTCCCCTCCCTGATTTTCTGTGGGCCTCTGTCTCCTCCATCCTGCCCAGCCAGCACAGGGGCAGCAGGAACCTTCCATCTGCATGGCAGGGGGGGCAGCCCCTGGGCTTATGACACTTGCCCCCAGCCTGAGCCATTGCTGGCTCCTCTGGGAGGTCTCCCCACCTCACCGCCCCACCCCCCAGGTGAAAAGAGCCTGAGGGCCTCAGTAGTAGAGCCGAACTGAAAGGGAAGAGGAAGCTGATGAAACTGGGGTGCAGGCAGATGGAACTTCTGTTGTTAGGGGAGTGAAGAGCAATGGGGTGGGGGGCTGTCTGAGGTCTTGTGTAATAAGAGCTAAGAAGGAAGTTGAGTTCTGGAGGAAAACAGAGCCTTGAGTGACATAAGGATGGGTTTCTGGGATAAATTCTGATTCTACATTCTTCTCAGGGTTTAACCTCAAGCCTGCCTGCTGCAGAACTAGCTCTTTCCCATCTGTTCCTTTCTTGTACCGTCAGAACCCGTGCAGGGAGTAAAGTGAAAGCAGAAACAAGAGGTGCTTGCGAAGGGTAGAGAGTCTTTCTTGTCAGCCTGTAAACGCGCCAGGGTGTCCCCTCCCCACCCCCAATCACCTGAAGCTCCCCAGTCCTTGGCACAGCCCAGAGACCACGCTGGAGGCAGTGGCCACTCCAAGCCATGTAGACAACCCAGTGACTGAGACTTGTAGAGGAGAAAAACCGAGGCACACAGAAGTTAGGAAATTCTCACCCTACCATACAACTATAAAGGCTAGAGTCAGAATCTTGGCCTAGGGAGTCCAGAATCCATGATCTCAGTGCTGTACTCTGCCACCTCTGTACGTGCAAAGGCAAGGCAAGAACCCCATGAGACAGTATAAACAAGTTAACATGAAAATTCAGAGATGGTCCCTGGCAGAGGGTCAGAATCAAGGAGGGCTTTGTGGAGGAAGAAGCACAAGCACTACTTCTGGAAGGAGAGTGGGAACTTTGAGCCTATGCTCAGTGGCAGGGGCAGAAGGTATAGAGCAGAGAAAGCTGAGGCAGGAGCAGACAAAAACAGGACCCAAGGGACCCAACTCCCAGCATATGACCCCCACCACTCAAGAGGCCACCCCACCCTTGCCCAGTGCCCAGAGAGGAAGAATGCAGAGCTGAACCCAGGCCCAGCCACAGCAACCATGGTCCAGATTCACCCTCCCTCTCTCCAGCATCCCAGGCTGCTTTCTCACCTCCCTCTGACACCTCCCATCCAATCCTCTCACTCTTCCTGTTTGTACTGGTCCCCTTGCACACCTGTTCACAGGGGTGGGTGAGAGGCAAAAACTACAGCACTCTAAAAATTCTCTATAATACAAATGTTTGGTGGCATTTACTTTAGACCAAAGTCACCAGGCTATCTTGGTTGGAACGAATGACCCAGGAGGGTGGTCATGCAGCCATGTGGCCTCAAGACCCCAAGAGACAGGGTGGCAGGTCACTGGGCTGGACCCTTCTTCTCTCTGCCTTGCCTCCACTTGTCTCTGTGGCCTCTTCCAGTCACGGGGTCTGAGCCTCAGTTTTCTCTCTGGATCTGTTTGGTGTGTTCCATTTCAGATCCGAAGTCCTCGTGAGCACAGAGCTCATCTCTCTTCTCCATCTCTAAGGATTGCCTTGGAAAGAACACCTGGGTGGATGCTCAAGGCTAATTCAAAGCTGGTGGCATTGGCCAGTCTCCTGTGGGCTGTCCATGCAAGTTTCTAAGAGCTCGTTGATACTGAATCACCATCACCGTAATATCTGATAATAGCTGCCGTTTATTGAATGCTTGTTGCCTGATGGACAGTACTCTAGAAATTCCTCACGGATTAGCTCATTTCATCATTTTAACAATGCTACATGTGGTTGGATGGCATCACCGACTCAGTGGACATGAGTCTCAGCAAACTCCAGAGGTGGTGAAGGACAGGGAAGCCTGGCGTGCTGCAGTTAGACACGATTTAGCGACTGAATAACAATAAATGAGGAAGCTGAGGCCCAGAAAGGGTTAAAGGCTGTGCCCAAGGTCACACTCAGGTGCAGGGCTTCCACAGGGAGGGAGGGAGCACCCGGAGGGCAAGGACTGTGTTTTGTTTGTCATTGTCTCTCTCCCCCAAGTCCCTGCAAGGTTGGCCTTTACTAGCATAGGAGATGTGGGAAGACAAAGCTGTGAATTCTAAACAATTGCTTCCCGTCCAGGAATCTGTGAAAACTACCTGCCCCCGGCCCACGACGTGAAGGGCTCTGAGTCCTTTCTCAGCTCTGGGCCAGCTTGACTCTGGTTACAAGTACCCACCTGTCCCAAGGTGGGCCTCGCCTGAGCACATGGAGATCCCAGGACAGGTAGCAGGCTCCTTCTGGTCCCACCAGGCAGGACAGGCCAGGTCAGTGCCAGGTCTGCTGCTGTGGTACCTCAGCTTTGGGTGGGCTCCTTTCCTTGGATCCTGGCTCCTGCTGAATCCTTCTGCGGAAGCAAACAACCCCAAACCTCTGCGGGTGTTACGGCTGAGCCTCAAGAACTGAGGGCCAGGCTCCTGGGCCTCTTGCGCCCCCTGGTGGAAGGAATGAAGTAGTGCCCATGCCTGCAACTGCCTTGTGAATCCAACCTTCCTTTTTCTCTCCTCCCTCCATTCTCTCTCCTCTTCTCACCTTCATTCATTCACCCTTGACGGCACGTCCACTGGGGGCTGGGCACCTGCCATGAGATGGGGATGCAGACCCTGTCCTGTGACTGTGACGCTGTCCTTGTCCTGAGGTGCTCACCTTTTACTCACTTAACTCATTCCCTCGTTCTACAAATATCTGTGGAGCTTCTACTCTCTGCCAGGCTCTCCTCTAGGCTCCAGAGACACCATCTCTGCCCACACGGAATTTACAGTCTAACAAGACATTCAGCCTGGTTAACGGAGGATTATAATGGAGAAAGCACAGGTGCTAAAGAAGAGACAGATAGACGTAAAGACAGCGGTGCTGACACCAAGCGGTGTGTGTGTAGGGGCGGCAGGAGAAGATTTCAGAGTGACATCTGGGCTGGGCTTGGGTGGTTGTGTAGGATCTCTCTGGGAGTAGGGAACAGGGTGTGGATTGGGTGGGGCAGGGAGGAAAGAATATCCTACACAGAGGACAGAACTAGCGAGCACATAAAGTCCCAGCATGTTTAGGGAGCTACAAATAGTCTGCTGTGGTCAGAGCGTGTGGTTAGAGGGAAGAGGGCAACAGGAGAGTGGAAGGGCCTTGCAAACTGTGGAAGGGGTTTGGGTCTGTTCCTGCAGTCTGTGAGGAGCCACCGAAGGTTTTAAGAGACAAGATGATACCACCAAGTTTGCATTTTATTTATTGTAATTAATTAATTAGGCTGTGCCAGGTCTTAGTTGCGGCAATGTAGGATCTTTGATCTTAGTTGCACCATGTGGGATTTTTAGTTGCAGCATGCAAATTCTTAGTTGCTACATGTGGAATCTAGTTCCCTGGCTAGGGATTGAACCCATGCCCCTTGCATTGGGAGTACAGAGTCTTAGTCACTGGACCACCAGAGAAGTCCCTGCATTTTATTTAGAAAAAGACCACTAGACCAACGGAATGTGGAGGAAGGGCTATAAGAGCAAGCAACAGGGGCTTGTGTAGCTCTTATACTCCAGCTGGGTGACATGGATTCACTTCTCCAAGCTGCAGACTCCTCATCCATCAAAGGCGGTAATGATGCCCCATCTGCAGAGTTGTTGAGGGGACTAGATGAGACTGTGTGGGTAGTGCCTACCCCAGTGCCTGGCACATAATAGACACTCAGTAAATGATCATTTTTTTTTTGTTTTTTGAAGTCAGAAAGCCTACTAGGCAGGCTATTACAATTGCTTAGGCAACAGATGTGAAGACCTGAATCCAACCACTGACTATGGATGGATGAGGAGTGAGCAATGGAGCACTTCCTGCCATATCAGTAAACAAGGAAGTCACAGTCATCAGCAATCAGGACTACACACTCCCTACAATGAGCCCCAAACTGGTGTGAAAAAAAAGGGCACTCAGGATAAGAGATGCGTATGAAATGAATGTCAGTGAGCCCAGACTCTTGCATCTTCCCATACTTAGAAAAGCACTAATTTCCCTCTCTGGGGCTCCCTTATTCCTATCACCTTCTTAGGGGGGTGGCGTTGCTTAGGGGTGTCAATTCCGGGGGGGGGGGGACATGCAGTTTACATTACGTGTGGATAGCACACACATCAATGTGACTTAGAGTGTGCTCATCTCAGGTGTCATCAGTGGAGGGACTTTGGCAGTTATAAGGATCAAGGTCCCCACAGCCATTACATAGTCCCTGGGGAAAGTTGTTAATAGGCTTCAGGGGCAGGCATTTGTCTCCTTCATCTGCAAGTCCCCCTACAAGAGAATCTACATTGGTGTTCCTTTTAAGATATCAATTTGTGTTTTGTTTTTCCCTGTATTTCTGTCCCCTGTTCCATTTAGATATCAGCCCTCTGGGGCTCTTCGATTTCTGTGGGGTAGAAGTTTTCTTAAAAGACCGCTTTAAGACTATTCCTTAATCTGTCTTTTATCAGTGGCTCAGCTATCGAGCTGAGAGAGATAATACTAGGTGTCCCTGAAGTGCTGTTGAAGAGAGAGGAAAACAAGGGCAGGGCAGGGAGAGCCGGAGCCTGCATCAAGTGGGGAGAGTGATAGGGACAGAATGAAGGGACAAAATAAGTAATTAGCTAATCCCACTGCCTGCCTGTGTGTGTGCTCCGTCGTGTCTGACTCTTTACGACCCCACAGACTGTAGCTCACCAGGCTCCTTTATCTGTGGGATTTCCCAGGCAAGAATACTGGAGTGGGTTGCCGTTTCCTTCTCCAGGGGATCTTGCCGACTCAGGCATCAAACTCGCACCTCCTGTGTCTCCTGCACTGGCAGGAGGATTTTTTACCACTGTGCCACCTGGGAAGCCCATTAATCCCATTAGGGTATTGTAAGTAGAAAAATATGGGAGACCCTGATAAGTTAATGATTACTCAAAGAAGCAGGTTTGCTTAACCACAAAACCAAGCAGGCTTGCTTAGCAACAAAACCATACAACAGAAGCATGTCCCATGTCCCCAAACAATAAAACAAAGGTGGTGTGAGACCCACATCCTGCCCAGTGAGCTCAATAAGTTAATCATCCCTAGGACAGGTTCTGTGCACACAAAAAGCAATCATTTATGGAAAGGTGACTTTTCAAAGTAAAAAACCCTCATTGTACTGAAACCTGAAAATATTTTTCCAAAGTCTATATGACAGTCCTGGCCTGATCATACAGGGATGAGTAAACTTCCCTGCCCGACCTGGGGGAGGAACTGATGATAGAAACATGGCATCTACTCAAGAAAGACAAAGAAGGCCCTTCTCCCCC
Organism: Okapia johnstoni; assembly: GCA_024291935.2. Classification (NCBI taxonomy): domain Eukaryota; kingdom Metazoa; phylum Chordata; class Mammalia; order Artiodactyla; family Giraffidae; genus Okapia; species Okapia johnstoni. The sequence goes on along the minus strand of CM044307.1, from coordinate 121,449,271 downwards.
GCCACACTTTTCCTTTAAATATAAAACTGTAGCCCAGTAAGTTCTTGGGGCACAGCATTTCTCACTCACCTGCTTGTAAGCCTGACAGACATCCTATTCTAATAAATTGCTTTTTACCTACCACATTGCTCTTGCTGAATTCTTTTCTGCACTGAGGCATAAAGGACAATGGTACCAGAGCTCTTCAGAGCCCCTGAAGCGACATCAATAGGTTCTGACATGACCGCCTGCAGGCAAGCCCACTGGCAAGGGGTCCGCCCCTGGGTCTGCCCTGTGCACTGGGCATGCTGAACCCTGGGCATCAGCTGTGCCAGCCAGAGCAATGATTCCTAGACCCTGAGAAAGCACTAACAGCCCCCAAATCAGAGGCCTGTGTAGTGCTGGATGAGGAGGAGAGAGCATGACATGGTGGGCCGAGTGTGAGAGGCCCTTCCTGCCCCTGCTTCCTGACTCTAAGAAGCAAGTCTGTGGAGCTCTTGAGACATCTTGGGGAAGAGAAGAAGCCTTGATGACCAAGGAGATTAAATTCCCCACCAGTTTGGGACTCTGAGTTAGATTAGGTTGGTTCCCGCCCCGCTTCTTTTCCCTTTTTTTTAAATAGTGATCTTGGAGAAGCAGGAGCAACGAGCAGTAGCTTGAAGTGAGATCTTAGTTCCCTGCCCAGGAACTGAACCTGGGCAGCCTGGATGAAAACCAGGAATCCTAGCCACTCGTACAGCAGGGGCTAGAGACTAGAAGCAAAATTCCCCTGGCCCTTGCCTCCATTGAAAAGTGCATTCCTCAGGGAGGCAAAAACTGTAAAAACAGATAAAAAGTGTATTATGAGAGACACAGCACAACAAATGGGAGAGTACACAGAGAAACAGCTTGTTTAGTTAAGACAGAAGCAACACAGAGGTACACACCCAGAGAGAGCGGTTGGGTGTCCCCCCTATGAGAAGGAGCGTGGTAAAGAGGTGGTTAAGTTATTTATATGGGGAGTCTTTGCTTATCTTTGGCCAACTACCTGGTTTCTTTTTCCTGACCTGCCCTAGGACCCTCCCCAACATGCATGCACAACTTTTTTTCCAAGAAGGATTTCAGCCCAGACGCCTATATAGAGGGGCCTTGGCATCACTTGTTCTGAGATGATACCCCTCCTTCTCGACCACCAAGGAGCCTCTCCACACAGGTGCAGTGTCTCCCCTGCCCCAGGGATGAGAAATATGTGACCTCTTGATCGTCTAGTCAGGTAGGGCTTAGCCCCTCTCCATCCCTGCCATGGCCATTATCTTCAAGTGCCCTCAGGAGACAAAGCCTGGCTATTCAACCTGTTTTTGTTGCTTATTTCTAAGTGCAAACAGGAGGCTGATTGTAAATATCTAGCCCTGAGCCCACCTGCTCCTTCCCCAGGAAATGTAAACAGGAGACTAATTGTAAATGCCTACTCTGAGCCCATTTATCTCCTGCCTCAATAGGATATCTTTTGTCCACCTGGGTTTCTGGAGGAAGGCTCATACCTCCCATGCAGACAGCACTCAGAACACTATTGGCTGTCCCGGGGTGCACCCCTGAGCCAGGTGAGTATGGGCCCCACAGTCAGCCTCCTCTGTGCCCTTAGGGACGGAGCTGAGAAGACCCTGGCCTCGCTGACCTTCAGTGGTGTGTGGTAGATTATCAGTTCCTTGAACACACAAGCCCCTGCATCCTCGCTGTCTTCCCATCAAAGTGACCTCTGTAGGCAGAGTTCCCTGCCTCCAGCTGCCGTGGGCTCAGCACACAGGGAAGCCCCCCATCCAGATCCCTTTTGCATATAAGCACCCTCTGGGTCACTACTCTTCTTAGAACAGGCCTGTAAACCTACTTCCTGTGACCATTCTTCATAGGATGCTGCTGCTGCTGCTGCTAAGTTGCTTCCGTCGTGTCCGACTCTGTGCGACCCCATAGACAGCAGCCCACCAGGCTCCCCCGTCCCTGGGATTCTCCAGGCTAGAACACTGGAGTGGGTTGCCAGTTCTTCCTCCAATGCACGAAAGTGAAAAGTGAAAGTGAAGTCGCTCAGTCGTGTCCAATTCTTAGCGACCCCGTGGACTGAAGCCTGCCAGGCTCCTCCATCGATGGGATTTTCCAGGCAAAAGAGTACTGGAGTGGGGTGCCATTGCCTTCTCCATCTTCACAGGATACAGCATAGTAAAGTAAAAAGAGGTGGGGCTTGAGAGCAGAACGCTCTTGATCAAGTTCTGACCTTACCACTATGGCTAGGGCAGTCAGCCTCCAGGACTCAGCCTAAAATGGAAGTGACGGCTGCTTCCCATCTAAGGAAGTGCCAGGTAAGTGGCAAAATGCTCCACTGCTAGAAGAGGTTCTTAAAGGCAAGGGACCATCTTCTCCCCCTTCTCCCTCTAGACCTTCCTAGCGTTACCGAAAGGAATTTGTGTGTTGGGTCCAGCTGCTCATCGCTCAAAAGCCAATAAACAGGCCAGGTTGGTGGAAAGGAAAGTTTGCTTTACTTCAGATGCTGGCAACTGGAGGTTAGGCAAGGGGAAGTTTGTAGATGTCTGTCCAAAGGCCGATTCCCTTCCTGCCACTGCCCCCAACAAGCAGGGGGTGAGAGCTTTTATAGACAGGGTAGCGTGGGGGGCTATGTGTAGAAACAGCACAGTCACCTCTAACAGTCATCTTTAAATTGGTCATCAATGGTCTTACCAGCATCATCTTGATTGTTGTAGGTACAGGGCCAGTTCCAGGTTCAGTTTGTTTCCATTTCTTTGCAGTCAGTTCTTAGAATTATGGCAGCGCATGTCCTGGGTACAGTCTGGTCATCACGTAGTTATCTTCTCCACCTGGGGTTTTGGTAGCTATAAGACAGCTCATAGGATATGGCTCAGAATATTACCTATAGCCCTTGAGAAAGAACTAAAGGTCCTTGACTCTGGTTAAGGACTACATTATTATTATTTAGTTTCCTTTAGATTGCTTTCCTTTGTTTCAGCATTTCTCACTTCTCTGATTAAACTTATTTTTTGACTAAAGTTTTCCACAGGCAAAAGGCAGGCAGAGGATATGGGGGGCAGGGCAAAGACCATACGGTCCTGCTCTGTTTCACTAGAACTGGACCAGAAATCTTGGAGGGCAGGGCCTATTATTCCTCTTTATCTGAACAACACATGTGCCAGTGCTCTGCACTCTGAAATCTCTGAGCTAGAATAAACACAGAATCCTTAAATTAAAAGGGTTGTGTGCCCCTTAAATCTGCCCTTGGCCACAGTGTCTGCAGCAGCCTCTCTCCCTACTCTGTAGTGAGTCCCTAAATCTCTTTGGAAAGTATAAGGAACAAGGCAATGGCATATCTGGTTCCGGTCTGTATTTTTAACATCAAGCAAAGTTTTCTCTGGACTTTCCTGGTGGTTCAGTGGTAAAGAACCCACCTACAATGCAGGAGATGCGTTTTCCATCCCTGGGTCAGGAAGATCCCCTGGAGAAGGAAATGGCAACCCACTCCAGTATTCTTGCCTGGGAAATCCCATGGACAGAGAAGCCTGGTGGGCTCCAGTCTATGGGGTCACTGGGTCAAACAGGGCTTAATGACTAAACAACAACAGTAAGTTGTCTCTACTGTGTGAATTAACAAAGGGCACAGGATGAAGACCATGAAGAACTCTGCCAACTTTAAGCACCCACTTTCCTCATGTGCAAGGCCTTTCAGGACCGCAGCCACTCGATGCATGACTCCCCTCAGCCTGTGGGGCCAGGGGTACGTGATGCCCATGGAGAAACCGAGGGGCTGGGAGGGCAGGGATCTCTGGTTGGTCCCACTCTGCTGCCCACCCCACCGCCCACCCCCAAGAGCCCCGGTGAGCTCACGTCTGCAGTAACCTCACTGCTCATAACCGGATGCTCAGATAACCTTGGAAGCCAGGCACAGGTGAGAAGTGATGGGTGGCTCTTCAGGAATGTGAAGCCAATTAAAACAGCCACCCGGATGGCCATGGTGGATGCTGAGACTACTCCCCCAGGCAGTGCAGGCCAGGCTCCAGGTGAGGTCATTCCGCAGGCATTTATTGAGGGCCTACCACACACCGGGCTTCGAGCTGGGTGCTGGGGAGACAAGGAGGAATAGGAGGGTACAGTCTGTCCCAGACAACAGACTGTCAGAAAGCCTCAGGGGTTCTGCTGGTTAAACCCCCAGACCCCTTTTATATTCCCCAGCAACCTGAGCACCGATTTCCCTCCCATGGGCCCAAGCCCTTAGCCTGTCTCGCTTCCTTTATGAAGCATCCACAGCCCTCAATCTTCCCCTGGCCTTCTCTTCTGCTGCCTTCCTCACCCTCCCTGCTCCTGGGACAGCCTGGATTCCCTCCGCAGTGTCCATCCATAGTGCGGCCATTAGGCTCACTGCCCCCTGCCCTTGGCAGGCTTCCAGCAGAAGCCACGAAGTGAGGCCCCATGTGACTGAAGGATGGGCTCATTCCCCAGATGCCCCAGGTGAATTCCCTGTGCAAAGGGGGTCTTCAGATAGGAAAACTGAACTTGGAAGATGGGCCTCAGACAGGCAAGGGGCCTCCCTCTCTCTAAAGGCCTGTGCCCTGAGGCAGATGTTAGAAGATGATAGAAACATACATGGTGCTTGGGTAAAGCAGTAAGACTGCCTTGTGAAAATCCAGGCTTTCCCTTCAACTAGCTCCATGTCTGTATCTTTTAAGACTGCACCCCACTATGAGAAAGACACACACACACCACAATTTGTAGAGATGGATGTGGTTATTTTTCTCATGTAATGAAAAGTCAGAAGGAAAGTAGTCCAGTGCCTGATTGTGTTTCCAAATGTCATCAGCCACCTGAGCTCTTTTAATCCCTCTACGCAGCCTTCCTTAGCACACACTTCTTGCCTCGTGGGCAGAAGACGGCTGCCCCATCTCCAACATCAAGTCCAAAGTCCAAACAGGAAGAATAAGGTCAAAGCACCAGTTGAATCTTCATCCCTTATAAGGAGCTTTCCTGGAAGTCCCACACATCTCATTGACTAAAACTGTGTCACATGGCAAGTAAGGTGGGGAAACGTATTTTTCACTGAACATACTGCTGCCTCCAACGAAATCAGAATTGTGTAAACAAGGAATGTAAACTGGTATAGAGCTTGGAAGGAGAGAAGTGAAGAACAATTTCATGAAGGAGAAGGTGTGGGCCAGAAATGGAAAAAGAGGAGCAATGGCTCCTTGTTGCTTCTGACAATTAATCTTTGCTTGACCAAACTTTAGTCAGGTTTCTGAACCTTTCCCCAGGTCCATCTGTGCACGTATTATAAAATCCAGTTTTAGCATGAACTCTGATAAATCAGGGCTTCCCTCATAGCTCAGTCGGTAAAGAATCTGCCTGAAATGCAGAAGACATGGGTTCAATTCCCGGGTCAGGAAGACCCTCTGGAGAAGGAAATGGCAACTCACTCCAGTATTCTTGCCTGGAGAATCCCATGGACAGAGGAGCCTGGCAGGCTACAGTCCATGGGGTTGCAAGAGTCAGACATGACTTAGAGACTAAACCAACACCACCTGATAAATCAGCTTTGCAGGAATCCCAGGCCCTTAAAATCTGATCACCTTCCATATCTGATTGGATTCCTTGTCCTCCTCCAAGCCCCAGGTGATGTCTAATCACCATGGCCTGTCTTTAGCAAGAATCCTGTTGAGTCTGTTTAGCCAGGATTCCCCTTACCCATGATGCTGTCTCTTAGTAATTTTCCATCCACTGACCCTCACCTGCTCCTTGGCTCTAAGTTCCCACTTGCCCTGCTGTATTCAGACTTGAGCCCAATCTCTCCACCCCATGGCAAGACCCCATTGGTAGCTGCCATCCTATACCCATCACTGTATTCCCCCTTTGAAGAGTCTTCAAATAAAGACTTTCAAAGTCTGCCTTACTGTCTTCAGCGTGTCACTCAGTTCTTTTCTTTAACATTTCTCACTCTAAATGTTCTGTGGGCTGACTGTGACCAGTAGTTGGCAGGTGGCTAGACAGCAGCAGGGACATCAGCCCTCCTCACAAGAGAAGGAGAGAGGGATGGAGGTAGCACAAAGCTCACAGGTCGCTATTTTCACTTCCCATTGCAGGGCACGCCCCCAGCTCAGAATCTCTTCTCTCCCCAGCATCATCTTTATAATTTCATGTGGTTAATGTATGCTTCGGAGAAGGAAATTGCAACCCACTCCAGTATTCTTGCCTGGAGAATCCTGTGGACAGGGGAGCCTGGTGGGCTGCTGTCCATGGGGTCACACAGAGTCGGACACGACTGAAGCGACTTAGCAGCAGCAGCAGCAACCAATGTTCTTGCCTGGAGAATCCTGTGGACGGAGGAGCCTGGTGGGCTGATGTCCGTGGGGTCACACAGAGTCGGACAGGACTGAAGTGACTCAGCATGCATGCATGCATTGGAGAAGGAAATGGCAACCCGCTCCAGTATTCTTGCCTGGAGAATCCCAGGGACAGAGGAGCCTGGTGGGCTGCCGTCTATGGGGTCGCACACAGTCGGACACGACTGAAGCGACTTAGCAGCAGCAGCAGCAGCAGCAATGTATGCTTCTGCGGCAGGTGAAGCTCAACCAGGCAGTCTCTACAAAGAAACTTGCCCTTTAAAAAGTGTCCTCTAACCCCTCATGTGCATGGTGTGTGTGTGTGTGTGTGTGTGTGTGTGTGTGTCTGTCTGTCTGTCTGTCTGTCTGTCTCTAGGGCTGAGGACGCCCTGAAGCAGGTTGAGGGCAGGTTCTGTGATGCATCTTTCTACCCTCAGCGTCTACACAACTCCTGTGCTCAAAGACTAGCTGAGAGCACTGTTTACAATAGCCAGGACATGGAAGCAACCTAGATGTCCATCGGCAGACGAATGGATAAGGAAGCTGTGGTACATATACACAATGGAATATTACTCAGCCATCAAAAAAAATACATTTGAATCGGTTCTATTGAGATGGATGAAACTGGAGCCCATTATACAGAGTGAAGTAAGCCAGAAAGAAAAACACCAATACAGTATACTAATGCATATATATGGAATTTGAAAGATGGTAACAGTAACCCTATATGCGAGACAGAATAAGAGACACAGATGCATAGAACAGTCCTGTGGATTCTGAGGAAGAAGGTGAGGGTGGGACGTTCTGGGACAATAGCATCGAAACATGTATATTGTCATATGTGAAGCGGAACACCATTCCATGTTCTATGCATGGGACAAATGCTCAGAGCTGGAGCATTGGGATGAACCAGAGGGATGGGATGGGGAGGGAGGTGGGAGGAGGGTTCAGGATGGGGAGCACATGTGAACCCATGGCTGATTCATGTCAATGTATGGCAAAAACTACTACAATATTGTAAAGTAATTAGCCCCCAACTAAAATAAATAAATTTGTTAAAAAAAAAAAAACACTGTAAAAAAAAAAAAAAGACTGGCTGAGGATAGTTTTGGCTGCCAGCGCTTTCCGCCTCCCTCTTCATCTGGAACCTTCACTGGCACCTTCCCCGGTGTTTCTGGGAGACCGCGGAGCATCTCCACTGGTCCACCAGCTTCAAGCCCCGAGAGGCGCTGCTTCCCACCCCGCCCCGCTCGCCTCTCTCTGCTGCCCCGTATCGGCGCCGCCAGCTGGGCTTCGAAGAGCGCACGCGCGCGCTCACGCCAGCGTCCCGAGCTGGCTTGCGCACTGAGTGCATGCGCACCGAGAGCGTGCAGCTCTAAACACCCGAGAGGCAGGTAAACCTCCAGCGTCCGGCGGGTGGCAGAGGGGTCCGGCCTGGAGAGGAGCTGCCGGGAGTTCGTGTCCTGCAGGTCTGGGGTCTTCGGCGTTCGCTCTCGCCTGGGCGACTCTGGTGGGCTCGGAGCGCGCTTTTTGACAAGGGGCGTGAACTGAGCCCGCCTCCTGGAGCTGGGGGCGGAAGACAGTGGGGACTCTCTGAGGCCTGTTATTAATTTGGGGCTTGTTGTTTATCCGGGAAGGTTTTTTTTCCAGGGAGACACAGAGTTTGCAAGTAGCAGACAGGAGGGGTGAGCCTGGACCTCGTGGCAGCTGGGGTGCCCCGATTCCCGGGGCGATGAGGAGCTGGGCAGATGGGCAAATGCGGCCCCTGTTCCCCCAGGCTGTGTGTCGAGAGTCGGTGGTGGGTTAGGGAGCCCTGGTAGAAAAGGAGGGGCCTGGTAGAAATTGGGCAGGTGTTCAGGATCACACTCGGGAGGGGAATTTGGTCATTTTTGTGTTACACTTTTCTCATAGAGATGCACAGCCAGTAACATGCACTCACTTGCCTCTTTGCATCCTAGGACATGACACAAGGCGCACATCCTGGCCATGGGGTCCCCTCATTCCACCTATGCTCACTGGCCTTTCAGCAAGCGAAGGAAAGCAGCTGACACTGAGGATTCTCTGGCTGAACGGGAGCAGCAGGAGGCCATTGCTCAGTTCCCCTATGTGGAGTTCACCGGGCGAGATAGCATTACCTGTCTCACGTGTCAGGGGACAGGCTACATTCCAGGTGAGAGTCTTTGGTGATCATGGTAAAAGGTGATTCCTCAAGGTGAATCCCAGAATACCCACAAGACTTCTTTCTCCCAGACTGAACTTTTTTCCTTGCAGCAGTACCGCAGTTATAGACCATGCCCTGAGCAGGAACCAGCTCAGCTGGATTGATAAACTTGGGCAGGTTCCACAGCTTCTCTGCATTTCCTGATATTTGAAAGCCTTACTTTTCTTCACTTTCACTCTTCTGTTTCTTGTTTTCTTGGTTTGGAACACGTGGTTTACTCTACATTCTGCAGTTTGACGACAGGTACATTTCTTCATTGCTGGCACTCAGGGCCTGGCATGGCTTTGTGGGGGAGGAGGAGCAGACACCATCTTGGAAGCTTCTATTCAAGGAAGCAGATGGTGAATCTTTAACAACCTAAGGTCTGAAAAAAAAATCAAGTCGGGGGAGAAAAACATGCCTAGGACTGGAGCCTGGATTGGGTACAGAATTATCTATCACTGAGTTGGCTCTCAAAAAGTCTTAGCAGCTTAGATGGAGGGTCACAGAGGTTTAAAGCTAGTAAAAATCTTAGGGCTGGGGCAATGGGATGACCCAGAGGGATGGGATGGGGAGGGAGGTTCAGGATGGGGAATACATGTAAACCCATGGCTGATTCATGTCAATGTATGGCAAAAACCACTACAATATTGTAAAGTAATTATCCCCCAACTAAAATAAATAAATTTATTAAAAAAAAATCATTCAATCCAAAACCTTCATATTATAGATGAGGACACAATGGCCTAGAGAGGTAATGACTTACCCAAGGCTAGGCAGCAGTTTATAACCATGCCTCAGCTCAAGGCCATGCAGTAAAGCCAGAACAAGGTCCGAGATTGCTCCTTCTTCTTAATACTTATTTGGTTGCGCTGGCTCTCAGTTGTGGCATGCAGCATCTTTAATTGTGGCATGTGGAATCTCATTCCCTGACCAGGGATAGAACCTGGGCCCCCTGCATTGGGAGCACCCAGTCTCAGTCACTGAACCATCAGGGAAGTCCCGAGATCCTCGATTTCTCAGCTTCCATGTCACCGCTCTGGCAGCACTGATAGATGTTTTGTAATTTGTAGCACTCTCTACAGATTTATTTGTTTCTTGTTCGTGAGACCCAAAATGTGAAACTGGTATCTTAGAAACAAATAATCCCTGACAAATATATGTTGTGGCCGGCTACTGTGTATGTGAAGGAAAGTACTGTCACATGTGGGATTTATGTAACCAAAATTGTCAATTGTTTCTTTTCTAGAGCAAGTTAATGAGTTGGTGGCTTTGATCCCTCACAGCGATCAGCGGTTGCGTCCTCAGAGAACGTGAGTCGTCTGAGTCTCACATGTTAATGCCTACAGCAGTCCCTAGTCTCTTTTTTCTGTGTATGAATGCCAGTTCACTTTTTGAAAATGTTATCTGTTCTTGTAAAATTCCCCACTTCCTTTAATACTTTTTGCTCAAGCAAGATGTCTCTGCCCTGATCTCAATCTGGGAAAGGAAACTTGAAGCTAGAAACATTCTGAGGGCCGAGGCTCAAGTGAAGGAACTGAATTGGAAGGAATTGGAGAAGAGGGTGTCTGGCAGGGGAAGAGATGTTTGTGTCCACACAGCTCCTCTCATCAGCTTCTTTTCCCAGATTGCAGACAGCATTCAGAGGGCTTTGAAAGGCTTCTCCCGCTCTACCCCTTCTTGCTGGTTTGTGATTCCTGGCTTTGTGCACTTTCTTGTCCCTCTCCTCCTCGTTCCTGGTTTTGCATTTTATCTCGACCCATTGGACCTTGATATCTGACTCCCTGGGTTGGTTGTGTGCTTTGTCATTTGCAGTAAGCAATATGTCCTCCTGTCTATCCTGCTCTGCCTCCTGGCATCTGGTTTGGTGGTTTTCTTCCTGTTTCCACATTCAGTCCTCGTGGATGATGATGGCATCAAAGTGGTGAAAGTCACATTTAATGAGCAGAGGTCCCTTGTCATCCTCGCCATCACGGTAAGATTAGGGCCACCCTTCCTGGGTTGTGCACCTGCAAGTCTTATACCCAGAACACTTAATGTGTTTCCTCACTTGCTCTGACGCAGGCCACCCTAAAAATTAGAAACTCCAACTTCTACTCCGTGGCAGTGACCAGCCTGTCCAGCGAGGTTCAGTACATGAACACTGTGGTTGGGTCGTACATGACAACTAACATTTCCCTCATTCCACCTCGGAGCGAGCACCTGGTATGCCTGCTTTTAGGAGCCTGGCCCTGCTGGGCTGTGAAATGCTGTTGCCTCATTCCTTTCCTCTCCCTCTCCTCATTTCTGCTGGTAGGAACTAGTTGATGAGGAAGATCTGACAAGCTCTGTAATTATGAAAAATTAGGGAAAAAATCAGCTAAGAGTTAAGTGTTACAGAAACAAGAATTTGTAGGAGAAAACAGTTCACCAACAATCAAGAAGAGGCCTTATGATAATCTGGGGCCCATTGACCTCTCAAAAGGGAAGAGGTGGGAAGTTTTGTTAGAGGCTCATGGTCTTAGGATTAGTGACAATCTGGGGGAAATATTTTATATGTGGTAGAAGAATGCTCTCAGGTTCTTTGGTTGCTAGTAATAGAACTGTTCTGTGTCAAGCTTGCCTGGCCACAGACTGACTCTGGTGACTTGTTTTCAGGTGAATTTTACCGCGAAGGCCGAGATGGGAGGACCATATTCCTATGTGTAGTAAGGACAGTGTTCTCTCTGTGTGTGCATTTTATGGGATGAAAGGGGTTCAGAGTTGAGCTCAATTAAGGGGAGCTGGTCCTGCCTAAAGTTCCAGCCTTTTAGCCTGTGGGTTCGCTATCTTGAGATTTTTTTGGAGGATGTGTTATTTGATATGTGACTCAAGTGCTCAGAAACCCACTCCAGTATTCTTGCCTGAAGAATCCTAGGAACGGGGGAGCCTGGTGGGCTCCCGTCTATGGGGTCGCACAGAGTCGGACACAACTGAAGCGACTTAGCAGCAAGTGCTCAGATTTCTGAAAAGAGAACATTAGACCACTAGAAACATTTCCAAACTCCAGCATTTTGTGATGGGCATTAAAAAAAAAAAAACCAAACAAGAAGATAGTGATGTGGGAGGATGGAAGGACACTGTGGGGACTCGGAACCAGTGAGCCAGGACAGTGCTTAGGCCAGGAGGGCGGGTGTGGGGCAGGGGAAGCACCCAGATGGGGCTGACTGCTCCTCAGTTTGACAGTGTAACTCAGCATTCCTGCTGATTCTCCTTTTTTAAAAAAAAACAAAAAACACCTAAACTGACCATTTCTCTGTTTGTTGTTTGACAGCTTCTTCTGCACATTACCTTATACTGGAGTGCACAGCATAGTGGTCTTCATTCGGTATGTTGCTCATTTCCTTGTGCCCAGGGCCTGGACTCTCAGGCCACGTGAGCTGGCCAGCTTTGCTCGAGAGAGCCTGTGGGACCCACAAGGCAAAGAGGTTATGCTGGATGCACTGTAGGTGCAGCCACAGCAGAGCCTTGCTGTCCTTTAGATGCGGTGTCCAAGTCCCTGTCACCAGTCACCAGACTCACAGGAAGCAGTTAGATAAAGAATTTTTCCATGAAATGGTGTCAAGTTGTGTGAGTGCTTTAGAATTCTCATGGGACTAGTAAAGAGGAGAAAAGCTTTCTTAAGGCGTAAGCCCAGGGCATCCAGCCAGACTTACTCTCTAACCACACAAATTACCACATGTCATGGACCTGTAGGGTTATTTTTAGAATCATGACAATTAAATTTGCAAGTGACAGGGTCTGCTGCGGACATTTGAAATATGAGGGTTTAGAGCAGGGTTTTTTAGCCTTGTTACTGTTGACATTTGGGGCCAGACAGTTCTTTGTTGTGAGGGGCTGTTCCGTGCATTGTAGGATGTCTTACAGCATCCCTGGCCCTTACCTGCTAGAGGCTTACCTCCTCCCCTGCTCAGCTGTAACAACCCCAAATGTCTAGACACTGCCAGAAGTTCCCTGTGGGGTAAAAATGTCCCCAGCTGAGAACTACTTATTTAGAAGGTCATCTCAGGGCACAGTGTCTCTGGGGATATGAAAAGATCCTCTGACTTCCTTGTTGTGTAACCATGAAGACATGCATCTGAGACCTGTGTGTTATTGCCTGAGCTTGCAAGAATTTATTTGGGCAATCTCTCTTACTTAATTTATCTCAGAAACAGAATTAATTCTTCTCAGTTTTCTTTTCCCTAGAACTTCGGTGAAGATTTCCTACATTGGCCATGTGACCCAGAGCTCCTTGGAGACACATCACTATGTGGATTGTGGAATAAATTCCACAGCTGTTTAGAAACTGCTCTCGGTTCTTCCATGGCAGCACCTGTCAGAAGAGACACAGCTCCTCTTCCCGGGACCTGAGCCCTGTACCTGCCCCAAGTGGTAGAACCGGAGGAGAAATTGGTTCTCTCAGTCCCTAGCCACTTGAGAGGAAAAGTCCTCCCTGTAGCACCATTGACCTTTCTCAGAACCAGCAGGATCACTGCCTAGCACCTAGCCGATGCCAAGCAAATAGTAGGCACTCAAAGAAGGTTTGAAGAGTTTAATTGAGATCTTTTCAGCTGTTTGGGGGGGGCGGGTTGGTGTTATAAATTGAAATCATACCACGGTTCTAGGTTATCAGACGATACAATGATATGGAACTAGGACTGTCTGCAGCTGCAGAAAGGGCCTCCTCACAGAAGAGGCAGCAGGGAGGGAGCATTTGAATACATTGAAGAAGAAAGCACAGACTGTTCAACATGTGAACGTTTTTCATCTGTTTCCAAATGCCTAGGAACTTTATTTAAAAAAAAAACTTTTTTTTTTCTGTAGAAAGTTAAAATTGTTTTTACTAAGAGTCTATGTGGGGTGTAATTTACCCTTCAGCCATTGGCTGGAACATGGATTGGGGAGTTTGGTAAAAAAAAAAATAAACCCTGCTTTTGATTCATCTGTGTCACCTCTGATTGCCTGCATGTCTCAAGTAGGCACCTCTGGGGGACCGTAGAACAGTTGCCTGCGAAGTGGATCAGCACAGGATGGGAAGGGAAAAGAAGCCCTCTGGCTGTGAGCTCCTGTCACGGAAAGCAGCCTCCTGCCAGGGAAGCCTCTCTCTTGTCCGTCTGCCTTTGGTGGTGACAGGCTGTCCTAATGCTGTTTTAATGCCCCCTGGAGGTTGGAAGAGGTAGCGCTGTGGTGCCTGAGAGGTGAGAAGCTGCTTCTCTGAGGAGGAATAGTAGTAGTAGTGGCAGTCGCTCAGTCGTGTCCAACTTTTGCGACCCCATGGACCATAGCCCACCAGGCTCCTCTGTCCATGGGATTCTCCAGGCAAGAATACTGGAGTGGGTTGCCATTTCCTTCTCCAGAGGATCTTCCCAAGCCAGGGATCAAACCTGGGCCTGCCTGCACTGCAGGCAGATTCTTTACTGTCTGAGGAGGAATAACTTGCTGATTAAGGGGACCTGGTTTGAAGTTGTAAGTTTCTTGAACTTTTCCACCATCTTGGCCACCGCAGAGCAGGCTCCAGCTCCAGGATGGCAGAGCATCTGGGGAAGCTTGAGTAGTCGGTTTCAGAACTCCGCTAAGATAGGCTCCAGCTCCTTCACGTACTCTGGTGCTTCAGGAAATCCCTAACAACAGTAGGTGGTGGCTGGGGGTCTGTTTTTTTGCCCCCATCCCCATAGCTTGATTTTCAGTATTAATGATTTTTGCACTCGGAGTCTTTAGATGAGGCTAAATTTCCTAGCTGTTTGGCTGATTCTGACCATGATTGTGTAACCCAAAAGCTGAGTTTCCCTGTTAACCTGAATCCTTTAATGGTCTCTGTGTACATGATGATGATGACTGTTCTCTGTGTACATGATGAAACATGACTTGTATGGAGGCACATGTACACCAGTTTTGAGAACATGCCCTAAATACTTGAAGATGTTCATATTGCTTCATTTTTTTCTTTTTCCATTTTCCAAACAGCCTCCAGCATATTTTTCATGTGATTCTCAAAAAGCTACTCCTATTAGTACTTCAGTTTTGAGTAACTTTTTGTGGCCGTGTTCCTCAATAGCATTTCTTGCACCTCAACATTATCTTTAAATGCAGATATAATATTCAAATGAGACCAGTTACATTTTTAAACATAAAAAAGTCTGATCTAATGATGATATAAACTCTCATATCTGTTTATATCCTCAGTATCCCATCCTGCACTGTGGGATGCTCTCTGTTAATACTTGAACAAATGCATATAGAATTTGCTCTCGGCAATGCCAAAATAGAGGAAGTGGTTGGCTTAGGTGCCATTGCCATCACCTTTGTATTAGTACTAGATTGAGATTTGGAAGGAATGTGTTTCTTTTCAAACTTTTATTAAAATATAGTTGATTTACAATTTGTGTTAATTTCTGCTGTGCAACAAAGTGATTCAGTTATACATATATATATATATATTCTTTTTCATATTCTTTCCCATTATGCTTTATCACAGGATATTGACTTTAGTTCCCTGTGCTATGCCATAGAAACTTATTGTTTATCCATCCTATATATAATTGTTTGCACCTTATTTCCAAACTCCCAATTGTCCCCTCCCCTCCTTCCCTCCCTCTTGTCAGCCACAAGTCTGTTCTCTATGTCTGAGCCTTTTTTTTTCTGTTTCATAAGTATGTTCATTTGTGTTGTACTTTAGACTCCACATTTAAGTGATATGGTATTTGTCTTTCTGACTTCCTTCATTTAATTTCTGGGTCCATCCGTGTTGCTGCACATGGCCTTACTTTGTTCTTCTTTATGACTGAGTAATATTACCATATATTCCATGTGAGACACACACACACACACACACACATGCATAGCACACCTTCTTTATCCATTGATCTGTTGATGGACATTTAGGTTGTTTCCATGTCTTGGCTGCTGTAAATAGAGCTGCTGTGAACTATCTTTTGTGCGTGTATCTTTTGGAGTTACAGTTTTGTCTGGCCATTTGCTCAGGAGTGGGATGCTGGATCATACAGCTACTCTATTTCCAGTTTTTTTGAAGAACTTTCATAATGTCTTCCATAGTGGCTGTACCAATTTACATTCCCACCAACAGTGTAGAAGGGTTCCTTTTTCTCCACACCCTCTTCCACATTTATTATTTGTAGACTTGTTAATGATGGCCATTCTGACCAGTGTGAGGTGGTACCTCTTTGTAGTTTTGGTTTGTAGTTCTCTCATAATGATGTTGAGTATCTTTTCATGTGTCTATTGGCCACATGTATGTCTTCTTTGGAGAACTGTCTATTTAGGTCTTCTGCCTGTTTTTCCAGTTGGGTTGTTTTTTGTTATTATTTAATTGTATGAGCTGTTTGTGTATTTTGGAACTTAAGCCCTTGTCAGTTTCATTGTTTGCAAGTATTTTCTCTCAGTCCCTAAGTTGTCTTTTTGTTTTGTTTATGGTTTCCTTTGCTGTGCAAAAGCTTATAGGTTTGATGAGGTCCCAAACCACAAGAACACTATGTACAATTATATGCCAACAATACCAGGTCCCTTATAGGCTACAGTATACCCCCACTATCTGTTGTGCAACACTAGTTACTCCAAAGCAGGATCCCTGAGACCTCTAGGTCAACTGTCCTGCTAGGGTTTCTAGCCCCAGATGTGAAACAAATTATTGAAAGAATCAGTCCATTTGTAAAAATTCTACATGAATCTAGGGGTCCTAAATATTTCTCTGGGCAAAAATAATCCTTATTCTTTGCCTTTTAAAGTAAGATTCTTCACCACCTCAAGTTTCATTCTATGTTTCTTCTCTTGTTTAGAAGAAGAAACTATTTTAGAAGTTGGTCTATGATGTACCCAGGATCTTGAGTAAGTCTTCACTGGAGTCAGACTCCTGGGTTCCACGCAATGCCAAAAACTAAAACCCTTTGAGGCTGGACACTTTCATAGAGATGAGGAAGCTCCAGAAAGGGACAGTAACCTGACTGAGGACTACAGCTAGTCAGTCAGGTTTGTCCACCCAGTCCTGCTGGGGTCAAAATGTTATCTGGGAGGTTATTGTGCCTGGAGAGACCTTCTGCCTTTCCTGGGTGCATTAGGGATCATGGGAATCAGTCCAAGCCTCTGGCCCAGTTTAAGACAAGGGGGCAGTAATACTGCATTGCAGCACTGCCGCCAAGGGTGGTTTTGATCTGACCGCAGATGCAGGACTTTTGTCCTGCTGCTTCTCTTCCCTTGAGCTCCACCTTCTGGTCCATTCATCAGTTACCTATGCAGCAGCTGCTATTATTTCTAGGTTTTAACTGGGTCCCCGGGAAATGGGTGGGCTGCGAGGGATCAACTTGATATCCTGGTGCACATGGGACCCCTCTTACCCAGGGTCTGAGCTGATGGTTGGGATCTACTGAGCCATTGTAGAGTAAGTAGCTCTGACTCCACCATGGCCAGTGAAGTGAGCCAAGGGGCAGGATGGGCTTTGAGTGTGGCTGACAGGTTGGAACCAAACTCAACTATCAGCTCCACCTGTGGTCTGAGGAAGTTTTCATAAGCACCTGTGTACCTCTCCACACTGCCCCCATTAGCTCTTTTGGTATTTAGAAGTGTTGTTTAAATTATGAGAGAGCTCTTCTAATTATGTTTGCATTGTACCCTTTTAGTTTGTCATCCACCAGCCCCCTCTAGTGGAAAAGGTGTCCACTTCCTTATTTTTTACCCCACATACACGAGTCTTTGAAAAGCAAGAAGTGGAAGGCTGTCCATTCATAAGCCCACAGTTGAGAAGACATCCGTGGAAGCTTCAAGTGCCAGCCCAGGAAGTGAGGAATAGGGGCCAGGAAAAAGGAATAAGGGGTGAGTGTTTAGCCCTAACACTTTTCCTTGAACTAAAGTCTTAGGGAAAGACAGATAAGTAGGTCAGCAAGATCGTCTGATTATGTGCACTTATGGGCCTCTGTGGATTCACTCCCCTCCCCACCTCCTCCCATGGAGCATCTCTGATCTCTCCCCAGTAGCAGGATGCAGCCTGCACCCCCCCCCCCCCCCATTCCTCATCCGAGCTCAGAGCGCATCTCTCCTCTTGCACTAATCCGCCCTGGAGGTATGCCCGGGGTTTATTATGCTCAAGAACAAGCCCCTCCACCTCCGCCTCGCGCCTCCCTTCCCAAACGTTGGGTCTCTGTTTCTCGTTCACCCCTGGGCTCCACTCAGTGCCAGGGGTTACGAAAAAAGGCAAATTTGTGTGAGGGGGGCTAAACCAGGCAGTGTGGCTTCAGTCAAGAGAAGGCCTGAGGACAGCTGTTTTGTCCTGCCCACAGAATCCAGGACTCGTGGAAAATAAAGCACAAAGCACAAGCCAGTATGTACTTTCCAATAATCTTTTTGTTTTTAATATCAATTGACATTTTAAAAAATACAGAGGTGTTTGACACAGAATAGCACCATTGTGTAGGACACACACAGTTCCTGCGCCCGGCACCTGTAGGGGGCCTCTTGCCTGGGCTGGGGGGCAGTCACTCAGGGGGCGTTTGACTCACACCAGTTAGTTTCCTGTCTCTGCCTTGACCCAAAGGTCTTACAGGAAGACAATAAATAAATAGAACACCGAGATTTTATTTTGCAGTCTGCCCAGTTCAGGTCTCTTAGAGAGGGGAGCAAAGTCTGAACTGTGAGAGGGTGGGATGAATGGGCATCAGGTCAGGTCAGCCATTCAGTGCAGAGTCCTAGAGTGACTGGGATTGGAAAGTACTTGGGTCCTTTGGGTTTGCAATGGATTGTGTTGGTTCTGGGTTCAGGTTTTTACAAGAAGCAGACAGGCCCTATGTCCACACCGAATTCCTGCTCGGGCCCTCCTATGTCCATGGGTGCAATGTCAATGATGGGGAGACGTGAGGTCTTCTGTGACCGGTACTCGATCATAGTCTTGCCCCACTTACCGGTGTGTTTCTAGGGGAGAACAAGAGGAGAGTCAGTGGATGCCCTGTGATCGGGAAAACCGAGCATCACAGAACACCAAGTGCAGAACACCCTGGGGGGCTCTATTTCTCTTATGGATTGACCTCCACCTCGACTCCAGACTCTAGTCCTCAGCAGCAGAGCCTCCCCCGGCCCCTGCCCTTCTTCTCCCCATCCCCTATAGTAAGCACTCCACCGGCAAGGGCAGAGGCCCCCACACATTGCATGACTGTTCCTACAAGTCACTGGATACACTGAGGTGAGGGAGGAGAGGAGACAGAACCGACAAGCTCCTCTTCCCCAGCTGTCGCTGGTGTGTCGTCCCTATACAGCTCCTTACATGCGTGCCCCTTTAGGACCATGATGCCCGCTGTGGACCAGCCCTCAGCCTGCTCCAGCCTGAGCCCTGGGCCCCGGGAAGCTCTCTCTCTCTCTTTGGCGGCCCAGCCTGCCTGACTCACCGTGCAGCCATCCATCAGAACGGTGTATGTGAACCTGCTGTTGCCCTCAGCCCGGATTTCCACGTCGTTGGAGCCCTGGATGAGCAGAGCCTTCTTGAGGTTGCCAGCAGCTTCGTCCAGGTAGGCAATGCTGTTCTTGCAGTGGTAGGTGATGTTCTGGGAGCCCTCGGTGGACAGCAGGCGCAGGAAGGTCATCTGGACGTTGGCGGTGTTGGGAGCCAGGTTGTCATCTCCGTAGCTGAACTGTGAGGATGGAGAGCAGTGGCATGAGGCCCGGGGATGGGGGTTGCCAGCTGACCGGGGTGAGGAGGAGCTGAAGGGGGCTGGGGGAGGGGTCACCGGGAAGACACTTTTGCTTCCAGAAAGTGGAGCAGGCCTCCGAGGACCTCTTCCTCCACCTCTAAATGGGGGAAAAAAAAATCCTCTCTCTCCTCTTTCCTTCCTCTTAAGCCCCATCTCTCTCCCAAAACTGGTGGGAATGTGAGCAAGGTGCTGAAAACTCCCCAAAAGAAAGCAGAGGGAGGTTTTGAGGCGCCATCCATGGCCTAGAGCAAGTGGGGGACTCACATGGAAGCCACCGTTGATGGTTTCTCCAAACCAGATGTGTTTCTTGTCCTTGCTCTTGCTGCTCCACCAGTTCTTCTTGGGAACGCTGGCCGGGTTGGGGTAGACGCAGGTCTCGCCAGTCTCCATGTTGCAGAAAACCTTCATGGCGTCCAGGGTGCAACCCTGGTTGGGGTCGATCCAGTAGTCTCCTGCAGCGGGGAGGCAACACCGCATCGGGGCTCAGCTAGGCACAGACACATGCTCCCGAGAGGACCAGGCCTGCCTGGAGTGACAGACAGGCCTACAGGGACACCCAGGGGGAGAGGAGCAGGGTGTGAGGGCCACATGCAGCCAAAGGGAGGGGAGAAGGAGGGAATAGGCGGGGGGAACGTCCAGGGCTAAAGAGGGGTGCGAGCAGAAGGGCAGGCTCAGGGCCAGCCTGTGGATGCAACTTGACCCTGACGTCACTTCTGCCGTGTAGCCACGGCAGGACAGGGCCAAGGCTGCAGTTTCTCTGCCGTGAGATGTGGGGTGCAGGGGGACACTCATGCTAGACCCTTCCAGGTCTGACTCTGTTCTGAGTGGGGCTGGGTCCAGGGGGCTGACTGCCTGCTCTCTGTGGTGGGGGTCCTCACCGCTCTTCCACTCAGGGTGGCAGAGTTTCAGGTCTCGGCAGGTGCGAGCTGGGTTCTTGCGGGACCCCTCGGGGCTGCGGAGGCTCTCGATCTGGTTGTTGAGGGACTTGAGTGTGGCGTCCACCTCGGCATCATGCTGTCTCAGGTTGCCGGCTGCCTCGTCGGCCCGCATATACTGCAAGGGGTCGGGGCCCTTCTCTCTCTGGCCGAGGCCAGCAAAGGCGGACATGTCGATGCCAGGGCCGGGGGGGCCAGGAGGGCCAGGGGGGCCAGGGTTTCCAGGAGGACCCTGCAGCAGGAAACAGAGAAATCAGCCAGGAATGACAGGGACGCCGCCCTTCCTGTGTCCATCCCCACCTTCTAGAATGTACTATCAATAGAATGTCTTTTTCCCAGTCCCATGAGTTGGGGATGTGTGTGTACGTGCAATGGGACAGGAATAAGAAAACCACAGAATGCTCCTCGTTCTTTCATTAGCCCCTCTCTTCTGTTTCCCGTGGACCCTCTGAACCTCCAGGGGGCTCCCAGGATAAAGGGTGCTGTCACATTAGCTGTAGGTGGACTCCCCGAAAGAAGCCCTTAGCATCAAGGAGCTCCAGTCTCCCAGTGCTGGGAGGGCCCCATGCAGCAGGCCAGGGTCTGCACACTCACAGCAGGGCCAGTCTCGCCGGAACGTCCACGGGGCCCAGGAGGTCCAATGGGGCCAGGGATTCCATTAGCACCATCTTTGCCAGAGGGACCGACGGGGCCAGGAGGACCCTGCAGACCAGGAGAGAGGTAGGCAGTAAGGAAAGAGCATCAACAAAGGGAAGGTTGGGGACGAGCTGGGGTTGGGGAGGGGGCTCTCCTAGCACTAGCCACTCTGTTCCTGATTTTCCTCACTTCTCAGTCACGGAACCCCACGCTGGCCTGTGTGTTGCCGAGAGCCAGCAGGGTGGCCTCACAGCTTTCCTATCCTCCTACAATCCTCTCTGTAAGCCCTTGTTCCCAGGGGGTGCTATCTGACAGCCGAGAACCGCTCATATGTTCATCCTGGGGTCTCAGGTTCTTCTCTGGCCACATTCTCACCAAGCTGGTCCCACCTCTGCTGCCCACTAAGGCTCCCTGAGGCCTAAGGCTTCCCTGGAAGCAGCCACACTCCCCTCCTCCTCAGACACCTGCCCAGCGCCCCGGCCCCACCCCGAGGGAGGGCTCACTCCCTCTCACTCACTCTGGGGCCAGAAGGACCTGCAGGACCGGAAGCACCCTGGTCTCCAGAAGGACCCTGTGTGGAAGGAAGAGGCCAAGGTCAGAGGTCAGCACAGACAGGCCCCAGGCTGGGAGGCCTTCTTGAATGGGTATATACATTGGGAGCTGGATGCGACATGTATCTGCTCCCCCAGCCCCAGCCCCACGCCACTTCCACGTGCTCCTCCCTCCGACCCGGAGGTAGGTCTAGGCCTGGACATTTTTTAGGATCATCCCAAGTCACTTCAGCAGCCTGGGAAACTCAAGTGGTCCCTGCGGAGCAGGAGGCCCTGGGGAGCCAAGCACAGACAACAGCACTCACAGGGGGGCCGGGCAGACCCTGCAGACCGGTAAAGCCACGGTGTCCCTTCAGTCCCCTCTCGCCAGCCTCTCCAGTTTCTCCTTTGTCACCTCGGGGTCCTTGAGGGCCCTGGGAACGAGACACACAGACACAGGTTGGGTCAGCTCAGCCCAGAGCAAGAGCCCTCTGCAGGCTTCACCTGAGCCAAGGAGCCCCAGATCCCTGCAGCGCGGCCCCCACCCCCGACCCCACAGCTTGCCCGTCAGGACCCAGCATAGGGCACTCAGATACTCACTGGCATTCCCCTGGCTCCAGCAGGTCCTGCGGGTCCCATGGGGCCTTGTGCACCCTGTGGGGAGAGTGGGGGCAACGTCAGAGAGCAGCCAAGGCAGGGATGGCCCACTTCCGTGTCTGCCCATGGGCTGGGCACCGAGGCAGCTGCTCCACATCCCAGACCCAGGGTTGTCCCCGGGGGCCTGGGGCAGGGCAGGGGAGGGTGGGAGGTGGAGGAGCTCCCTGCCCACCCGGCCACCCTCCTGCACCATGGCTTTTACTGACTCAAGATACTTACAGCTTCTCCTCGGTCTCCCTGCTTGCCAACTGGGCCGGCGGGGCCAGGAGAGCCAGGGGGCCCGGGGGCTCCAGGGGCACCTGCAGCGCCGGTCTCTCCACGGTCACCCTGTCAGGAGAGAGGTCCCAGGCTCAGAGAGGAATTTCCAGAGGAGGCAAGAAGGGATGTGGCTCTGACCCCGACCCTGCCAGGCCGACGAAGTGTCCTTCCCACCCCACCGCACGAGACACTCACCTTGACTCCAGCCGCACCATCTCTGCCAGGGGGGCCGTCAGCACCGGGGCTTCCCTGTGCAAAGGGGAGAAGACACCATCAGAGCTGCCCACCATCCCTGTCCTCTGTCAGGAGTCCAGGTTCATTCCCCTCCGCCCAGTCAAAGCTTTCCCACCTAGCTTTGTCCTGCTGCTCTCCTGTGCACCCAGCTCTTAGTCTCCCTGGCCTTCTCTGTCCCGTCATGACCTTCCCATTGCATCTGGGCACTTGGGCTTAGCCCACCTTTTCACCGCCCCCCACCTCCAGGGCTCCTCTGTCCCCACAGTGGGACCTACTGCTCACCTCACGTCCAGGCTCACCAGCAGGACCAGTCAGGCCAGGAGGACCCACGGGACCAGGGGGACCTCGGTCTCCAGATGCTCCAGGGGCTCCCTGCTTGCCAGGCTCACCCTGGGGACAGCAACAAGGTGGGTGAGTGTGCGCTCTGAGGCCCCTCTCAGCCCTTCCGGGAAGACAGCTGACCATGGGTTTGTTCCAAGGGTGCAGAGCAGGTGGCCGGGCCACCAAGAACACCCAGTGAAGACCCTTCACCTGAGCCAGGCTGGGCCAGCTCGCCTGGAGGAAAGGGTGTCCCCACTTACCGAGGGGCCGGGGAGACCAGGGAATCCTCGCTCACCACGCTGTCCAGGCAGACCAACAATGCCCCTCTGACCAGCCAGACCCTGAGGACCTGGAGGACCGTCGGGACCCTGAGGGAGGAGAGGAAGGAGGTGAGAACTTGAGAAGTGACATGCAGCCGCCTCCCATCTGTGCTGCGGCCAGCTGCCCACTGAAGGGGTCAGGGTCAGCGTTCCTCCTGCCCTGCAGGGCACTTTCTGCAGCACCCCCCACGCCCTCCCGGCAGCCCCACAGCCCTGCTCCCCCCAACTCCAGGCTCTGGGAGCCCATGCCCTTTGCACCCCTTTCCCAGGGACCTTGGCCCTGGGGTGGGACTTACAGAAGGACCATCATCTCCAGGCTCTCCCTTCTCGCCAGGGGGTCCAGCAGGACCTTGGAGGCCAGGGTCACCAGCTCGGCCTGGGGGGCCGCTGTCTCCTCGAGCACCTTTAGGACCATCTTTTCCAGAAGGACCAGGAGGACCGGGGGGTCCAGGGTTGCCCTAGGAGAAGCAAAACACAGGAAGTGAGAATTCTTCTCACCCTTCCCCATCCCTCCAGGCTGCCATGACCCTCTGGAGGCTTCCTCCACAGTAAGGGCAGCTTGACCCCCTTGGTCTACCTCTTCCATCTTCGCTCCACGTGAGCTCTGGACAGCCAGCCTGGTTTCTCCAGTCGCTGCACACTCTCCCTGTTCTGACTCTCCTGCTTCCTTCCCTATGGCCTCACTCCCACCACCAGTCCTCAAGGAATTGCTCCAGCCTTGATCCCCTCAGCCCGGAGCCTCTGTGCCTACCCCCCCTGCACTTGACAGTGTTGGTGAGCCCAGTGACTTATCATCTCTCCTCCCTCTACTGTAAGCTCCCTAAGGGCAAGATGCAGACTTTCCCATAAAGCACAGTGTGTTCAAGAAATGCGTGTCCACGGTGAAGCAGAGCCAGAAGCCCCATGGCCAGCGAAAGGGCACAGCCCCTGCTTCCGGCTGTCCACGCAGAGAACAGGTCCCCATGGTCAGTTAATTGCTCCTCCCAGGTGTGGGCCTGGGCACAAGATGTGCATGGGGTTGGGTCAGACTCTGTGTCCCCTGCCTGTGCCTCCTGCTAGGGGTAAGGTAGAGTCCAGCTGCGGCGGCACTCACATTGGAGCCTGGGGGTCCGACGCGGCCAGCAGCTCCGGGGAATCCGGTGGCTCCCTATGTGAGGAGAGGGGAGACTCAGCACCTTGGACCCTCAGGAGGCCCCAGAATCAAAGGTGGGGGGGGTGGTCTCACAGGCTGGGGTGGAAAGAGGCAAGGGGCTGTACAGCAGCCAGGGGAGTTAGAATGGGAGAAAGGGACCCCGGGGTGTGGCCACTGCCTCTCGCTGCGGCAGCTTCTTGCCTCTGCAGGGGAGGATTGGACTGGGGCATTCAGACTTTAGGGGCATCCTCTCTCCTACCTGGCTGTGGGATGGGTGGGGGCAAAAGTGGGTGAGAAGGAAGGAGGTGGGGTGCAGCCTCTGGGGCCAAGTCTTCCCTGTGAGGCCCAGATGTGTGTGAGAGAAGCTGCCACTGCCCCCCAACCCCAGTGCCCTCCACCGGGCCCAGCAACAGTGGGGACAGGGGCCTGACTTACTGGGGGCCCTTGAGCACCTCGGGCTCCTTTAGGACCAGTCACACCAGTAGGACCCTGAGGAGGAAGGAGGGAGACAGTGAGGCCCAGTCATCCTGACCACAGACTCCTGAAAGCCGGGACCACAAAGATGCAGCTTTGTCAGCATGAACATCCCAGCCTGGAGAAGCTATCACAGGCGGGCCTGCTACCCTGATCAATAGAAGACTCATGTTCTAGGAGATCTTGGGAAGAGAAGCCCATTAGGCTCAACCAGGGTCTCCCAGGAGACTGGCTGCTCCATCCTGAGCTGTATGTATACAGCTGTGTTCCCTCCCCCAGCCCCCACCACGCACCCACACCCGTGACAACGAAAGCCAGGGTAGTGTAGCTCCTTGAACCTGCCATCCCTGAGTACAAACTCCTCCCTCCTGCAGCCTCTGCCCTCCGCCTCGGCTGTAGCAGCCAGGCCTCCCAGCTGCCTTTGGCCTGCTCAGGCCCCTCGCCCTGTGCCCAGCCTCCCTGTCCTGTGGGGTCAGCTCCCAGGGGAGCTCAGTTTTACCCACCTGAGGCCCAGGAGCTCCAGAGGGGCCCTGAGGACCGGGGGCACCCGCATCACCTTTCTGGCCAGCCTCTCCTTGTTCACCTTTGGCACCAGGCTGGCCGTCAGCACCCTGGCCAGGGAAGGAGGAAGCCAGTGAGTGGGGGACAACAACTCCTCCCAAAGGGCCAGAGACTCTGTGTGAGTGTGTGTCCACCCTGGGTCTGAGCGCCCGCTCTGAGGTCGGACTATCACATCGGTGTGGAGGGAAAGGAGCCATTCCCCTCCTCTTTAAGCCCTGTCCCCCCCTCCCCCGTGGGCTGGGGAATGATGCGGGGCTGACCAGAGTAGAAGGTGTGGCAGGGAAGGTGGACAGAGATACTCACAGGGGGACCAGCGAATCCAGCAGGTCCAGGGGGGCCGGTCTCTCCACGTTCACCCTGTGAGGAAAGAGGCCCGGAGCGCAGAGGCTCAGCTGCCTGCCTGCTCAGTTCCCTCCTGGGAGCCCGGAGCCCACCCTGGCCCAGCCTACTGCTCAGTAACCCGCAGAGAAAAGGGGTCAGGGAGCTCCATCCTAAACAAACCGAACCAGGTCAGAAGGCCTCCTGTGGCCAGAGGGTCTGGGGACCTGAATGCCCTCCACCGTGATCACATCATGGGAGGGAGGTGCGTGCCTTCTCCCTTTCGTTTCTCATCTCTCCTCCCATCCCTAGACCCAAACTGCAGGGAGGGAGCCAGACCCTTGCAGGGCCAGGCTCCGGGCAGATACTCACCGGGGCACCTCGAGCACCAGCAGTTCCGGCAGGACCAGGGGGTCCAACTTCTCCCTAAGGTTTGGGGGGACAAAAGCCAGAGATGAGGGGTGTGGGTTCAGAGGCGGCCCTTCCAGAGCAAAGTGCACCCAGGAAGCAGTCCTGATGGCGGGTAGGGGCCCCGGCCTCCCCAGTGACGGGCAGCCTGTTTTCTCGTCGCTTCAGCCACACCTGTGCCCTCCTCAGGGCCTCGAGAAAGACACCTGTCCCCCGCCCCTCTGCTGCTCTCGATGGCGCGCACCGCCAGGACTCTGCTGCTAGGAAGGCCTCTACCCTCACTCCTTATAGCAGTTGGAAAAGAGGGTGACAGCTGTTGATCGAGGGGAGGAGAGGAGAGAGCAGTCTTTGGCAGGAGGTGAGAAGGAGATCTGATGGGGGCAGAGTGAAGAAAAGGGTCCATGACTCACCTTCTCACCGTTGGCACCGGCTGGGCCAGGGGGTCCAATGGGGCCAGTCAGACCCTGGGAAGAGAAGGCCAAGTGAGGGGCCGGGAGAGGCAGCCAGGAACGCGATGCCCAGCAGGGAGCCTGGGGTCCCCACACCCAGGGGACCTTGGTGTGTCCTTCCATGGCCCCCAGAACACCCTTTCACCCTGGGGTCCCAGTGTTGACAGGCAAGTCCCTGCGAATGCCCAGCCCACACAACTGAGACAGGACCAGGGACCACGCTCACACACGGCCCCTCTGTCCCCTGAGTGCGTGGGATCCCTGCATCCGTCCCCATCCCAACCCCGGGGAGCCTGCCACCAGCATCCACTTACTCGTCCACCGTCCTTCCCGGGGGCGCCCTCGGGCCCTTTCTCACCAACATCACCCTGTGGAATACAGAACACGGGCCACCTCAGGGAGGCACTCCAAGACCCCGTTTTCCAGCTCAGTATCCTCCCTGGACGGGGTTCCAAGTGGGGGTCAGAGCCTGGCCAAGAGGGGTTTGCTGTGCTCTCAGGGTGGCTGATGAGGAGTAAGAGAAGTGAGATGGAGGGATGTGTCAGGGGATGATGTCACTAAAGGTCAAACAGCCATGGAGGGGCCTCTACGTTCCTCAAGAGGGTGACTGGGTGCCGTGGGGAGTGTGGGGGAGGCCTGCTCAGCCTGGTACTCACCCTGTCTCCCTTGGGTCCGGCGATACCAGCTGCTCCCCTCTCACCGGGCATGCCCTGCAGACCTGGAGGGCCCTGAGCCCCAGGGGGGCCAGCTGGGCCAGCTGCGCCCTGTGGGGGAGAGGACTCTGTGGTGGGCAGCTCCTTCTCTGGGCCCCCCCAAGCCCACTTTCCTCTTCTTCCTCTGCCCAGACCCCTCTGGGTCTCACCCTCCATCCCTCCCTCCTTCCATCTTCATCCCCCAAGCCCCCTCTCCTTCCACCCAGAGGACCACACCCGCCTCACTCACTTTTGGACCATCGGTGCCAGGAGTTCCGGGGAGGCCTCGGGGCCCCTGGAGGCCCTGGGAACCGGGGGAGCCACGTTCTCCTGGGAAACCTCGTTCACCCTGGAGCAGAGACACCACAGAGCAGTCAGGCAGAGGCCAGAAGAGAATAGAGAGCCAGGGAGAAGCAGGGAGGGAGGAGCGGAGCTCAACTGGGTAGATGGGGAGGGGGGCCAGGACCGGGGCTGCGCTTCTGCTGGGACAGGCAGGCAGAACTGCTCAGAGAGGCCACTTGGGAATGGCCAACAGGACACTCACCCTGGGACCCACAAGGCCAGGAGCTCCAGCTTCACCAGGAACGCCCTGAAGATCAAAGAAGAATGTGAGAGAGCAAGGTTTTTCTGTCCCAGAGCCTTGGCCGAGCGGCCCTCCTGCTAGCTGCTGAGCTCAGACTGTGGAGATCTGGGCTGTGGGTCCCAGACCCTCCTGCCTCACTGGGCTCCTTGTTCCTCCTCTTGCCCTTGCCTCCTGGGCATCAGAACAGACCTTCCCACCTAAACAGGCTGCAGGTTCACAGAGCCGCATACTCACCTGGTCACCTGGTTTTCCACCTTCACCTGGGGGGCCGGGAGGGCCAGGAAGTCCCTAGAAGCCAAGGTGACTTAGTTAGGAAAGGAGTGAGGTTGCTGCCTCACCCTCTGGGGAGACCAGCACAGGGCAAAAGTTGGGGTGCAGGAAAGACCCATTCCCTGGCCCCCATCAAGGGGGCGCTGCTGCCACCCCAGAGCCCTGGAGAGAGAATAAACAGGAAGCCGGTCCAGTCACCTACCTGGAACCCAGATGGCCCAGGAGCACCCTGCTCGCCTCGTTCACCAGCTGGTCCCTGCAGAGGAAGACAATAGTGAGCTGAGCCAGCTTCTGGAGAGCCTGGGCACCATATCCAGGGCTAGAGGGGCCAGGGGGCCACCCACGGCAGGCAACACCCACCCTCACTGCCCACTGTTCTCCCACCAGTGAGTGACCCGCATCCCGGACCACCAGGGCAGGGTCCACACTGCCTCTGCTCAGGCTGGGTCAGGGGTCCTGGATCAGCCCAGATCCACATTTGTCAGCTCCATCACCCCCCCCTGCCCCCCCCAAAGCCCCTGCCCACGGGCTACCCGGAGAAGCTGGGCGGGTACTTACAGCGGGTCCAGGGGGGCCTGCAGCACCTGTCTCACCATCTTTGCCAGGAAGACCCTAGCGGGGAGAGAGAGGGGCAATATAATGATACACTTCTCCAGTTCTGCAGACCCCAGGACCGGGCAGGTGCACTATGTGGCTTACAGTTTCCAGCCAATCCTCTGCCTGAACTCCATTTCCCCTTCTCCCTTCCCATCCCCCTCCTTTCCCTCAGTCCTTCTCAGCATAGGAGCTTTCTCCACCTCCCTGGCTGCTGTCAGCCACCCACGTCTCCTGATGTGGACTCCCACAGGGCCCAGAGCAGCACGGGCTCAGCCATGGGCATCATGCTGCCAACCAGGGGTCCCAGGAGCATGCCACAGGGATGCTCCCTCCCTACAGGTATCCAACAAACACCCAGGGTGGGCAGTGGGGAGGTACTTACTCTCAGACCAGGAGCACCAGGCAGTCCTTTCTCACCAGCTTTGCCAGGCTCACCCTGGAAGAAAGAGGGCAGGGCCATGAGGTGGAGGGCTTTGGTGGGAGTAGAGGTATGGCTGGCTGAGGAGACTGGGGTGTGGGGCCACTGCCTGATGGACAGTAAAGGCTAAAGTCGAGGATCAGCACCTCTCTTATGCTCAGAGGTGTGAGCTGATAGCACTGATCCGGGGATCAGTGTCATGGCTGAGATGTTCTGAGGGCTCTAAAGAGCTCTGGGATTCCCCTGATCACAGGCACTCCTCGGGGCGTGGAGGTCCGAGCCACCCAGAGCACCATGGATCTCGCTCATTACAGCCCTTGGGTCAAGTCTGTTTGGGAACCAGCCCTTTCCCCCGGGGCATGGAGGCAGCAGCACCATGTGGAAGGAAATGGAAGGGCACACCTGCCCTTACTTACATTGGCACCTTTGGGGCCAGGGAAACCCATGACACCAGGCTGCCCACGAGCCCCTTGAGGACCTGGGGGTCCAGGGCGACCATCTTCACCAGGAGCTCCCTGAAAGAGAGGACACCATTCTCAGCACATGGACACGAGACCACATTTGTCCATCTACTGAGTGCAGGCTCAGGGCAGGTCACCGGCCAGACAAACAGCATGTAGGATCGACCAAGGTCACAACCGGCAGCCCACATCACACACGGGACTCATCAGTGACAAGGCACTGCTTAGCTTAGAAGTTTTGTTCCTGAAAGTACACATCAGGCTTTGTCTTCCCCAAAGGAAGGCCCAAATGTACAAGGGGTGGCATTTTTAGAACTTGCAGCCACTGCATAGGCCACATCTGGCCACAGGACCTATCATCCCATCCATTCCCCTCCCCAATTCTCAAAATTCACAGGCTGCCCCCACCCAGCTCCTGTCTCTTTTCCCACCTGCCTCCCCAAGAGTACCCCCCAACCTCTCCCAATGACCCCAGAGGACGGACTTACGGAAGGACCAACTTTGCCTTGAGGACCAGCATCACCAGGGCGACCAGTGAGACCCTTTGTTTAGGAGAGAGAAGGGGATGGGTGTCAGCACAGGGTTGGAGGGACCAGGTGGAGTAGGGTGTGAGTCTTCTCAGTCGGAAGCTGAAAACAGAAGCATCTCTGCTACCTACCCGGGCTCCAGGAAGGCCAGGCTCTCCGGGACGGCCAGGGTCACCATTGGCTCCTTTGGGACCAGCAAGGCCACTGGGTCCTCGTTCTCCAGGGGCTCCCTACACAAGAGGCAGAGGGTCAGCAGAAAGCCACTTGACCAGTGATGTGTGGACCCCAGTCCTTGTTCCCCCACTCACCTTGGGACCTGCCAGACCATCCTGACCTGGGAAACCACGGTTGCCAGGAGCGCCCTAGGAAGAAGTGGAGGGGAGAGGCAATGAGTTAGAGAGGCCCTTGACCCAACTGTGGCTGAAGAGAGCCTAGTCAGGATCCAGGTGTCCATCCCACCAACCCTCCAAGCACAGTCTCTGCAGAGCAGAAGCTATGTGCAAGCATGCCTACTAAGTCACTTCAGTCGTGTCTGACTCTGCGACCCTATGGACTGTAGCTTGCCAGGCTTCTCTGTCCATGGTGATTCTCCAGGCAAGAATACTGGAGTGGGTTGCCATGCCCTCTTCCAGGGGATCTTCCTGACCCAGGGGTAGAACCATGTCTCCTGCATTGGCAGGCGGGTTCTTTACCACTCACACCACCTGGGAAGCTCCAGGTGCAAGATTCTGAGAGATTAACTTCTTGGACCTGCCCCCACCTTTTGGAAAGGAACTCTCACTGCTTCATGTCATCCAGGGGTGAGGGACACAAATAAGGAGTGTGGAGGTGGGTGGAGAAAAGGAATATGAGGTCCACAGACTTGACAAAGACCCAGAGCCACAGGAACTCAACTTGCATCTCCAGGGCACACCCCAAAGAGCGTGGGGAAGGACTCCTGGCCCACTTACTCTTTCTCCAGGGGGACCGGCGGGCCCAGCACCACCAGGTTCTCCACGGGCACCTCTTTTCCCTTCTTCACCAGCAGGACCAGGGGCTCCTTGGGGACCAGCAGGGCCCTGAGAACCAGCATAGCAGAGAAACAGGGTGAGTCTTTGCCTGGCCCTGGGGCAAGCACAGGCCTGGCACGAGGGGGAGGTGGCTACGGCTGCTGTTTCAGGGCTGGGGGCCTGGGGAAGTGAGGTCACAAAGGATCAGCTGGGTGAGGAGAAGTGGCCCAGTGGGAAGTCAAGCTGGTCAAGCCAAAGATGGCAGATGAGACTGCATCAGCTTTTCTGTCACATCTCATCACTGGATACACCCTCAGAGGACCCAGGGTAGGGGACACGCCTGCTGTGGAGGTGGGCAGTGGGCCAGGGGTGGCAGCTAGGTACTCACCGGTTCTCCCTTGGGGCCTTGTTCGCCTTTGAAGCCAGCAATACCAGGCTCACCCTTAACAAAGGAGAAAAGCAGGTTCTCACACTCAGTTCTCCCCACGGCCCTAAAAATCCTCCACCACCCCCACTCTTAAAGGCAGCCCGCTAGAGGACACTGTGAGCTCAGGAAGTAGGGGTGGCGGGTTTGACTTTGGGGCTGTGGGTGGGACTTGGAGTTCACTTGATCTTACCGTTTGACCTTTCGGGCCCAGAGGACCAGTTGCACCTTGAGGGCCGGGTGGACCACGGGGTCCAGGGAAGCCGGGAGCACCAGCAATGCCAGGGGCACCCTGTCAGCATGAGCAGAGAGAACGGCATTAGGAGGGGAGCGGGAGGAGGGACTGACCCCACCCGGAGGAGCTGAGTCTGAGGGCAGCACTCACAGCAGATCCTTTGGCTCCAGGGATTCCATCAGTTCCAGGGTTGCCCTGAAAAAGGAGACAGTGCGTTATAAGATAAGCAGTGAAGAATACATTCCCACCTCTCATCACGCTCCCAGGCCCCTGGTCCATTCCAGGCTTGGCCCTGCTGGACACTTCAAGGGAGGATGGGTGGTGGAGGGAGACATGTCTCTAGAGGCTGGTGGCGGATGGCAGGCATTGAGCCAGAAGGAAAGTTTGATGATTGAGGCGCCAGTTGCCTCCGCAGAGTCAAGTGTGCCAAGGCCTCAGACCCCAGACGAAAGAGGAGCTACACTTACAGCGGCGCCAGCTGGCCCAGGTGACCCAGGAGTACCCGGTTCACCGCGAGGACCTTGGGCGCCTTCAGGACCTCGAGCACCGGTGGGGCCAGCTTCACCCTGGAAAGAGACAGGGAAGGATGCAGTGAGGACAGGTCAGGGGGACACAGACCCCGTGGGCAACAGTTCAGGACAAGCTGTACACACATACCGAAAAGTTCTGCACGGGAGCACCCGGGTTCCCATACAGGCTGCCTGGCTGAGCCCGCTGACCTGATGACTTTCTACCCACCCCACTCTACTCTCCATCTCCCCCCTACATGGTGACCACCACAAGCAGGCACATGGGTTCATGTTACAAGCTGGGCTTTGTGCTGGTTCCATCAGCACTCATCAGAAAAGCCTGAGCTGGGCAGCCTGCCAATCCAGCATTGCGGGATGATGGACAGATGGCTGAGATGGTTAGGTACCTTTACCTCCCCTTCCCCACCTATTTTCTCTTTTATTGAGGCTCTTGAACATCTCAGCTCAGGGCACCACTGGGCTTGTATCTGGCTAATGTGAACCAGGCTCTGAGTCAAGCCTGTTTGAAGAAAGCCAGCAAGCCAGGGCAAAAAGCAAGCTCG
The DNA here is from genome assembly GCA_024291935.2 of Okapia johnstoni. Lineage (NCBI taxonomy): Eukaryota > Metazoa > Chordata > Mammalia > Artiodactyla > Giraffidae > Okapia > Okapia johnstoni. Next base: position 121,416,556 of record CM044307.1, on the reverse strand, counting down.
GGGACCAGCGCCCCGACACTACTTTTCCCAAAACGGCTTCTGCTTTTCCTTTCATTTTTTCCTGAAAGTTACAGCTGGCCATGAGCTGGGCTCTCTGGACGGTGGAGTCCCTGGGGAGGACTGCTAACCTGGAGGGGGGGCACGGCCTCCTCAGGTTTCTTCTCGGAACATGCTTGCTTTACTTTTGTAACTATTATTTTCTAAAGGTCAGGCCCCCCAACCTTCTGCTGTCCCTCTTCACAATGGGTCTCCTTCACCCAGCTCCTGGGGCCTCAGACTCTGTCTGGTTGCCATGGAAACCCCCAGAAGGGGAAAAGCAACCTGATGCCAGTGACCACATGGAGGCTCCTTATTCATCTCCTGGCGGCACCAGGAGAGAATTCCCAGGGACGCATGCATGTTAGAACCCCTCCTGGGCCACAGGGGCCATTCCCTGAACTGGCTGGCCTCCCACTGGCCTCTATTAATCCTTGGAAGAACTCTATTAACATGGCTTTGGAGAGACAAGTCCCCCCCCACCCCGCCCCAGCCGCCCAGATGAAGCAGGGGTGAGAGGGAAGGATGGAACCATCTCTGCGCCCACTTCCCTCCAACTCTCTTCCGGGTCTAAGTCAGCCAACCTTTGCCTTCTTCCCTCAGTTTCCTGATCTTCGGTCCCCTTCCAGGTCTCAGGGGTCCCCCCATCTTTTTCTGCCTTGTCCCACTCTGAAGCTGTAACTGTATCTCCAGCTTTTTATCATTCCATCTTACTTTCCCTTCCAGCTGGTGACTCTGCAAAATGCCTGGCTCTTTCCTTGCTTCCATGGAGAGCAGCCGTGGGGCGAGGGGTGGGGACACTCCTCCAAAGGGAAGGGGGGTCATCCGAGGGGGCAGTCAGCAAGGGTTATGGGGGAAGGGGGGGTCCTGACTCGACAAGCAGGACACGCACCTTGGCGCCAGGAGCACCGGGGAAGCCAGGACCGCCAGCAGGACCCACGGGACCCTGGAGGAAGCAAGCAGATACAGAGGTGAAGGCCCCGTCTGGGCAGACTACCTCCAGCCTCCAAAGCAAGCCACCCCCTTCACCTCACATGCCTTCCCACCTTTGTACCGATACTGCTCTACATCCACTGTGGCCGGAAGTCCCTGGATGAAAATTGTCCCCACTGCCAGTGTCCCCAAGCCTGGCTTGGGGAAAACGCATTTCTGATGTGGTATATAGTTTCTGACTATATACATGGTGAGAATCAAGTAGTTCTTGCACCTCCCTCTCTATCCCTCCCCAGAAAAACTACCAAAAGTGTAGCTGAGAAAATCGAATCATTGCTTCAAAGCTTGTTACCAACATACTCCCTTAGTAATGAAAAGTTGTTCCTTCTTTTCCAGAAGAATCCAGAGCATGACCTGGATCCTGAGTAAACACTGCCACTTCATTGGGCGGCTGTTTGGGACTCAGATAAATTTGCCGGGGGTGAAGTGAACTTACCGGAGGCCCTGCAGGGCCTGGTTGACCGTCGTTGCCTCGAGCACCCTGTGAGCGAGAAGGAAGCAGCCGTTATGAGAGACACCCACATATGCAATCCCTCTCACGGTGCCCCAGGGCTGAGCAGGAGGCTGGCAGGTGTGCACTGCGGGAGGAAGCAGCCCCAGGACCCTCCATGGTGGCTTTGAGAACTGGGCCTGCAGTGGGCTTGTTCTCAGCCTCACAGAGCTTGGGTAATTTTCCAGCTACTCCTTCATTTCTTAAACCCATTTAGACCCCAAGTATCCCCAAATTCAAGACCATGTTATCATTTAAAGACTCAGTGAAAATGAAAACAGCCAAGCAGCGATTCTGACTCAGTTCTTCCCGCCTGTTGCAGCAGAAAGCCCTTTCAGGACTCGGTTAATCTCTTTGGTCAACTCTTGGATCTGTGTCCCCATCCCCAACCCACAGAACAACCTGCTTCTATGGAAGAGAGAGAAGCTGTAGAGTGTCTGCTACCAGCTCAGGAAGAAGCTTGGCGATGGGGACAGGGCACTGGGCACAGCCCAAGGACCAAATTTGTCCTGAGACTTCTTTCACAGACAGGCAAGGCTGCCAGCTCTTCCTCTGTAGGCCATGCACTTTGAGGATGAGCACCTCCAGGGTCTCTCTCTCAAGGCCCCTCTGGGTCCCGGGAATCATTAGGCTGGGCGGAGCTGGGCCGGGCACCTGGTCCTTGGAAGACCTCAGCTGAGCCCCACTTGCCTGCCTCTGCCTGTCCTGGGAAGCTGAAGAAGGATGCTTTAGGGGGAGCTCCTGTTTTAAATAAGACTCAAGTCTTTCTCCTGGCTGTGGTCTGTTTCTCATGACTGAGACTCTCCCAGTTGGCATTAACCAGGGAAGCAGGAGAAGACTTAACAGAAGAAAATGTCACAGGGAACATAAAGCCTCAGCATTGGCCAGAGCCCCTTCTGGGCTGGCTGCTTTGCAAAGCACCCTCCCTCCAGGGGTCAGCCAGAGGAGAGGCCTGGGCTGCTTGTGAGCAAGGGGAGTGTGGTGCTGCCCAAGAGGCCAGAGTTGGACAGGCATCCAGGGCTCCCTCTGCAGGAAAGCTGGGGAGTGGGCACCATCTGGCCCAAGGTGGGGGGCACATGACCACAGCCCAGCCCAGCCCCTGGCCAGCCCTGGACACCAGGCCTGCACTGGGAACTATGTGACGTTGTCAATCTTCCATGCCAAATCCTATGCACACCCTGCCAGTGTAACTACCGTAGGGACAGGAGTCAGCAAGGAGAAGCAAGAAGCAGGGCCGACTGGAGGAGGAAGGAGAACAGGAGTGCAAGGTTATCTGTGCCCCTCATGGAGTATGGCCCCCATGACTCCAAGCCCGGCCAAAAAGGCACACAAGCCAGGTGTGGACAATCTGTAGCAATCACAGTACTTCTTGGCAGGCCCAGGGCTCTCTAATCCCCTCATACAAAGTGACCCGGGGACAAGCCACTTCAACAGCTCTGGCTGACAAATGGGGGTCGAGACTGTGTGCTATTTCACTGATCTGCTTCTGAGGGAAATTTCTGCCAAAACAGATACATTATCTGGACAGCAGCACAACCGAGGGAAGCTGATTTACTTTGGCCGGTCCTGCAAGGACCCATGAGGAGGGGCCTCAGAGCTTGGGTGGCTGGGGTGTGAAATCAACAGAGAGCATAATCTTTCTTAAACACAGCTTTCATCGCATCACTCGCCTGACCAGGCGCCCACAAGGGCTCTCTATTGCTAAGGGATCAAAGCTAAACACCTGCACCCACCACTGCTACAAATCCCCACACTCTTAACTCCCCCATTAATGAGAGGCCACCGGAGTCTGAGGCTGCAGAGCACGGCTTGTCTTAGGTGAGTTAACCATTCAGTGCCTCAGTTTCTTCTCCTCTAAAAGGGGGAGGACAACAGAATCCACCTGGCAGGATTCGAGGGAAGGTTGGATAAAACAAAGCATCTGGGTATTAAACAGAGGAAGTGCCCGTGAAGCAGTGGCTACTGGTAAATCACAGTGTCACCAACAGTGCAGTAATGTAAACTATATGAGTTGACCCTAGACTGTTATACTTTTCTAGGGCAGCATCTAAGCGACCAGAAAGAACTAAAAGGAACACAGTACTATAGCCAACTAAAGTCTGTCCATAAATTCAAACAGGATTGATTGGGGAGTGCGTGAGACTGTCGAGGGATTACCTGAATAATCTAGACTGGTTAAAGAGACTCTGTCCTCACCCGCCAGCTCTCCCATGGCCTCCCCCTTCCCCGCCAGTCCTCTGACTGTGCAGACCCAGCCAGGGGATTTGTGACAGGCACACTCAGAGTGAATCCTCATGGGAGGATGATACTGTCTACACCTCATGGGGTTGCTTTGAGGGTCAGGTGAAATAACCCTGAATGCAAGTGCCTCGTGAACTCCAAAGAGCTGGGAAAATGGTGGCTCTGGGTCTTGTCAATTACTCACTGCAGCGCCGGCAGGGCCAGTCCGTCCTCTCTCACCAGGCAAGCCTCGGGGACCCTGGAACACACCAAGAGGCACAAGCATGAGTTGGTTCAAGGACCGCTTGGCACCATCACTTAACTTGCAGGCCCTTCGCGGACAGTGGAGGGGAGGGAGCTGGTAGCACCCAGGAGGCAAAGGTGTGGACACCCCTGGTCCCGCCTTCCTGATTCAGGACCCTCCTATCACACCAAAGGTTTCTCTGCCATGGCAGAACACACAGGTGCTCCCACTGTTACCTATTAGGAGCCTTGTTATAGGCACATCTTGCTCCTTGCGATAGATGAACTCCCCCAAATGTTGAAAATAAACAGAGTTTGTAAAAATTGAAGCACACCTTAAGTGTGTTAACAGGGTTATTTCAAAGAAATGCTGGTGAGCCCTTACACAAACCATCCACTTGACACACTTTACTTTTTGCTCATAATCGAATCAATCTACAAAACTGAATATCTACTTTGCCCAAAGGGAGTGGTGGCATCTACAGTGGTGCCATCTGCTGGGCTTTAGAAGGTGTCTCAAGAGTGTCTGGAAGCCCTTCAGGGGGTGGTACTCATACTCACCATTGGGCCTGGAGAACCGTTCTCACCTGGGGAACCACTCTCACCCTGGAAAAAAGATGCAGAGGGTCAGTGAGCAGGGCCCCCACTGCCAGCCCGCAAGACAATTCCCATGGAGGAAGCCAAACATTCTGGTCATCTCAGCTAGCATTGACACCTCCAAGCTTTAGTTCCGTGAGGGACAATTCCCAGAGCTCTCCGGACCTGCTGTTCATTCATTAGGATGTAGCGCTGGGTGTTCCTAACCCAAGCTGTTCAGACGTCCTAACTCCATTGAGCTCAGCGGCATCTCCTCATCATCCGTCCCCCATGCCCATGTGCTTCTTGGTCCTTACCTTCACGCCTGGAGCACCAGCTTCTCCCTTAGCACCATCTAGACCTGGGTAACCCTACGGGACAGGACAAGACTTTCAATTACACTTCTGGGAAAGCCGAAGAGGATGACTCATGTCCCCCCCAAGACTTTTTTCTCCCTTAGTCAATCTTTTCCTTCCAGCACTCTCCCCCCATGATACTTACTCTGTGACCTTTGACACCAGGAAGGCCAGGGGTTCCTGGGAAGCCGCGAGCACCCTGCAATCCAAAGAAGAGATGTTCAGAGCACTGAGCAGAACCAGGTAAAGGCTGCCTGATGGGAGAGGCCTTGAAGCCAGGTCCCTGGGTGGCCAGGAAGCAGGGGAAGCCCGGCACCAGGAACATCTTTTGGTCACTCCCAGAATCCCCCTCTCTGTGCCTCACCCCAGCTTAGGCAAGTGGGTGTCAACATCTGCCAGCACCCCTGGACGCCCCTAGCCTGTGTTAGGATCAGAGACACGGTCATCAGCATGAAAGTGTGACATATGTGGGGACCGCTGGAACTTTAGGAGCGAGCTATCGGAGCTGGACAAGCTGGGTGGGAGGCCACTCATTTGTTGCAAGGACGGAGACGCTGGGAACGAGACTAGAGACTGGGAAAGGTGGGCTTTACCTGAGGACCAGGAGGGCCTCTCTCGCCAGATTTTCCAGGCTTTCCAGCTTCACCCTGAAGGGGGAGAGATATACCTCAGCTTCCTCAGAAGACACATTGGCATCATTGGTGCACTCTGGCATGTCATCACTCCTCCCAGCCTGCCATGCCTTTGCCCACCTGCTTCCTCATCTCCCCCAACCCTTGCAGGTCCCAGGCTTCCCTGAATGCCTTCCCTGCCTGTGCCCTGGGCAAGCTCCTCAGCCCCCGACAGCCTCCAGCCTCCCCTGGTGGGCTCACTGTCTCCTCTCATAGGCGCTGCTGACCGGCCTGTGTTCCCTAACCTCAGAGACGTTCACTGGCTAATGGGATTCTCACGAGCAGCTTCAGTGCCAGCTCTCCTCTCTCCCCTTCGTTTATATCCCTTGCAGACATCCTGACTCAGCCTGAGCTTTCCCCAACTCATTTACAATTAAGATAATCTTGGGCTGTTGAGTGTTTCTCTTTTGTTTTTCCTTCTCTGCATCTTTCCCCTTGTGTTTTCCCTCTCCCTTCTCTCACTTCTCAATTTCCCTTCCTGGAGCTAATGATGTTTTAATTAGTTCTCTTCCCAGTGGGTCCAAAGCTGTCCCCAAAGGTACTTGCAAGCTAAGTTGCCAGTGGAAATGTAGACAGTGCGGTGTCCGAATCTCCCACCGACTAGCCCCGCCCCCTGGGCCAAGTCGAGGGTGCATCCGCCCATCACCAGCCAGCACCCCCTCTCTCCAGGCCCTTTCAAGTGAGGCAGCCACTTGATTGACTCAGGTGTACTCACATCATCACCAGGTTTCCCAGGGGGGCCAGGAGGACCACGGGGACCCATGGGACCCTACAAACAAAATAAGCGAGCTTAAGAGATGGTTGGAGGAGGGAAGACACCTAATCAGTGGGCAAAACTCAGGGATTATAGCTTTTGGAAGCTAGTTCATCTAAAAGGAAAAAAAGATGGAGGAACCCAGTTTGTGCTGAGAGGGAGCAGAGGCACAGAGCAGATCATAGCGGGAGGCAGTGGACAGCACAGGCCAGCAGGGGTGACCCAGAAAAAGGACTGACATGACAGAATTTTGGGTGGTTCCTGCCACATCTGGCTCCCTGTCAGAGTTCCCCCAGAGCTAAGAGGCGACATCTGAGTTTCCTTTGAGCCCTCCACTGTAGAAAGCGTTGGGCAGAGCTCAGAAGGTGACAGGACTAGGGTGTGAATAATGTATCACTGGAAGGTCCCCCTAGGAGGGCAGGGCCAGCGCCAGTACTCACAGAAACACCGGGTTCCCCAGGTTCACCAGGGTTGCCTTGAAATCCTTGAGGTCCCTAAAAAGTAAAGCGAGGACACCAGGTTGGCCCCCCAGAACTGACATCAGAGAGCTTGAAAGCATCTGTGTCTCCACTTTCCAAAAGGAAAACCCAGTACTTACGGGAGCACCAGCAGGGCCTGGGGGTCCCCGAGGTCCCATGGGGCCCTGTATTGGAACAGAAAATGAGGAGCTTTACTGGAAAGGCTTCACCCTCGGCCTCCACAGTGCTGCCGCCTCCCAGCCAACAGCCCAGACAAAGGACAAGGAGTTACTCTGTGAGCAGGGGGCCTGCAGGGGCTGCTCCCTCTCACTTCCCTCTCCCCTCACAACATTCTATTTTTATTTATAGGTACCATTTGGACAGAGAAGCTGGCCTTGCTTTCCCCTGGACAGCAGCCATGTTTACTAAAGTCTGAGTTTCATTTAGCATGTGCCAAGTGGGAGCTGCAGGGCTGAGATTTCCTGCTGGAAGTCTTGTGGATGCTGGAGAACAGTGGCGGCTGTCTGCATTCTTCAGTTCTCATTCCAAGAGCAATAGCAACTGGCCTTCTGACAGATCAGCCTATATGCCTCTCTCCATCCTCATTCTTCTTAGTCACTCCAGCGCATCATTAAAACTGGCATCCATCGCCATTAAAAACCAAATGCTCTGGGCTAGCTAAATGGGAGGTTATGTAACTGATGGGGAAGGGCTGCTCTAAGTAATTATCTGTAAAGTGAGGTTGTCAGAGTCCCTGGCTCTGCTGAGGGCCACCTCCTGCCATTTTGGCTGTGAAGAACTGGTGCTTTTTCTTACCATTGGTCCCTGCATTACTCCCATCTGGGCACCACCAGCCTTCTCATCAAATCCACCAGCCATCTGGGCAGCAAAGTTCTGCAAATAAACCCAACAGCATTAAAATCTTGAGAGGCTCTATGTTTTTCCTACATGGCTAGGTAAGCTATATCTGGATAGAAAAAAACTCTAATTGTTGGAGACTAACCTGGCATTGATCAGAAATGCTAATAATTCCTGAAAAATACTTTTGGAAATGGCTTATTAGATGACAGTGGCATAACCATTTCCCTGGGAGATGAGGTGTTACTTGGAAGAATATCCATTACTTGCATTTCATTTTGTAAGTTTTCTTTAATTCTAAAATATTAAATATATTATTTCACATAAATTGAAAAATATAACTAAAAATATTTTAGCAGAGGATATAGTAGGCATCTATGAGCCATTCAAGTTTAAAAATTTAAATCATAGCAAACATCAAAATGGCAAACCTGCAAAAACTGGGCAATAATATAATTTGTTGATTGGTCTGATTCCAAAAACGACTTTACCCACACACCTTTACTCAGTGGGGCTCTTTCATGAGAATAAATAGTTGCTTGGAATGTACTTGGCAAAGATGAAGCTTCAATGTCTTCCAAGGACAGTGGTCACTCTTCTTCCAGGGAACCGCAAATGCCCAGTCATCCTCTCCTCCAACCCCTACACCCACTCCCAAGGACCAGCCACACAGTAGAGATGCCAGGAAGCCAGGTAACTGAAGGCTTTCTTTACAGAAACCCAGTGAGTGAACAAAGTCACTCCTTAGCGCCACAGTCTCATGCCCACTATGCGATTCCACTAAATTACAGGCCTGGGGGCGAAGTCCATGTTCAAGACAGGCTGTGGACACACTTCTGGCAGCCCTGGGAGCCAGCCAGGTAAGTGTGACTAGCAATTTAGAAGCCACATTTCTGGAGGGACAGCCTGAAGGAAGGGGACATAAGGATACTTACTCCACCAAGGCCAGGGGGGCCGGGAGGGCCGGGAGGACCAGGGGGGCCAGGGTTTCCAGGGGTCCCAGGCTCTCCATCTCTGCCACGAGGTCCAGGAGCACCCTTAGCAGAAAGAGAAAGAGGCCCCAATGTGAAGCAGTGTTCATACAAGACCCATCTGTCTACAGGCTGCCCTTCAGGCATTTGAGGTGGGGGGGGTGGTCCTTAAAGAACCTGGGGACTCCACAAGGGTCAGACAGCATTGTTTCTCTACTCACTTTTTCACCTTTGTCACCACGATCACCTCTGGGTCCTTGTTCACCTGCAGGTCCCTGAAAATGAAGAAAATATTGAGATGACAGCAAGACCGGGAGAGCCTGCTGATCAATAACTCAAGGAAAGCATGGAAAACGGGGTTTCTCTCTTTCTTACCTGAGGTCCAGGAGGTCCCTTGGGTCCTACGATCTGCGAGAGAGACACCCACAAAATGGCAAGTTAGAAGAGACCTCAAGGAAATGACCCAGTTAGAAAAGTTGACGCAACATGGGGGCAGAAAGTGTACTTACATCCTTGATATCTCCAGGTTCTCCTTTCTGTCCCTGAAACATGAAACATTGTCAGGATTGAATCAAGCAAGCTCACCAAGCCTCCAGCACAAAACCTTGCCCAGTAGCCCCTGCATCAAAGTGCCCACTGAAACAGATCTTTTGTTGATGCCTAAAAACCACATGCTGAATGAGCACAGCATTGCTTTTAATGAAGAAAATATAAAGCGAAGAAAAAAAAGCAAATAACAACAACAAAAATCCTCACCTTTGGTCCTGGTTGCCCTGCAAATGGAAGAAATAGAGAAGGAACATGTAAGAGTTATGAAATGGATAAGTACAACTTCTTGTCATTCAAACATTCATGAAGGGATCATAGAAAGGGACACAACCAGGGAAAGAGGTAGCTTCCTGCTACTCCACTGAAGCCCTCTGTAGGGATGTTAGGTTTCACTGGGGTCTGGAGTTGCTGAGGTCCCAAGAGGAATGGAGATGACCCAGAATTTGTTATTGAAAGGCAATCAGCATGCAGGGGCCAAAAAGAATGCGAAGAACTCAAGGTCTATCAGCCACCAGGAAAGAAAGCACCCAAAACTGAGAAATGGAGAAGTTTAGTTTCCTCTCTTCCCCAGAGGGTAAGAAGACCCTCCCATAGCCCAAGCACCCCACAACACATCCCACACCCCAGAAGAAGAGTTAGGTAGTTAGGAAGGTCTTACATTCAAGCTGGGTCTCCATGAAGCAAGCACAAAAAAACAGCAGAGCACAGAAGTTAGAGAGGGCATTGGAGCCAGTGCCCCCCCAATCAATAACCCCTTCCCCGTTTGTAGCAGCAAAATAGTAAAGGTGATCATCACTTCACTCACACAGGCCCCCTCAGAAATGATCTGAGGAACTGGGCTAACAAAGCAGCTTCCCCAAGCAGCTTCCCACGGTGGGTGAAGTGTTAAGGAAAGGCAACTGCTCGCTTCCTTTTCAACTGTCTTCTCTGCTTGATCAGGAAGAAAATGGTGAGGGCCACCCAAAAGGCCTAGATGTATGTCCCCATCACCCTTCGGGGGATAGGGCATGGGTTCCAGAGCTGGGGAGGGGTCACCCGCACACCCACACATTCACCAGTCCCAGCTCCAGAGTGTAGGCACCTAGGGCTCTGTCCCGGGCCCAGCTCTGCTCTTCACCACTCGAACTCCCAGACCCCAGCTCTTCCTTCTGCTAGGAACTCGCTTCTTAATTGGCAGTCAACACCAACAGAGGCAAAACCAAAAGGAAACTGCCACCAATGCTCCGTAGTTTTCAAAAGGGGGCCTGCCTTTTCTGTCGCCCCATTGGCCAGCAGAGCTTGCTCCACATTGAAGACCACATGTTTGGAGGCCTGCTACAGAGAAGCCAAGGTGTGAGCAATAGAGGAGGAATGAATCTGTGTTTTGGCCAGAAGGAGCATTGGATCTCCACTGTGGCTCGAGGACTCTGCAGAGGTGCCTACACCGAGGATGCTTGTGTGGAGCCCCCTCTGTCCTCTGGGTCTCAGGAGCATATTTTCTGGAGGTGTCAGGTGAGGAAGGACCCCTCTGGTGTGTTAGGCTCACTCAGTGTCATCCTGCAAGCGAGAAGTCACCTTTCCCTTCAGCCTCAGCTGCTGGGGTCCCATGGATAACCAGTCCCTCTGCTTCAGAGATGACTGGCATCCATGGCAGGGCATTTGCTGCCCCTGCAAGTAATTTATTTATGTGGAACAGGAAATAAATAAATTACGACCACTGGCAGTGGGGAGGTCAGCTGAGCAGATGGGGCAGCACTCTCCGAAGGGGGTCTCGGGGCTGAGGCAGTCTTTCATGTCTTCACAGATTATGTCGTCGCAGAGGACAGTCCCAGTGTCACAGACACAGATCCGGCAGGGCTCGGGCTTCCACACATCCTTATCATTATACCTCTGCCCGTCCTGCACACAGCTGCCAGCCTTCTCTGCACCAAGGGTGGGGCAGGGGAAGCAGAGAGCCAAGGGAAGGAGGGGGTGAGGAGCCAGAAGAGAAAAAGAGAGGTTGCAGGTCAACTTGACATCATTCAAATGCTGAAGAGTGTGGACTCTGGCCACCCAACATAGAGAACTTGTTATTTTTTCTAAGACATCATTCATTCTTCCATGTAGTCAACAAATATTATTGTCCACTTTGCACTCTGCTCTCTATTCACCAAGGAAAATCCTGACCCAGCAGGGAAGGTCGGGGGTGGGGGTGCACTGAGGATGAAGTATTGTCTCCATGCATCTCACATTGGGGAGACATGATGATGTGGGGGTCATGGGCAAGTTAGAGCAGGAGGAGGATGAGCCTCTGAACTGGGGACTCAGGACTGTAAAGCCAGAGGGGAGGAGGAAATGCAGAGACGCCCACACCCCACCCCACCCCCAACACAGGGACAAAGGCCTTCTTTCTTCTGCGTGCCTCTAGGAATTATGGAATCTGCTGAATACAACTAACAGCTAAAATTCAGAAGGCGTAGAGAAACTTCTACCCACAAAAATTAGACTCTATCAGCAGCCAGGCTCCAGAAGTGGATATATGGGGGTCAGTTGTGTGAAAGGAGGAGCTATTAGAGGTAGGATCTTGTCACATTCTTTAAATAATATTAGTCTTAGCACCAGTTTGGGGAGGGGGTTTGGATCAGTCAAACAATACACCTGGATGCAACCCACGAGGGCTGATAAAATGCCCCTGGAGGCAAGCAGGGCCAAAGACCCCTCTGCGGGTGCTGACCTCCAGCTGGAGACCCTCTGGAGAGACCCTGCTTCCATCTGAAGACAACGGCTCAACGTGACGGAGGGGATATGGAAGGAGGCTTTGAATGCCTGGTCCCGGCCAAGAGTAGTCAGTCCAGGTCTGGCCCCCTCCAAGAATGCAGACCAAGAAGGGCACGGAGTAGAGGCCCTCCATAAGAGCTCTGCCGTCTGGAATTCACCCTGCAAACGAAGCCTGTGCTGACAAGAGCGCTCCGAAGAGCGCCAAGCGTGGCAGAGCCCGCACCACGTGCTAGGTAGGGAGCGCCCAGCGCTGTTTTTCTCATCAAAATCGTCAAAGCACTGGCGGCAGCAGGGGATGAATAATAGGAAAGGGCCACAAACCAGGTGGGCGGAGAGAGAAACGAACGGGCTTGCCCCCTGCTCTTTAAGGAAGACTCTGAAAGATAAACCCTTTTTTTTTTCCACTAGAAAAAAAAAAATCCACTCAGCCTTTAGGCAAGATAATGACTCGGGGTCGGGGGGGCTGGGGGGGAATCCTAGCTTAAGTATCAAAATTGCTGGGCCACACCCACTGCTAAAATAGGTGGAGCTGCAGAAAGCGAGGGGTGGGGTCCGGACTGAAGAAGAACCCACCCCTCAGCCAGGAGGGCCGTAGGGGGAAAAGAGTAAAATGCTGGACGAGGGGGTTCACCCAGAAAGTAGATCAGATTTCCTTCGGAAGGGCGGTCCCGGGATGCGCGGGCGCAGGGGCGGGGCCGGCAGCGCTGGGTGTGAGAGCCCTAGGGTGACTCTTTGTGGCTGCGGCTCTGGACGCAGCTCCCCCACGGACACTGGGAGGGTGAAAAGTGCGATTAAATGACTGCCCCAGAAAGAAGCCAGCTCCGTAACCAGATACCTTAGGTGTGGACGGAGGAGCCCAGCACCTCCATAATTGCTGTTCGAAACGGCGGCTGATAGCATTCCGGCGCGCCTGATCGGGTTCCCCTCATTACCGCAGGGCCGTATAAGCGACTCTTTGTAGCAGGCCAATTAAAAAGTTACCTCTTTTGGGGAACTGTTTTGCTTCTCGGCCGCTCCGCGCAGGGCTGGAGCCTGAGAGGTGGCGGCGGGCGGGCACAGGGGGGCATTGTGGGAGAGGGGGTCGGGGAGTCCGGGGGAACCCACCGGACCTTGCCTCTCATGAATGGGGCTTTTCTCGAGCGCACAGAGCCCGATTCACAGGTCTCCGCGAGGAATCAGTTTAAATAAATACGGGCAGCGTTTCAGCCCCATCTGGAAGCCATCGCTGCCAATCTCCTAACGCAAACAAGCCTCACAAAGACGGATTGAGGTCTCTCCCCTGAGCCGAGGGGCACTTTTCAGAGACGAGGGCTGTGAAATGCAGATGTGGGTCAAAAACGCAGCAGCCAATAAGCTTCTCAAACTTGTGGAAAGATGGGGAGGCGGGGCATGCCCGAGCCCTAGGTTACTGACATTCCTGACGTCCACGCAGACTGCGTCCTTCCCCACGTCACGTCTTTGAGTCCACTGACCCAGGGGAGTGGGTTACCCGGCCAGGATGCGCTAGGGCGCAAAGCCAGCGGCTCCAATGGTCTGCCCCGGGGATGGGGGAGGGGGGCGAGGAGCGACTGGACGATCTGGGCCCAAAGAGCTGTGGAATTCATTCTCTCCTAGGAAAGTTGCGGAGCTGAGAACGCTCTGCCACTTAAGTGAGCGCCTGTAATACCAGATGGAGCGTTTGAGGATTTTGAGAGTCACCTAGCTAATTCCATTGCGCACTATGGCAGAGATCAGTCAAGAAGACAGCTTTGTGAGTGTGTTCATGCAAATTTAGGACAAATATATAGTCAATCCGAGCCGGGGCCACTTAGAGACACCGTATTCCAACAAGTGTTGTGGGCGTGCCTCCAGCTTAGTGCACCTTCCGACACCCCCCTGGTCTGAGGCTCCTTGCAGCTGCGCCACGGGCTCCAGTTCTGCCCTGTCGACCACCCTAACGAATGGAAAGTCCTTCTGGGCCCGCAGCCTTCTAAACTCTCCAGAGATAGCCTGGTGGCAGGCGAGACTGCAGAGAATCGTCGGCAGACGGACTTTGATTTCCATACCTTCCCCTCAAATTTCCCCTGCGATTGATTTACAATCTGTAACATACAAAGAGAGGGCTGGAATCCCAGCCGTCGGAAACGTGCCCAAACACGTGGAAAAAAAAATTTTCTCTACTTAATACACTTTCCAGGCTTCATTTGTCCTAAATATAATCCCAGACAGTGGGACTTTACCAAAGGAGATGATGGAAAGGTGCGGTTCGAACTGCCTTTGGACCAGATTGTAAAACTGCCATCTCTAACTATCTACGGTCGAAATTGTTAGAGCAATCGACCAACCGTGTCCCACTCCTCTGCTACACACATACACACACACACACACACACACACTCGCTCACTCACTCCTGGCAGAGCCTCGGCTAGTTTCAGAAACTTTTATAAAAGTAACTCATTGTAGTACCTGGGCGTGGGGGGGTGGGGGTGGCGGGAGGGGACGGATGGGGGGGAAGACGGCGGGGAGGGGGCGCTATTTTCCCGGACGTTTCAAAAGCAAAGTCTGCTTGGAATGTTATCGCCTTTCAGATGGCCTCTCCTGCGGGAAGTTTCTGTATCTTTTAGAGGCAAGGGGAAAGCCGAGATGCCAACAGGGCTGCACCTTGCTCCTGGGCCAGTCATGAGGGGCAGAAAACCCATGAGGGGCGCTGAGATCTCAGGGTGTCTCTCCGAAGCCCTTCATCGTGGCCTCGGGTTTCAGCTTACTAGTTTCAGAGCATCTCCTTTGTCTAACTTTCCTTTGAACCCCAGACACCGACCCCTGGACACGACTGGGAATTCAACCCCTTGGCGCTTGCTCGCTTCTTCGCTCGTGCTCTTTCTCTCCTACTTTTCCTAAGATCTATGGGCCACAACCTGTTTTGCTGACCCCTGAGGCAAGCAGCGTGCGTATGCGCTTAATTGTCAAAGCTGGTTAAAGAGAGCGCGCTTGAATCTAAGCGCAAACTTCCGACCCGACGCTTTGCTTCTTCAATATTCCTGCGCAACGCCAAGGACCGGCAAATGCCTCCAACCACCACCCGCAGGGAGGACTCTCGGACAGAACCCCTGACTTGCAGAATTCCACTCAATGAGCTTCTGCGCACCCGGCACCGGTCTCCGCGCGCCTTGACCCCGGAGCCGCTCTAACCCGTACCAGCGGGCTCCAGAGCGCGAGAGGGCCAGGGAAGAGGATGCTGAGGGTCGACACAGAAGGGTGGCAGACGGGGTCTGTGGACGACTTACGGACATCCTGGCCGTGACACCGAAGGACAGCGGCGACGAGCAGCGTCAGCAGCACCAGCGTCTGGGGAGCCCCGAGGCGGATCATGGCTCACCGCGGGGCCTGGCGGAGCCGGGCCCGGGCGGAGCGCAGCGAGGCGGCAGGAGCACGGCGTGGGTCCGGGTCTCTACCGCGCCCTCATGCAGGAGGCCTTCGGAGCAGGAGGAGGAGGCAGGAGACCCGGCAGCCCAGCAGCGCTCTGCGTCTTCTCCCCGCCGCGGCGCCTGTTATATGCGCCCGGCCCCTCTCGAGGCTGGCGAAACTCTCCCAAACCGCGGGCCGCCCCGGCCCCCCGCGGGGTTGTAACCTGAGACCCCGCCCCCGGAGCCCGCCTGGGCCCAGCCAGAGCCCGCACCTGCCTGGACCGGACCCCCCCTCTCCGCTAGCCCTGCTTCCCGCCCCCCACTCTAAATGTGCAGAGTGGCCTGATCGGGCGGGGCGCAGAGACGGCCCCTGTCTACCGCTCCCCGCCCCCGCACCATCCCGGGCTTCGGCGCTGCCCTCTCCGACCACAGGCGGGAAGGGGGGCCTCCGGCCCCTCCCCTCGGAGTTCTGCCCGGATTGGAGGGGTGGGGGTGTTTGCAGAGGCGCAGGCCGCGAGCCCTAGACCGTGGATGGAAAAGACCTGGGAGGGAGGAGGGGAAGCGGTAGAAAGAAGCAGAGGGGGAGGGAGAGAGGGGCGTCGCATTGGGTCCTTGAGTGGCGGGCGAGGGGAAGGGCGCAAGGAGAGCCCACGAAGTATCAGGAGTTCTAAATCTTGGAAACTGGCAAGCAGGGCCAAGCTTGGGGCGGGGGGGGGGGGCAGGGTCGTCCCGTCCCGCTCTATTTTCTAGCCCCTTCTTGGAGCACCTGGCCCCTGGACTCCCACCTGGAGGTTCAGAACAACAGCGCCCCCCCGCTCCCGCCCCAACTCTTCCCCCATCCAACTATGCGGTGAATGAGCTTCCTCTGGAAGCTCAGCAGACGTTGACCCGAGCCGAGCGCCTGGAATGGGGCCGGTGTTACAGCACAGATGGAGACCTGTGTGAAGGTGTGGGGGACGGGCGCAGACCCTGGGGAGGGGGCGCGAGGAGACACAGAGGACGGGTGGGGGGCAGTGAGGCGAGACTACACCGTGCGCGCTGCCGAGGTGGGGGTCTGTCTAGTTCCAGGCTCAGCCTGGGTGTCTGCTCTCCCTGGCCGGGGTTCGGTAGTCCCTGGGGGGAGTGGGCGCTGCCGGCGGGGGTTGAGCAGCTCTGGCCAGGGACGGTCGGCCACTGCTGCAGCCCTGGCCCGGGAGGAAGGACACCGCTCCAGCTGGACCGAGTTCTGTGAGCCAGGGGAGAAGCCAGAATTTCCTAGCTGGCCCCCTGGCCCTCACTTCCCACCTCATCTCACCTTGGCCTAAATGCTGCCTTCTCCCCTGGGCTCAGCTGTGCTGTGTTTTGGCTCCAGGTGTCTCCATTAATACCGGGGAGGAAAAGTTCCCTAACAGACCTCCTTCCTCTTGAGTAAACGGTTTTCTATCCCTGAGGATTGTAAGGTCCCCCAAGGAACTTTAGGCAGAAATGCAAACTTTCACAAAACTCAGAATTTGGAGCTTGACTTAACCAGTACTCCCCTCCCCAGTGATGGAGTTTCTGCGGCGCTTTCCTTCCTTGAAGCTGAAGCCACTTAGAAGCTGCTTTTCCCACCCAGGCTTCAGTCTTCAAGGAGGCTCTGGGCTTCTCCTCCCTCTCTCTCCACCCCATCATGCTCTGATGCTTCTCAGAATAAAGCCCTGAATTCCAAGTGTGCAGAATTTAACTTCCATGCAAGTGCGGGGCTGGAAAGTGAAGGAGCTTACATAGTTTAAAGAAATACATCCATACTTTGTCTGGATGGAGGTGGGTGAAGGTTTAAAGCACTGGTTCCAACTTCTCTACCTGCCGTAAGCCTTCCTTGGCTATTTTCCTGTCTTCCTGTTCAAGTCCTTGTATTAAGCTCTGAGCCTTTACCCAGCCCCAGCCTCTGGCCAGAGAAAGCCAGTCTTACCCCCCTGAAATGTCCTATGCCCTTCTTGGAGGCATGGCTTCTATCTTCTCCATCTGGAAGGTAGAAAGAACAAATTTCACACATTTCTCAAGACCCCCTATGTTGAAGCCCTTCTGAGAGTCTTTTCTGATAACTCTAGAATGCAATGGCTCCCTGCCTTTCTGACTGCATCTGGCATGTATAGCCTGTATCCACATCCTATATTCTAAGCTACATATGTTTTTTATGTGGTTTTCATTCCCTCCTTCCCACCATATTCACTGGTCTTATATTAACAATGAGTCTAGACGCTCCTTGGGGACAAGAAGAGTGCCTAGCACAATTTTAGCAGATAGGAGTATTTAAGTAAACCCCTTTGGATGAATGCAGTTAGATGTAAAATCTGATTTATTTTCTGATGCAAGCAATCCATAGACAGCTATAAAGCAAGGCATTTATACAACTGATTTTTTAAAAATCTGCCATAAAAAGTCAACAACAACAACAACAAAAGTTTGGGTGAAGACACTCAAACAGATGAAAAAATTAAAGCCTGTTTCAAAGTGATCTAGTTCAGTGGGCAACAAAGTGATACGTACTTTTGGTCAGTTGCTTTTGATTTTGTACTCTGGGTGATTCATCTTTGCAGTAAACTGTATCTACATGTAAGAGCTCTAGAGTCTGTCCAATAATAATGGTTAATTTGTGAGTACAAAATTTAGTTCTCTGCTCCTCATGAGAAAAAAAGAAAAGGTTTTTTCATCAGAGATGAGAACTAACAAAAGCAAAATAAAATAAAATTGTCAAAGCCAAAATATACTATGGAAATTATTTAAATTCTAAAGTCAACTAAACATCAATACCAATATTTTACCCACCCATGAATCCAACTACAATTTTAAAACCTCTAACCTGTGACTCACACTGGGACTGAACCTTTATGTGGGGAGGAAAAAAAAATCATTGATTTGGAGGTTACTTACCTAGTAATCTCAATATCCAGAACATAGCCAAGAAACTGAAAAAAAGGAGAAATAAACCTGTGAGCTGGGGGAGAAGCAGCAGGCAGAATTCTGGGCAGCCAGAATTTGTTATGTGCAAAAACTTATCCATTTTATGTGTAGTAGAGTCCCTCTTATTCTGTCCATGTTTATTCATAGTTTAGATATTGTGTGAACAGATAGTCATCTGACCTCACCCAGATAGGGGAGCAGTTGATTTACAGGAGATAGAAAAGGAACCAATAAAATAGATAACAAATGAGAACCTACTGTACAGCAGGGAACTCTACTCATACTCTTTGGTGACCTAAATGGGAAGGAATTCAAAAAAGAGAGGATATATATATATATATATATACATATAAATATATATATATCTGATTCACTTTGCTGTACAGCAGAAACTAACACAAAACTGTAAAGCACATTGATTGCCAAGAAAAAAAAGAAAGGAATCATAATTGAGGGGTAAACACAGCCCTGGACTGTCCAAATTCATAAATGTTAACTCAAGCTTATTATGGTCTCTTCGGGGAGAAAGGGAAATCTGTATTCCATTTTAAGAAAAGTCTCCATTAAACATAATGAAAATAAATGTTTGTTCGTTTAATGTGAAAAATCTTATGTCCTGGCAGTGTTAGATAGATGAGAAGCGCTGAAATGTCTATAACTGTAGAAATGGAATCAAAGAGCTGCTGTTTCCCCCACTCAGTTGAAGAAGGGCATGGATAGCTAAGAATGAAGGTCCCATGTGGCAAGCATTGTCCACTTACATCTTTAAGTACGGCAGACCTAATATTAGAACAGTTAGAAATTAAACAGACACCATCAGTGTATCTACCCCAAATTACACCCATTCAGTGAGGCAGGTGGATTCAACCCGTCATCTTGTGTTGTGTAGACAAAATAACCATTTCACTGTTTTTCTCTCTTTTATGGCAATATTAAATTTGGACCTATAGTGGACACAGCCTTCCCTATTGGGAAAGATATTTATAGGTAAACTGTAAAGAAAAGATCTCTTTCTCTCCCTCTACACAAATCCCAGTTAAAAATAGTGATAGAGTGTGGAAGGATTCACATTCCAAAGAGGTAAGCCTGCCCCAAATATGGCAGGTGGTGAACGCACACACTTCACTCAGACAGCCGCGGTGGAGGGAGAGCGGGGCCAGCCTGCTTCTGCTGGTTGACTCAGTTCAGACATCCTTTCAAGATGTGTTTATGTTTTCCTTTGGCATTTTTGGGGCAGAGTAACAGGATCAGGACTGTCCAGGATAGGGCTTCTAGATTTATGGTGTACATTCCATTTCGTGAGCATAAATGTGTTACTATGTAGTCCCAGCGCAAACAGTGTTAAGAATCCAACCCTGTCTCTTCTGTCCTGTCCCAGCACCATCCAAATTCAGTTTAAGTGCTCATACTGAACACTCATTTCTGTATGAAATGAGGATACGGAGAGAATTAAGACACTGTATTTTCATCTTCAAGGGAAATAAGAAAAAAAGACTGTGAAAGATGCTGCAAGCATGTTATCCTCCTCTTAAAAAATAAACAAACAAAACCAGAAAGAACAGATATTCTGGAAGTCATAGAGCAAGCTTGGGAAGGTTTCCTAGGACAAGTGAGTCTCCAAGGGTGAGGGGAGTGTTGAAATGTGGAGGTACAGTGAGAGGACAGGGTGGCACCTATAAGAAGACAAAGAAGAGCAGATGAACCAGAAGACATGGCAGGGGGTCCAGACCAGTGTGGAGTCAGCCATGGGGGCCAGTGGGAGTAAGATGTAGTACTAGGGAGGAGAAAGAGGCCAGACACAGAGGACTCCGTGAGTGCCACTAGCTGTCACTGGGTCTGGCTCAGACCTGCCTTTCTTACTTCTCATTCTTTCCTCTTCTACTTATCTATCTCCTACTAGATAGACCTTTGGGGCAAAAGAGAAAGACATCTGGCTTTCTAAAACTTTCTAAAGTCTTACTTTTTGAAGAAGCAGCTGTACTTTTATATGCACATGACCTTCCTATTTCACTATTTTTTTTTTTAAAGCACAGCCTGTTCATGCAATATCTCACATTCTCTTGAAGCATATGGCTTTCTGGCTTAAAGGAACATGTGTGTTCTCATTAACTCTTGCTGGTTCTGAGGTGAAAGGAAAAACATCAGGGCCTCGATGCAGAGATGCTGGACCACTCCCAGCAGGGGTTGCATTGAAGCAACTGTGGTTGTCCAGCCACAACTGTCTTCAAGGACAAGGAAGCATTTACTCTGGACACTTGTCTGGCAATGGCATGGCTCTGTGGCCCCAGGGGACACACTCTGAGGGACTGACAACCCACCAGATGCGTGAAAGTGGGTGGCTTCTGAGGGAGAGGGATGGACAGAGGTGGGAGAGGAGATGACAGATGCAGGACTTTGGAAAGACTGCTGCTGGGGGCGTGAGTGTGGTAACTCTCAAAAGCTGTCTTCTTCTGCCGTAGGTGAGGGGTCACTTTTCCCATGTTCCATTTCTCTGATAGGACGTGGAGCCAGAGCCAGGAAGAGATGAACACTTTCTGGAACTCCAGTCCTGAACTCCACGGAGAGAGTGCTGGAGCTGAGCCGAAGTGGAGGCTGATGTCTTACCTCTTCCCCACCTCTTGGGGACTTGTGACCTATGAACTTTCCCTAGATGGGAATTATCATGGAAAAGAGCCTCTGGGCCTAGCAGGGTACATACCCCTCAGAGAAAGCCAGGCTCCTGGAAACCAAGTTTATTCTACCCCAGTGGGTGGGGTGGACCAGCCCTCCAGGAAGTCCTTGAAAAGCTCAAGGGAACGTGTGGTAAGCTTCTAGTGGATTCCTCTGCCAAAAACAACCTCGGGAGGGAGCAGAAGGACATGTGTGAGCCCTTCCCCACCCGCAAACCCTGGGAGGGCACCTCATGTGCCCTGCTGAGGGAGGCACCTGTCCAGGGCCAGGCAGGGCACCACCCTGCTCTGCATACCCGCCCCACACTCCCGTCTGCAGGCCGGCCCCTCTGCTGACACCTACCCACCACCCCTGACACCCGCCCCCCAGGCTCCTGGGCTCAAAGCCAGGGACTCTCCTTTGACTGTCTCCCCTTACTCTGTCCCCATTCCTGCCCCTTCCGCCTCCTGTGCCTCGGCCGGCATTCCTCCCACTGCACTGTGTCGAGCACCAACACAGAACCATCTATTTGACGTGGACCCTGTCCTAAGGCAGATCACCGCCTCGCAGGGAGACAGTCACGCAAGGAGCCAAACTACAAGTAAACAGGCTGCAATATGACGTATATCCGGTATGAGGCAGCTCAGTGCAACGCCATTTGTGGACGCACTCTGCTCTGGCATTTAGCCGAGAATAGCTCTTCGCACAGTTTTGGGTGGTAGAAGCAGCTTGGTCACACCTGTGCCACAGTGTGACTATTCAGAGGCTCCAGAGATCTGCCACCCACCCCGCTCCATCCCTAAATAGAAGTTTCTTCCTCTGGCAGCTCAACTGAGACACCAGCAAGGCCCCCACAATGACTTTGCTCCTTGTCCTGTGGGGAGCCTGCCCGGGAATCCTCAGCCGGTTGTACAAGGACTCCATTCTGATGGGAACAAGAGAAATGAGTCCCTGTTGCACCCCTGTTCCTTCCTCTGCCAGCCTGTCAGGATGCCTGTCTAGTTTTAGCCTAAAAGTTCTTAGAAATGCGCATAGCCTTCCTGTGGTTCTTGAACTTGCCCAGGCTGGACAAGGCGACTGCACTGCCCAACTGGCTTCTCTGAACTTCATCCAGAAAGCAGGGATAATGGCAGTTTGCTTCTGGGCTCATCGTGAGCATAAATGAAATACAAATGTTGAGCTTCAGCAAGGCGCTCCTCAGAGGAGGCTCAGAATCATGTTTCTTATCTTTATCCCTGCTTTCCGTGGTCTCCAACCTTTTTATTTCCCCCTGCCCCACCTGCCTACCACACCATAAAGAAGCAATCTCGTGTCTCTCTTTTTAATTTAATTGCTTCCTATTAACACTTTTGTCTTACCCAATATGTTTCCTAGCATTTGGATGACAACAATTAGGATCTAGCTTGACTGATGAAGATCCTGGGATGTGAGGTGTAGAACTGAAAGTGTTTTCATTGCTTTGAAGTCAGTAACACAAACTCAGGATTCACAGACTTTTATATGACCTGGAAAGGAAAGTTGGCACTGACAATACATGGACTCAATACTTGGGCAAAACTTCTGCCTAAGAAAGAGAACAGAAACTTCTCAGTTTATCATGAAAGCTGGGAAGACTAGGATAGCAATTAAACTTCTCTATGAGTATCAGTTTAAACAAAAAGTCCAGTTTGCTTTAACTGTGAATAGACCAAGATTTGGAGAGAAATTTCCCTTCAAGGCTTTTTGATCCAGTTTGATGAGAAGCTCTGGAGAGAGAGACGCTTGTTCTTCTCAGGTATCAATAGCACCAATGCCATACAGTTGAAGGGGCGAGGGGTTAGCGGCTCCAGCTCTCTGACCATCGAAAACTAGCCTATAATTTACAGCTGACTCTCCTTATCTGTGGTTCTTACATGTATACACCTCAGCATCTGTGGATTCAACAATTGCAGATTGTATAATTCTGTAATATTTACTATTGAAAAAATAGTGGGTTGGGAGAAGTTCAGTTATCCCAGAAGCAGTCTATGCAAGGTGAATCCAGCAGTAGGAAGTGGTGGCCGGAAGTGAGATGACGAGAAAAAAGCGATTTCACAGTGACAGCCTAGAGGGGTGGGATGAGGAGGTGGGGTGGGAGGGAGGTTTAAGAGGGAGGGGATATATGTTTACTTATGGCTGATTCACGTTGTTGTATGGCAGAAACCAACACAACATTGTAAAGCAAGTATCCTCCAATTAAAAATAAATTAATGAAAAATAAAAAAGCAATTTTATTATCATCCTTACAAGAAAATTTAAACAAGACCTGCCTATATTATGTGTTTTACTGGAGATACAAATTTATGTAATATTCTATTTCTTTTCTTGAATGGCTTGCAAATCTCTTGGGCATAGAGCAGTGGGAAAAACACTGGCCTTGGAGTCAGGAAACAAATCTTATCCCTCCCCATGCATCTAACTGCTGATGCTGAAGCTGAAGCTCCAATACTTTGACCACCTGATATGAAGATCTGACTCATTGGAAAAGACCCTGATGCTGGGAAAGATTGAGGGCAGGAGGAAAAAGGGGTGACAGAGGATGAGATAGTTGGATGGCATCATCGACTCAATGAACATGAGTTTGAGCAAACTCTGGGAGATAGTGAAGGACAGGGAAGCCTGTTCTGCTGCAGCCTACGGGGCTGTAAAGAGTCAGGCAAGACTTAGCAACTAAATAACAGCAACAACAAATGCATCTAACTTGTCTTGTGATCTTGGTCCAATTGCTTTACTCCGCGAGCTCAGATGTTCCATCTGTAAAATGAGGTAGCTGCATGTGGTTTATTTGTTTGTTTGTTTTGATGGGGACCATTTTTAAAGTCTTTACTGAATCTGTTACAATATTGCTCTTGTTTTATGTTTTGGTTTCTTGGGCTGCAAGGAATGAGGGCTCTTAGTTCCCTGACTAGGGATCAGTCCAGCACCCCTTGCCTTGGAAGGTGAAGTCCCAACCACTGGACCATCACGGAAGTCCCTGCTTGTGGTTTTGTGATGAGAGGCACCTGGTTTCTTTTCCTCTCCCACTTCACTGTAATCCTACTTTCACTGTCAGTGACCCCTGAATTGGATCTGACAATCAACCACTGTGAAGCTAAGAGGCAAAGGGTTTAGCCTTCCCACCCAGTGTGACTAAGTCAGGTGGAACCTCCTCTACCAATAGGCTCAGCACCTCTCTCCCAGCTCCACTGGGGTCCATATTGGTTGCCTGAGGAGAAGCAAAGTGATTAACCAGGAGTAGGGAGCAGGCCATCTCCAGCACTCTCCTCTCCCCAAGACCCAGAAAAAAAAATCCCTTGAGAAGAGAGAATCTGTCTAGATTTGTCATGTCTGAATTGGGCTTGGAAGATGAAATGCCCCATTCACTGAACTTGTGTGTCCTAGTCCATCCTCCAGGCTGGAATGACTGATAACAGCAAATGCTCTGAGAGGTAATCACCTGGAACCCTGTACCTTCTGGCATGAATCATGGGCTGGCTAGAGGTAGGGGAGACATTCCCAGTGCAGCCTAGTCATACAGCCCTGCCGTGCCCATTGAGCTGTCCTGGATAAAACTCCAGGACAATGTTAATTGATGCCCAAGTAGACATCAGTCAATCAGCCAGTATTGATGTTAACACTTGCCTGTGGACAAAAGCATGAGTGTACTAACCTGAGCAGGCATTAACCAAGCATTTTCCATAGGCCTAGTGCACAGGCACACTGTGAGGAGTGCAAAAGAAGTATTTTGTAGTCCCCACACCAAGAAAGCTTTGACCCACATTTCAAGAGACGGCTGCTCCAATACAGCCTCAAAGAGATGCTCTAGGACAGAAATGCCTAACAGAACTTTCTGAGATGATGGAATCTGTGTGTCCAACATGGTAGTCAGTAGCCACATGTGATGGGCTTTCCTGGTGGCTCTGCGATAAAGAATCCACCTGCAATATAGGAGACGCAGCAGACACAGGTTCTATCCCTGCGTCAGGAAGACCCCCTGGAGAAGGAAACGGCAACCCACTCCATTACTGTTGCCTGGGAAATCCCATGGACAGAGGAGCCTGGAGGGCTCCATAGGATGGTAAAGAGTCAGACACGACTGAAGCAACTGAGCATGCATGCAGTCACACGTGATGATTGAGCACTTAAAAAGTGGCTAATGTGGGACTTCCCTGGTGGTCTAGTGGCTAGGACTCCAAGCTCCCAATGCAAGGGGCCCAGGTTTGATCCCTAGTCAGGGAACTAAATCCCACATGCCACAACAAGGAGTTCACCTGCCACAACTTAAGATCCTGTGTGCTGTAACTAAGATCTGGCTCAGCCCCAAATAAATAAATAAAATTTGTTTTGATAAATAAAACATAAATAATGCAATTGAGAAACTGAATTTTTAAGTTTATTATTAAATTTAATTGGTTTTCATTTTAATCATAGCTGTGTGGTTAGTAGCTACCATCTTGGACCATGTATGACATCCTTGTTACTCCAAGTATGGTCTGCAAATCAGTAGCATCACACCACCTGGGAACCTGTTAGAAATGCAGGGTGTCAGGCCCCACCCCAGACACACTGAATCAGAATCTGTTTCTTAATGAGGTAATGTGTTTGCACATGGAGTCCGAGAAGCACTAGCTCAGGGCAGTGCTTCCCAAACTTGACTGTGTATTAGAACTCCTAATATGGGGATCTTTTAATAGTCTCAATGCTGTGCCTGCACCCTAGACAAGTTAAGCCAAAATTTCAGGCACTGGTGCTTTTAAGTCCCCTCTTCATGTGATTCCAGTGTGCATCCAAGGTGAGAATGACTTCTCCTGGGCCATGCAGCCAGCCTAGGTCCCATCCTGAGGGACGAGTCTGTGTGAGGGCTAGCTACTGACTCCTCAGCCTCTAAATTCACTTGTTGGGCCCGGCTGACTGGGAAGCCAAAAGGAGTTATTCATGCTCAGCAAGTGTAAGAACTGGCTGGGGCTGATGTTTGTTTCCAACGCCTAAGCGAGATGTTCATTAGTTTTTGACAAAACACAACCAAATGCCACACCACCAGAGGGTACTGAACGGGCCTCTGACTGGAGGGCTGGGAAGGGCTGATTCACTTCCTCACTCATTGACCTGGATAACCCTGGCATCGTGGAGCAGCCCCATGAAGGGAGCTATTCTTCTCCTCTAGGGTGGAGGCAGATGGTTTTTCCAATGCCACTGTCTTCCCTGAAACTCAGCAAGCGTCCGAGGGTCACTAGGGCCAAGTAGAAAAGGTGGGTTTTCCTGAAGAACCAGACTTTCTCATCCTGTTGATTCGAGCAGGACCTTAAAGGCCCCTGTCACTTTCTAGTGATGAGTGACATTTTAGGAGATGACTCTTCCTCTCCTAGCTGGCAGGCTTCCTGGTGGCTCAGACAGCAAAGAATCTGCCTACAATGTAGGAGATCCAGGTTCGATCCCTGAGTCAGAAAGATTCCCTGGAGAAGGAAATGGCAACCCACTCCAGTATTCTAGCCTGGAGAATTCCATGGACAGAGGAGGGGGCCTGGTGGGCTACAGAGTGGGACACAGCTGAGCGATTTCCACTCACTCACTCACTCACTCCTAGCTGGCAAAGGCTCAGGAAAAGCACATCTGAACTCAGGCTCTGAGAAAACTAGGTCCGCTGTGCAGCATGGCTGTCCCAAGGGACGGAGCCGCAGACCCTGTGTGGAGTGACAGTTTTGAGTCTCACTGAGGAATTCCATG
Organism: Okapia johnstoni; assembly: GCA_024291935.2. Classification (NCBI taxonomy): domain Eukaryota; kingdom Metazoa; phylum Chordata; class Mammalia; order Artiodactyla; family Giraffidae; genus Okapia; species Okapia johnstoni. The sequence goes on along the minus strand of CM044307.1, from coordinate 121,389,970 downwards.
GTTGACTAGGATGATATGGAAGTGCAGACGATTCACCATGGAAATGGAATCCACAACGGTATGATTATTAGCCCCTTTGTCATGACATGACCAGAGGATTTCTAAAGCTTTGTATCCATAACTCTCCTCCATGTTGACTTAGAAGACTCTGTCAAGACAAAAGTGCCCTCAGGAATGAGAGAATAAGCCATGTGCTTTGCCTGTTTGGGGCCAGGGAGGAGTAGGACCAGTACAGGGAGCGTCCTAAGACAGCCAGAGCAAGCACCTCTGCTGTCCTCTCCATGTCCACCTCCCCCTGGAGGTTACCAGGCATCCCGCAGACATCCAGACAGACACTCTGTTAACCAACAAGCCACATCTGAATGAAGCTCTCTCTCTGCTCTGACTGGGTGTGAACCCATTTCCAGGGGCAGGATCAGGAAAAGAGGCAGGGGGAGGGTTTTTTTCCCTCCAAGGCTGCAAAGGTGAGGTTGTGCCCAGTGGAAACAGAGAGAAAGCTGGCTAAATGTCATCTCCTGCAACAGTCTTGATGCTACTGCAGTCCCACTGTCTTGATGAAGACTGCCTATCACCCACCCTCACTGTTGTCTGGGCTGCACCACTAGCACTTTGCTAAATGCTCCCTAGTTCTTCAATGACACTTCATTCCTGAGTCATGAATCATCAGGGTCCAGCAGGATCCTAGGAGGTCAAATGGTTCAACCCTGTTGATTTAAAGATGGAGCAGTGTGGCCTAGGGAACAGCGTTGTGAGCCCGAACGGAGCCTAAAGCTAGAAGAGAAACCAGCAACGCTCCTCTCATCTTCATTTGAAAGGTTGGCTTTCTGTTCATAATGAAATTTCTTGCATTAGTTTTTATTTTTAAAATAGTATCTTTAAATGCTGTTTATCTTGATTCCCGAGGCTTTCTTACTGTTAGTCACTCAATCATGTCCAACTCTTTGTGACCCCATGGACTGTAGCCCACCAGGTTCCTCTGTCCATGGAATTCTCCAGGCAAGAATTCTCTGTCCATTGCCTTCTCCAAAGGATCTTCCAGACCCAGGGATCAAACCTAGGTCTCCTTCATTGCAGGCAAATTCTTTACTGTCTGAGCCTTGTGTTCCTAAAAGTTTGCACCCAAAGCAAGTGCCTTGCTCCCCTCTCACCCTAGGCCTGGCTGGCCCTGATGGGAAGGATAGGGACTTGGCCAAGGCAGCATTAGTTTTGACCAGAAGCAAAAAGAGAGCTTGAGTCTTCCAGCTACGTCTACCTCCTTCTCCTTTGTCGACTTCAAGGGCAAGATCCCGTTTCTCCATAAAAGTGGAGAGCTCTGGCTGTCAGGGAGCTGAACTGGTGGAGTAATACCACTGTTACTTGCTTATTACCCCGCCAGAGAAGTGATACTGGCAAATTCAAAACACTGCAAAATTATTCCCCAAATAAGTTACTATTGATGACAGTATCAAAACGGTGATACTGCAGTGAGGTTAGAAGAGATACGGGAACACAGGCTAAAATGTGGGCCAACTCCCTTACCCCAAACCTCTCTCTCCTGCACTACCTTGGAAGCGAGAAAGCCCCTTCCATCCTTTCAAAACACAGGCTGGTATTCTTCAAAAGAGCTTGTTTCTTTGATCAAGCTTCACCACACCTGTGGTTCTTCTGCTTAGTCTATGCTTGTGGCATAGACCACAGCCTTCGGCACGTGAGGGTTAACAATATACAACAACCTGAGCAGTGAGGAGCACCCTTCTTCTGTCGTATGGCCACGAGACGCGGCATTCCTCTGTATGGATGAACTGTGGCACACCAGTCACGCGTTGATGGACACTTGGTTGCTTCTTTTTGTTTTCTCTCTACTTCTTCTCCCCTCCTCTCTCTCTTCATCTCTCTTTCTCTCTCCCCACCCCACTACCTTTTTGACTGGGGACAAGCCTCCCTTTTATTTCTCCAGGGATCTCCATTGCACAGTCATGTAGAGCACACCGTTTTCTCAGAGTGAGTATGTGGTCTGTGCCCAGAATCAGTGCTGCTTGGGATTCAGATTCTCTAGCTGAAGGATCAACTGTCCCGCACTCAGAGGAAATTGAGGTTCAGTGGTGGGCTTTTGGAGAAGGCAATGGCAACCCACTCCAGTACTTTTGCCTGGAGAATCCCATGGACGGAGGAGCCTAGTAGGCTGCAGTCCATGGGGTCGCGAAGAGTCAGACACGACTGAGCGACTTCCCTTTCACTTTTCACTTTCATGCATTGGAGAAGGAAATGGCAACCCACTCCAGTGTTCTTGCCTGGAGAATCCCAGGGACGGTGGAGCCTGGTGGGCTGCCGTCTATGGGGTCGCACAGAGTCGGACACGACTGAAGTGACTTAGCAGCAGCAGCAGGTGGGCATTTACAGACAACTGTTCCCTAAAACTCTCTGTTAGCACTGCTGCTGAGAGAGCCCATGAGGAAGGGGAGAGGAATGCAGTAAGGTGCCATCAGCACCAGGCTGCATCAGCTTTGCGTCAGCTACTTGGTTTTCCTCCTCTTCCTTTGTCATACCATTTCCTCCCTTCTTTTCTCTTCCTTTTTTTTAAAAGAAAAAAAATCATAGCATTAATATTATTTGTAATAGGTAACTCATTCACGTGATTCAAAATTTCAAAGGTACAGAAAGTGAAGTCTCCCTCCCAGCCACCTATAACCCCTCCCAGAAGGAACCAACATGACTGGTTTTCAGGTGTCCTTCCTGAGGAATTCCAAGTGTAGCTAAGCAACTGTGCTTCCCTCCTCCCATTATAAATGGTAAATAGCACCCCTCCTCTCTCTCTCAGCACAAATGGTAATATACTCCAGGCCCTGGTCTACATGACCCTTTTTTTGTGTGTCCTTTGGACAGCAAGGAGATCCAACCAGTCCATCCTAAAGGAGATCAGTCCTGGGTGTTCATTGGAAGGTCTGATGTTGAAGCTGAAACTCCAATACTTTGCCACCTGATGCGAAGAACTGACTCATTTGAAAAGACCCTGATGTTGGGAAAGATTGAGGGCAGGAGAAGAAGGGGACGACAGAGGATGAGATGGTTGGATGGCATCACCAATTTGATGGACATGAGTTTGGGTGGGCTCTGGGAGTTGGTGATGGACAGGGAGGCCTGGCGTGCTGCAGCTCATGGGGTCGCAAAGAGTCGGACACGACTGAGCGACTGAACTGAACTGAGAGATGATTTCATATCAACACAGTAAAAATCACCTGATTATTTTAATGATTGCTTAGTATTTCGGTGTGAAATGTGCAATTTCATTGTGTGGATATACTGTCATTTATTAACCAGTCCTCGTTTGACGGACATTTGGACCATTTCTAGTCTTTTGCTGAAATAATGCTGCAATAATAGTTGCCAATATTTTCTCACGGTTTGACATTTTAGTTTTGCCATGAAAATTTTTTTTTTTGCTTTTCATGGTCAAATTGATCATTATTTTATTTTTATTTCTGGCTTAATTCATAGGTTTAAATTTTTTCTCATTGTTTCTTTGAGGTTTTTTTTAGATGTAGTTTTAATTTTTATATGTGGGGCCTTCCCTGTTGGTCCAGTGACTGAGACTCCACGCTCGTAATGCACAGGGCCTGGGTTCAATCCCTGGTCAGAGAACTAGATCCCATATGCCGCAACTAACACCCAATGCAGCCGAATAGATAAATAAGTAAATATTTTTAAAACTCTTTAAATTTTTTTAACATTTAAACTTTTGATCCACATGCAATCTATTTCATTTTAAATGTGTAAGGTATAAATCTTACTTTAATTTTTGTTTTCCCTAAGTGTGTACTCAGTTGTTCCAGAACATTTATTGAGAAGTCTGTCTTTCCTCACAGGTTGAAACACCATCTTTACTATGCTGTCTCTTCAAAGTGTGTTTGTGCCTGTCTCTGTGCTTCTTCTGCTGGCCCACTGGCTCACGTCTCCAGGCACCAGCTACAGGCTCTGTCTTTTCTTTAGGTGCCACCTGGACTTGACTCAGGTCTCTGGGTTTGCAGATACTAGTGTGGGATGGAGTCGGGATTGGGGAACAGCAAAAAGGCTGGATATGAAGGTCAGAAAGCTTCTAAGATCTTTCCAAAGAATCTCACATAAACAATGGCCTTACTCCCATGCTGCTGCTGCCAAGTCGCTTCAGTCGTGTCCAACTCTGTGCGACCCCATAGACGGCAGCCCACCAGGCTCCACCGTCCCTGGGATTCTCCAGGCAAGAATACTGGAGTGGGTTGCCATTTCCTTCTCCAGTGCATGAAAGGGAAAAGTGAAAGTGAAGACGTGCAATCGTGTCCGACTCTTAGCGACCCCATGGACTGTAGCCTACTAGGCTCCTCTGTCCATGGGATTTTCCAGGCAAGAGTACTTACCTCCTCTCAAAAGAAAATCAGAAAGAGAACAAAGTTCATTTCCTCATTAAAAAATCTGGCAATTTGTCCAGCCCAGAGGGAAGCCCTTCTACCCTGTGCACTCAGCGGATGCTCTCTCTCCAGGTGTCTTCCCTTCCAGTTTCAGCAGCCTGGGAAGGACTTTGATCACCTCCTTGCTTCCCCCATAAGCTCCCTACACCCCAAGCCCAGTTCTTGAAGGCGGGTGTAAACTGAGCTGGTCCTTATCTTAGAGACATTACAAGAGACCCTAAACAAACACACTAACAGCCACTAAGAGACCAAACTAATGCCAGCCAATAAACAACCCCCCAGAAGATATTATGCAGAAGAGGTTCTTCCTCCTCTCAGGCTGAGTTCTTGCTCCCTCAGCTCACTGGGCTCCTTCTCATGTCTCCTCCCACCCCAACCACTGGACGGAAAGGACCAGGAAGGCAGCCGCTCTGCCCTGCCTTCTTTTGCCTCCTCCTACTATCACCCAGCCTGGTCCTCTACACTCAAAAAACAGCCACTGCAAGCAAAACAACGAAGTTCTTCTTAGAAGGAACAGACAAAAGGAGACCTTTCGTTTCCAAGACAGAGATTATCCTGTATAATAGAGGTTTTCAATTTCAGGTCTGTAGATGCACTTCAGACATTCCCTGAGCCCTGCAGTGATTGGCAAAATGTATACATAGGCCTGGCCTTCCCCGGTGGCTCAGCGATAAAGAATCCACCTGTAATGCAGGAGATGTGGGTTCTATCCCTGGATCAGGAAGATCCCCTGGAGCAGGGCAGGACAACCCACTTCAGTATTCTTGCCTGGAAAATCGCACGGACAGAGGAGCCAGGTGGGCTACAGTCCACGGGTCCCAAAGAGTTGGACACGACTGAAGCTACTGAGCACACACGCATGCACATACATAGGCCTGGGGTGAGGGGAGGGTTCTTGGTGTTCTTCAGTGTCCAATACTTTAAAAACAAGTCTAAATATCTATGGATAAGATGATGTCAGGGATTTCCAGGTGGCGCTAGTAGTAAAGAATCCACCTGCCAATGCAGAAGATGCAAGAGACATGGATTCAATCCCTGGGTTGGAAAGATCCCCTGGAGGAGGAAATGGCAACCCACTCCAGTATTCTTGCCTGGAAAATCCTATATGGACAGAGGAGCCTTGCAGGCTACAGTCCATAGGGTCTTGAAGACTAGGACACAACTGAGTGACTGACACTCCTCCAAGATGATGTTGGGAATTTGCTTCAAAACATTCCAGTTGGAAGGCATAGAGTGGGTGGAGTAGGTGTAGTTATCGATGAAACAAGATTGGCCGTGAGTAGATCATTGTTAGTGCTATTTATGGGTGCTTGGGAGTTTATTATATTATCTCTCTCATGAAATAAATGAATGAAGGGAGAGATGGAAGGAGGGATGGAGGGAAGGAAATCCTTGCTACAGACCACATTGAAATAACCAGACAGCCCACAGTGGGTAGCTGCCATCTCACAGCTCCAGCTTTAAAGGAACTTCTGCCCAGTGGTTTCCCTGATTAGTGTTTGGAAGCCTGGAAATATCTGTGGGTGCAGAAGCATGTCCCCTTCACTCTCACCTCCACCCTCTAATCTCAGCATCACCCAGAGAAAGGGACCAGAGTCCCTGAGGCCATCTTGATCCATCTGTATCCTCTCTGCTAAGCCTCCAACACCCCAGCACAGTCTTCATGGGGACCAGGGAGCTGGTCATCTGAGGCCCTTGGCTCTCTAGCTCCACCCCAAGCAGATGGAGCCCCAGTTGCCCAAGCAAGCTTGTGCAGAAGGGGGCTCTGGTTGCTCCGTTTGGATGTGCTTGGAGTAGAAAATTCACAAATTCCAAGCTCTGCTCCCAAAGCAAACCTCCTCAGCCCAGATGCTACACCCTTCACCCCTCCGATGAGCTATGTGGGGCCGCCAAGCAGGAGGCTTTGAAAACCAGCTTGTGTCTGGGTTGTGAAAGCACCAATGTTTGCTATGTTTGCCCAGCAAAAAGGGAGCATATTTTCTCCCTTCCAAATGCAAGCTCAAAAGATGCTCCACAGATTTTTCTTCAGACTTTCCACAGGAAACATAAATAAGGAAGAAAAATGACTTTAGGTACTGAGACCTGAAGTGGAATTTCAACCCTGAGGAGCTGCTTGTAACAAGCACTCTCTGTCCTTCAGGGAAGTCACCGTCTACAGCCTGGTCCATGATTCTTCTCTCTGAGCAGCCCTCACAGACCAGGCAAAGGGAGGAACTGGGCCGGTCCTCAGGCCTGATTCCCAGCCGGGGCTGCACCCTCACGCAGTAGATGGCCAGTGCATGGGCTCATTACTTGCTGAGATTCCTTAGCTAATGTTATATCTTTCCAGTCTTGCTCTTTCTTGTTTGTATTAGAGTAGAACAAATGTGGGTGCTCCAACCCTACAGGCCTACTGCCCTTTAAGCCAAATGTTGATCAGAGCGTGAAGTGAGCCCACAGCATCCTCGGACCCTGAGGCCCTCTGTCCTGATCTCCATCTTGGAGGGAGAAGGACTGCTCTGGTCCATGTTCTCCACCCTGAGGAAGCTTACAGTCTGCAAACACAGAATGAGGGAGGCCATAAGGCAGCATTTGAGTGCACACATATATGCATCAGTCAATCCAGGGTTTAGAATAATCTAAATTGATGTTTTTTCTGCACAGAGGATCAGAGTACTTTCTATTCATGGGTTATTACTATCAGCTAACTGCTTCCTCACTGGGGGTTTTGAAAATTATACATCTACAGATCAAATGGGCCCTACAAGAGCTCCAGACCCTAGAAATACAGGATTGAAGTCAGTTTGGGTAGTTTTAGTGGACTACATGCAACAGGCTGATTGATTCATTAGGAGCTGTGTTGTTAAGGTTTTACTAGGGCTGTAAATGGAGTGCTTCAAGGCTGCCATTTCTGCCTTTTGACACCCGAGAACCTTTCTTCTCAAGATGTTTTCCTCTCCTATAACATTCTATCTTTATAATGGGTAGCATAGGTCTCTCCTTGTTAGAACAGACCCAACAAGGCCATTGAGCATCTATAATTTTTTAAAAATAATAATCAATTCATATACATCAACTAAACAAAGCAAGGTACACCTTTGGAAGATGCTTGTAAGAAGTTCATGCTTCCAACTAGAACTTGGTTGTCTTTGATGTACCAAATTCAGAGAAAGACCCCAGAAACCATTTCCTTTAGGCTGCAGTTTATCTGTTTATTTGAAGCCAAAGCCAATAATCCAAGTGGCTTTCAATGACTAAGAAGGTTTCTCAGCATAGATTAGTCAGTTCCGTCACCGAAAAGTCAGCTGCCCTACGGACTGGCCTGCTGTATTCATGAGTGGTACCAGTTCTGACACCCAGTGGGTGGGGGAGCGGGCAGGTATTTCCCTAGCGATGTCTGAGAGGAGAGGCACTAGCTGAGTCTAGCTCTGAAAGGAGAAGTAGAGGAGGAAAGGGCAAGCAGTGTGCTGATATGAGCAAGAAAGGGTAAGATACAGAAGTTGTCAGGTGGCTGAGAGCATGGGCTTGGGGGTCACTCAGATCTGGGCCCAAAGGGCTAGCCAGCCTCTGCCATTAAGCAGCTCGGCCACCTGACGAGCTCATGTGTTTCTTAACATGTTAAAGTGGCACAGCTGTAGCACCAGCCTTATAAAGTAATTACGAGGGTTAAAAAAGACAGAATGTAGACTTCAACGGGAGCTGCTGGGCTCAGTCAGCCTTCAGCATATGGAAGCTGTCCTAACCATGACAAAAAAGAACAAGGGGACAAGTCGAGGACGGGGAGAGGACACTATGGGACATGCATGAGACACCAGCCCCTCACCCAGTCCCGTCTCCAGGAACCCGGGACAATGCATGTCCCAGTCCAGACAGATGGCTCAAATGTTTATTAAGAAATCATCCATAAAAGTTATTGGAAGCTTCACACTTGCAGCATGGTCTCTGCACACTGCCTAGCTGCCACGGCTCTAACAAGGCCTCATTCACTTCCCTGGGGCAGCTCCCTCCAGTGCCCTCAGCCCCTCAGTTTCACATCCACCAGCACCCCCTCCCTGCTGGGCCTGGTTTACAGAGCCCCACCCCCACCCCAGGCCTGGCCTCCTCCCCTCCCTTGGCTCTGAGTGATTTCTGACTTGCTTTTTCCAAATGCGAAATCTTTGAATGAGGTCACTCCAAGTAGGGGAGCAAGGGGAGTGTCACCAATATTTCTTAAGTGCAGAGGTCCCTGGGGTGATTTTAGGTGGAACACAGGTAAATATTTTTGGTTTTATACTTGTACATTTTGGTAATGTATTTATTTTGATGTGCATTGGAGGAAAAGGTAGAATATCAATGCTATGATATAAAGTTTTCAGTTCGTGTAAACTTGAGTGAAGCAAAAGAGAATGAGAGCATTGACTTAAGGAAACAATTACATCAATAGTAGTCTAGGTGGTTGGGAAGGGAGTTTGGGGGAGAATGGATACTTGTATATGTACCATCCACCCTTCAGTTGGACCAGGTGTGGTCCACCTGAAGCTATCACAACATTGTTAATCGGCTATGCTCCAATATAAAATACAAAGTTAAAAAAAAAAAAGTAGTCCTGGTGTCCTCAGATCTGGCAAATCCACCTGAGAACATGGCATCTTTGATCTCAACCCTCCCCAAAAGCTTCCTAGACATGGTGGTTTGATGAACAAGGTTTTGATCTAAACAGGAGGGTGCTACCCTGGGCTGGGCATAGAGGGGCTGCCCTGTGTCCAAAGAGCTCCAGGGACAGGTCACAGATTCCCAGATGGTGGTTCTGTCTGTCCCTTGTGGTCTGACCTGCTACTCTCATCACATCTCAGACTGCTCAGAAGCCTGCTGTAAGTCCCCATTGCCTTCAGGATGGAGGGTAACTCCTCAGCCTGGCACTCAAGGCCCTGCTTAATCCATCTTTCCAGTCACTGCCCCAGGCCCAGTGTACTCACTGCCCAGACATCTGGTCTCCTGCCTTTGGTCTCTCTGCTCATACTGCTTGACTTGGGTGAACTGCCCACCCACCTCCAACCTGTCCTGCTCCTTCGACCTCCTCCCAGGCCCCCAAACCACCTCCTCCCTGCAGAAGGACAGCTAGCACAGCATAGCACTCATGAGTTCCGATCCTGGCACTACTGCTTACCAGCTGTGTGTCCTTGAATCAGTCACTCACCCTCTCTGTTACCCAATTGTCTCATCTGTAACGAGTGGGTAATGACAGCAACATTTACTCCCTCCCAGGTTTGCTGGGGAGCTAAGTGAGATGCTCCTGGCTAAGCACCAGGTACATAGTAACAGCAAGTAAACTATGGCAGCTGCCCTTCCTTGAACCTGAGTTTAGTTCTTGCCAAGAGCAGCCTTTTGGCACTGGTTTTCCAGGGAGTAGGTGCTTGATAGATCAATCTGTTGATTGATCATGACTGTCCTGCGATGTGTTTTCTTACTTTCTCTTGATAGTAGGCTCCACGGAGTCTGAGACCCTTTCCTGGCTCTAAGGACACTTTGGAGCCTTGAAGAACATCTATTCCTGAGCCATCTCATAGCTGTCTCTTCTCTGGACCAAGTTTTCTTTAGCCCCCAGGGCTCTTTGTGAAACTACCTTCCTCTTATCCTTCAAATTTGGCAGGACAGCTGGAGTCTTCCCAGGAGCAGGTGAGGCCAGTGGAGATGACACAGGAAGGGTCCCCAGAGCAGATGGGTGGAGATAGGACGGTGGCTGGACATACACAAGGCTATCTGCATCCACCCAAGGGCTCCTTCTCCCAGGCCCTGTGCTGGGTATACCCTCCAGCTCCAGGACCTGCTCCCCGGTCTGGCCCCTCGACCCTTACTCAGGTTGGCTACAGAAGCAGTTCCAGAGCCTGAGGCTTAGGAAGAATTCTCCAGCAAGTGGCCCGGCCCGTGGCCACCCTGGAGCCGGCCTGGAGGTAGCAGCGTGCCTTCCTTCCCCCGCCCAGCCTGCAGCCTTTTCTGAAAGAAGTGCTGTGTTCCCTCGGCCCTCCCCCCACCCCCCACATCCCCTTCCTCCCACAGAGCCTGGGTCCCCAGGCGGCGGTCCAGCAGTCCCTCGGTGAGCAGACTCCAGTGACGCAGGGCTTTGTTAGAAAACCTCATTAGCAGAGACAGAAAGGCTAGAGCAGCTCAGAGCGGCATTCCAGGTGTCAGATGAGAGTGGCCCTGGGAGGAAAAGGCCATTAAACCATACTGAGGTCAGCCCCAGTCGAATGAAAATAATCAACTGCGACCCAGGAGAGGGGGTGGGACGTGAACTGGGGAGTTAAAAGGGGATGCCCCGGGCTCAGGCCGGAAAGGGAAGACCTAGGGTCCTGGAAAGGCCGCCAGCTCTCTTGCCTGATCCTGAGGGTCCCAGAGGTGAGGTCCAAACAGCCTCCATTATGTGAACATCTGGAGATGGAGGCGGGGCCTCAGGGGACACTGAACCTCCATTGCCAGCACCAGCTTGTAATCGGGAGCAGCTCTAGCAGCAGCTCTGACCTCCTGTGTGCATGCAGTGCTAAGTCCTGCCTGTCTAGATACTCTTAGTAACCCCACCACCTAAGTGTCATTAGTTCCATTTTAAAGATAAGGGAGTCGAGATACCAGAATGAGTTATTGGGGGCTCCTTCGGCTCTTCAGAAACTCACTAGAACTCGACCTCCTGACACTTGAAACTTTTGAACCGAGGACACATTCCTTCACTCCACAATCAGCCACAGAAAGGTGGAATGAGCACTGGGGCTGAGGGAGCACTGATGCTCGAAGTTAGTGTGAATGCTGGGATCTGGAATCCCTGTTCTGGGCGGGAGGGGGAGGCATGGCGCCCCTAGTCAGGGACTGGCTGTGCTGAGGCGGGGAGGACACCTCTGGCCTCGGGGGACTCCTGGCCACAGCCATGAGCTGTTTGCCTTCGCTGGGCAGGGATGCTCAGGGGCTGTAATTTCTGTCCTGCCCAAAGGGGAATGTGTGTGATTTATGAAGCCTTTTAACCTGAGCCTTCCTCATAAAGGAGCTTTGAGGAGACTGCAGGGCACCTAGTTATGAAAGGCCCTCCTTTCTGGGGTTCTGGGAGATGAGGCACTGCCGCCTACCTGCCTGCCCTCAAGGTTTGGGGACCGTGTGTGCCCCACCTTAGGTCTGCAACCCTGGAGATCAGGGACCCTGGGAAGCTGGAGGCACGCTCGTGCCTTCCTCATCCTCTTCACAGAAGCCCACCGCCAGACATCCCCGATGCCCTGATTTCCAAGGCCCAGGTTCCCTTGGACAGTACCTTCCAAGGGAAGGTCACTTCACCTCATTTGAGCCTCAGTTTTCTCATCTGCAAGATGAGCATGATGGCAACCACCTCAGATTCCTGCGGTCCTGTTATCTCGCCCTTCCCCACTACCCTCCCCCAATCCAGAAAGTGCCCCGAGGACACACCTCTGTGTTGTGTATTCTTGTCTCTCAGGCACCTGAAATGGCACACAGCACTGGATGTAACATGGCAGTTTGCTGAACTGAATTCTATGGGATATGATGATGATATGAAATGTGCATGAGAGCTCCAAGCACGGTGCCTGGCTTTTGGGAGGCATTTAGCAAATGGGAGTTAAAGCTGAATTTGAATGACTCTCCCCTATGAAAGCAGAACTGGGGCCCCTGGCCCAGATTGTGAGATGGAGCCCCAGGGTTTCAACCCTCTCCTCCGGGACCCCCTTCAGGCCAGCCGCAGAGGACCTTTGTCTGTCCCCCTCGCAGGGGCCCCTCCCCCAGCACGGACCTCCCGGCCTCTCTCCATGCAGGCAGCTTCCACGGCTCCTCTGGGGCGGTGGGCGTCCCTCTGTCGGCACAGCCCGGCTGGGCCCCTCTCCAGGGAAGAGGCTGAGGGGTGTGAAGGACTGGTGTGTGTGACTTTGTTTATTTTCTCTGAAGGATCCTGCCTGAGCCCTGCTATAAAAATAACCTGCCTGGAAACCTCATCTCCGAGGGGGAGAAAGAAGCTTTTGTATCCAAAGAAGTGGCTCTGAGGGCCTCCCTGTACCTTCGTCCCAGCCCCATGCATCAAGGAGGAGCTGGCTGAAGCAATGGGGGGCCAGGGCCCAAGTGAGAGGGGCGGGGGGCAGCTGCCAATGGAGGGCATGGGGGGTGCAAGGGAGGAGAGGAGGGGTCGGGGGGAGGAGAATGGGGAGGGGAGGCGTTCACAAGCGTCTCTGCTAGCATGGCTGAAGTATCTCCATGCCTGCTTAACCCAGGAAGTTCTAAAGGAGAGAGAATGAGAGGCGAGAAAGAAGAAATCCATAAGAGATACTCTGGATACCAAGAGAGGAACAAAGAGGAAAATCAAGTTCAGTAGAGAGGAGAGACACGAAGTTAAAGCAGAAAGAAAACAGTGAGAAATGTTATGAGAAACAGACCTGGAACTTGAGGGGTCAGAAGAGACCGTGGCCGTGTTTTCAGATGAAGCTAAGGATCTGGTCCAATTCCTGGGATCTGCACTGTGTGCACCACCCCCTGCCCCCACCCCCACCCAACAAGGGGGAAGGCCGGGCCGGGGCAGACCTGGGCTCTGGGGGCCCATTTCTGCTCAGCTGCACCAGCTTCTGCTCTGGCTCAGGCTGGGCAAGGCATAAAGATGAGACTGACTCAGGTTTCTCAGGATATTCCTTCCCCAGAGCCAGGTCCAAAGGCGAGAAACGAATCTATAGGAGTAAAGGGAATAGGCCTTGGATTCAGGAGGCCTAGGTTCAAGTCACAACTCGCCCACTTTTGAGCTGGGTGGTCTTGTATAAACCATTTAAAGTCTTATCTGTAAAGTAGAAAAATAACATGTACCCCCACCCCAACCTCCCAGGACCATGGGGCAGATCCACCAAAGGGTATCCAATGGACTCTCTAAGCTGCACGGTGCCAGCAACACCATAAGAGGGGATGGCCCAAATGGACACATTTCTCCAGGCACTGGCAATGGGCTGATGTTGACCTAGAAATTATCATCAGAGTCTTAGTAATCAGACCACTCACGCCACCTGAAAGCTGCAGGAGATGCTCTCCCTGCTTCAGGAAGGTCAAAGAGGAGCCTCCAGCATCAGTCATTTGGAAAAGAGTAGGTTCTAATACTAACCATATAAGTGAAGTACCTTGCTGTAAGAAATCACCCATAGTTCTTCAACACCAAAACTTGGGATGGGGCCACTTAGAATCAGAGTTTGGTAGGACATGTGCCATCCAAGACACCCTTGAAACTTCTGTTTAGGAGGAAAGTTTATGGGGCGAGCCTAGGGGGACATACAATCTCCCTGGGACTTGGAGCTGGTGTTCTTTGAGTGACATGGATCAAAGAGGAGAGGGGAGTCTAGGATACCTTATAGCAACTTCTGGAGGGAGAAATTAAAACGTGGAAAGTCTATAGAGGAAGCTCTACTTTGGGAACAAAGAGCCACACAGCACAGCTGTCCAGCAAAGCTAGGAGAGGGCTCAACCACAGTCACAAGCAGGCTGTTGGCACTGCAGGGCCTAAAGTGTTCCCTGTGGCCTGAGGCTGAACAGAGTCCTAAGGAAGATAGAAACAGGGAGTGGGGCTGCTGCAACAGGGCTGCTGTGACATAGAAAAGAAAAGGCTTGGTGATGCTTCTGGGGCTGTACCCCAAACTGGTCATCAGCAATGCATCTGAAAACTGATTACGGCATGTGCTCAGGATGCACAATGATCATTCAAAAAAAAAAAAAATGGTTAGCACTCCTATTTGCAGAGCAGGACTAGAGACTCAGACATAGAGAACAGATTTAGGGACATAGTGAGGGAAGGAGAAGGTGGGATGAATTGAGAGAAGAGCATTGAAATATGTATATTACCACGTGTAAATTAGATAGCTAATGAAAGAAAGTGAAAGTCTCAGTCACTCAGTCTTGTCTGACTCTTTGTGGTCCCATGGACTGTAGTCTCCTCTGTCCATGGAGTTCTCGAGGCAGGAATACTGGAATGGGTTGTCATTTCTTTCTCCAGGGGATCTTCCCAACCCAGGGATTGAACCCGGATTTCCTTTGTGGCTCAGCTGGTAAAGAATCTGCCCACAATGTGGGTAGACCTGGGTTCGATCCCTGGGTTGGGAAGATCCCCTGGAGAAGGGAAAGACTACCCACTCCAGTATTCTGGCCTGGAGAATTCCATGGACTGTATAGTCAGCCCATGGGGCCACAAAGAGTCAAACACGAATGAGTAAGATTCGCTTTCACTCCTTTTTGGCAGGCAAATCCTTTACTGTCTGAGCCACCCAGGGAAGCCTCAGCTAGCTAGCTAATGGGAAGTTGCTATATAGTGCAGGGAATTCAGTTTGGTGCTCTGTGACAACCTGGAGGGGTGGGATGGGATGGGAGGTGGGTGTGAGTTTCAAGAGGGAGAGGCCATATGTATACCTATGATTGATTCATGCTGATGCATGGCAGAATCCAACACAACATTGTAAAGCAATTATCCTCCAATCAAAAATAAATAAATAAATGAAGTGGTTAGCACTTACTGCATGTCAGGTGCTGTTCTGAACACTGCATGTCTTATCTCATCCAGCCCTGACAGATATCCTCTGCAGAGGACTCCCCCAGCATCCATCACACCCTGCCCCCACTGTGGAGCAGACTTGCAGTTTGGTAGGGTTGATGCCAGGCCCAGTTTCAAGGGTAGGACCTGATAGATCTGAGCCAATCAGGGTAATCTTATCACTCATTCCTGAGAAACTCCTTCAGGATGGTCCAAGTGAGGCATAGGCAGAAGTTGATTTAATGATGAAGAAAGAAAAGACCACTCTTCTCTTTCCTTTTTATGTTAGACTGTGATAGATGCAGGTGTGTGGGCCTGGAACTGCTGGCAGCCATCTTAGAGTTATCATAGGTGAGGTCGAATCAACGTATCAGCAAAGCCAAGCCAAGCTAGGAGAATCAGAGAACAAGCTGAAGCCCTGATCAGACTACTCCTGAAACCCTCATGACCTTAGGATTATCTGTTATATGAATTAGTGAAGTCCATTGTTACTTTAGATAGTTGAGTTGGATTTTATTTTATTTTGTTTTTTTGGTAACTTGCAAGTATCCAGACTGATGCAGAATATGAGGCCCAGGGAAGTTAGCAACTTGTTCAAAGTCAAGTATGATACAAAAGTGATGGAGCTGGGATTTAAATGACAGCTGTGAATCCAGAGGCTTCCCAGGTGGTGCTAGTGGTAAAGAACCTGCCTGCCAATGCAGGAGTCTTAACAGACGCTGGTTCAATCCATGGGTTGGGAGGATCACCTGGAGGTAGGCATGTCAAGGCACTCCAGTGTTCTTGCCTGGAGAATCCTATGGACAGAGGAGCCTGGTGGGCTATAGTCCATGGGGTGGCAAAGAGTCGGACACAACTGAAGAGACTTAGCACACAGGCACAGACACTCACACTGTGAATCCAGAGCTTAGGCTCTTCTGACAGCATTAGCAAAATCATTCTGGTTGTCTTCTGATGATACACCAGCTCTGTACTTGATCACTTTTCATGTAATCTCATTGCATCTTCATGACAGCCTTTAGAGGTAGAATTTACTGTTACCCCTGTTTTTGCAGATGAGGGAGCTGAGGTTCTAACGTGCTCACCATCACATAGCTCTCAAGCAGGAGAGTGCCATTTGAATCCAAGTGTCTGTGGTGAGGCTGCTGGGTCTGCTCTCCGAGTTGGTGGCAGAGGCTGCCTGGGAAAGACCCAGGACAGTCTACTCCAATCCCTTTGAGGATGAACTGGTTTCTAATTTGTTCCCTATGGGTCAGTTGTATCTCTCCATGGAGACTCCACAAAAAGATGAACCACAAAGGGAAGCTGGAGGTCAGTTTTAGCCCAATACTAGGAAGAACATTCTTCTTGTTCCAGCAGTGGAGTGGGCTGCCTGGGAGAGTCCGAGCTCTCCACAGCTGAGAGGCCAGTGGGCCAGGAAGAGTGGTGTCTGCCTAGGTTAAAGGAAAGGCTGCCGGTCTCTGAGAGCCTCCCTCTCCTTGGGCCTCAGTTTCCCCATCTGTACAGAGGCTGGGGCAGGACTAGGTGATGGCTGAGGTATGCTCCAGCTCTAACATTCTCAAAGCCTGGAATTCCCGGAGGCAGGACTCCAGGCCCCAGGGTCTGGCTGACAGAACAGAGCCGTGGCTGTTTGGCCAACTCTATAGAACAGTGCAGCTCATTGAGCTAGCGGGTCCCTGAGACAGAAACAGCCACCGCACGCAGGGAAGATAAATCCATCTGTGGGTCTGGTGAGAGTTGCTGAAAAAAATGCAGTGCTTGAGGGCCATCCAAGGAGAGCTGGTCTTCAGTTAGCAGGCTGTGACTGCGCACTGACACGACAGCAGCAGCACACGGGGGCCTGTGCTCTGCCCCGGCCAGAAGAAAGAGGGCAAGCGTGGAGATGACAGTCCCCACCTACAGACACCACAAGGGCCAAGAAGCCCTACCTGGATAGGGCTCCTTACAGTGGGGTCCACTCCCTCTGGAGGCCCCCTGGGGTTGTGTTTATAATTAGCAAAGGGAATCCTTTTGGAAATTTACCTTGAATTAAACTGCTGCTGTTCATGTAGCCCAAAAGTGTTTACTTCAGCAATATAGAGAGACCACCCTCACAAGGTGGTGAGGACAGAATTAGACTGAGAACACCTGGGTCTCCTTCCCTGCATATCTTTGGGTTGGACTAGAGACTCAGAGGTTGGCAAGACACTATCGTGAAGCTTCTGAGGGGCTTTCTGGGATATTTCCTCCACCCTTTGCTCTAATGATGACTTCTGTTGATGTGGTGACTATTTTCAACATGCTTGGACATCTGCAGTCCTACTGACCTTCATTACAATTCACTGAAGTAGAGTCAGATAATACCATGCTGCCTATAGAGAGGAGAACGCAGGGTGAGCCAAAGGCCCCTCAGGCAGCACACGGTGGCTCAGGAGCCTGAGCCTAAGCCCCTTAGCCCCAAAGCCTATGCCCCTTATTTCTGGCTTGCTGCCATCCCTCCACTCTCATTTTGGGGGCCACAGAGGGCTGACTTTTCCAGGCTGATTTTCTTCCCACTTAGGGACAATGCAGAGCCCTTGGAGCTGGATTAAAACTTCGACAGGTGCCAGCTTTGAAAAGATAGGTATTCAAAATAAAAGCAACTCAAATGGTAAAGTACGTATAAAGAAGTCCAACAAAGTTTTGTCTTTTATCATGATGACTACCTGAGAGCTTTTTTTAAAAAAATCAAATATCAGAAATTACATGATTGATTTTTTTGTTTAGTGACTCTGACCTACTGGTGTCCCAAGTAGTTTCTAGCCCACTTTGGACTGCTCAGCCCTGAGGACATCCCACCATTACAGGCCCCTGGGCCCCTAGGTCACAGCACCGAGAAGAAATCTCTAGAACTACGAACTTGGGCCAGGCTGTCAGGGCAGGAAGATGCCTGTGCAGAGCAGGAGGTGACTGCTAAAGGGAGACCAGGGGTACTTGAAGGGGATGCATGTGGGGGCCGGCAGGGCGTGGCAGTCAGGTAAGCAGGAGGAACAAAGCCTGTCTAGGAACAGCCTTGTGCCCTCCATGGCAGAGGGGGCAGGGAAATGAGGCCTCAGAAACGGGGGTTCCTACCGAGCCCTCAGTCATGTTCTTCCCGGGCTCAGGAAATACCACCATGACCACCATCCCTACCCTCAGGAGGAAGATGGAGCCCAAATCTGGAAGGGCTGAGGTAAGAGTGTGAGAAGAATGGAGTCTTAGGAGTGTCCATCAAGGGGACCAGGAAAGGAGGTGGAGATTCCCTGACCCCCAACTCCCTAATGGAGTGGACCTCATCTTCCAGAACTCCCTAGAGGTAGACCTCCTTCCTAGCCCTAGGAATGAATGAACCTCCTTCATTCAGCCTTGGGTTCCTTCTAGACTCCAGTCTGGGGACAAGGAAGCTGAAATTAAGTTCTGGGATATCTATCAAGAATCCAGGGACTTCCCTGATGGTCCAGTGGCTAAGATTCCAAGCTCCCAGGGCACAGGTTCAACCCTAGTTTGGGGAACTAGATTCTCCCATGCCGCAACTAAGAATTCGCTTGCCACAACTAAAAATCCTGCATACTGCAACTAAGACTCAGTGCAGTCAAATAAATAAATAAAAATAAATATTTAAAAAGAATCCAACTGGCATATTTTCCCATCTTTTTTCATTGCTGCAGAGGCTGAAGGGGGGCAGTGGGAAGGATTACAGGCAGAAGAAGATGAGGAGCAGTATTAACAAGTGGGTGGAGGAGTTCTGAGCCCTTTAATAGGAAATTAATAGGAATTTGCAAAACTCTTTTTAAGTCATACAGAAATAAACAGCTAATAAGTCTTTGAGTCTCTGCCTCAAAAGAAGTAAAAGGTGTTTGTTTGGGGGAGCAGCAGGCACACAGTCCCTGCAATATTTGGTTCTCCCTGACACAGTCCTTCCTGCCTGCCCCATATCCTGAAGTCCTGTCCCTGATCCCTGAGCCCCCCATCCTCGTAGGGACCCCGAGGCATGATGGGTGCTGGCTGAGGGTGGGACGGATCGGAGACCACCCTAGGCTGGTGAAGCAGCCCAAGGTTCCTGAGGATGGAGATGGAGGACCATGTAGAAGTCAGGGCAGTGAACAAAGAGGCCTTTGCACAAGGTCTTGGTGAAAGCTCTGAAGAGCCAGTGCCTTTGGCCCAGCTTTCTTGCTGCCCTCAGACCCCCAAGGACCAGCTCGGGCAGACTTCAGACTTCAGCTCTTCTCTCCAAAAAGTGTTTCTTGCGTAGCTTTGAACTCCAAACACTGCAGTGTTGTGCCCAGTTCCTCTGAAATGTCACTGGAGATGGGCTTATCCCCTCAATGTCCTTCTGTTTGAAAAATAAAGCCTTTGGGGACTCTCCTGGTGGTCCAGTGGTTAAGGTTCCATCCCTGGTTGGGGAACTAGGGTCCCACATGCCGTGTAGCATGGACAAGGTTTGATTTGTTTTTTCTTTAGATTGCTTAAAAAACAGAGTAAAGACCTTGGACTCAGGGAGTCCTGCTTTCAGTGTTAGTTTCTACCACTTAACTAGTTAAGTGATTCTGAGTAATGGACAATCTTCCCAAGCCTCAGTTTTCTCATCTGTAAATGAGAATAATGATATTATTCACTTTGATAATTGGTTGGTTTCCCAAGGCCTGGCACACAGAAAGCACTAAATAGACATCAGTATCATGGTTATTATTCCTAATACCCACCCCATCCTCCTTTCTTTCTTGTTCCATGACCCCTACCAGGCTTGACCCTCCAATCTGATGACCCCACCCCAGTACATGGGTTCATCAGATAGAGCATCTCAGTCTGAGCCTGATCTCGAGTCTTCATGGAGGTAATGGGCATGGGATTCCCAACCTGGATTTATGCAAATAGTGGTCATATGGGAGAACTTCAGACACTGACCTTAGATGGTAAGTGGACTTACAATGGCCACATTTGTGACACTTACAAAGCACATAACTCATGCATGTAGAGTCCTGAAAGTTCAGGAAATTCACTGATCTTGGGGTTTGAGGGAGATAAAGGGACCTATGAGAAGCTGGCTAAACTTACGAAACCTCTTTCCAGCAAAATATAAAATTCTACATGTCATGCATATAACTTCAGTAAGTGTACCTGTGAACCTTAATTTTGCTTCTATTCATCTCACAGTCTAAACACTGAAGCCCAGAGGGGTTAAATGACTTGTCCGAGGACACACAGCTGGCAGACAACATAGCTGTAACTTGAACTCAGACCCTCAGAGTCCTCTCTCTTCCTCCACTTGAAGGAATGCCTCCATCCAGTTCTTTGGCTGAGTTTTCTCCCTGATACCCTGAGGCTTTGCAGGCCCACGGTGGGCTCCCTGGGGACCTGGAGGAGGTTGTTCCAGGGTTAAATCAGGTAGGGCCAGGCTTGGGTAAAAGGGATTGAGACAGGCAAAGCCAGAGCCCAGGCTAGGTGCCAAGAGGCGCCCACACGTGGTGGTGAAGGGTTAACAGAGCCCAAGTATGGCTTTTTGTGTGTGCTCGAGGGCAAGGTGGCGTGTGCGAAGGCGCACGTCTCCTCTTGTGTGTGTGGGAGCTACGGCCCAGGACAGCAGGCCAGCCTGGGAGAGAGGTGCTGCCGTGTCCTGAGATGAATGGGCCTCTGTCTTCAAGGCTGTGTGAGCCTCTGTGTGTGCAGGTCCCATTAACTCGCCACACGTGGAAAGAGGAGCAGAGGCCTGGAGAAGCCCAAACCACTCAGAGTCCTGATTTTAGATGAAGCAGAAGACACGGAAAAAAGAAAATCATACTGATCCTAACTCACATATTAATAGAGCTCCTGGGCACACACACGCATGCACACACACACACTCACATTCTCTGGTGCCCTGTCATAACCTCCTCTTCTCAACCCTATTGTCACCCTCCTGTTGCCCATTTGAGTACTTTGTCTACTAATAACACTTTAAAACAGATTTTAGAGAGCTGACCCTATTTGCTTTTGTGGTGGTTTCAGTTTTGTATGGTGTGTGTCTGTCTTCTCCTTGTCTTGTGAGTCTGGGCTTCTCTTTCCCTTGTCTCACCTGCAGCTCCCACGATGCATGCCCAGACATCCAACCCAGCCCGCAGGCCTCACTTGTACCGTTGTGCCTGTGATGGACAGATTTGGCCCAAGTCCTGTCCTGAGCCCCATGTTCCCGTTCTCCCCCTCTTCCAGTCCTCCCTGGGCCCTTGTTTCCCTTGGCTGTGATTTGTGTAATAGAGTGACTCCTGTCTGGGAGCAACCCAGAGCTCAGGACACAGGGAGACACTTGTCCAAACTTGCTATTTTTTCACCAAAAGAGCCAGACCACAGTGATGGGCTCAGTGGCCTGGCTAGGAGCCTTCCGCATCCCTCCAACCACTAACCTGGCCTCTATTCCCCTTGCTGGCCCCGATTACCTTTGGTTCAGGACTTCTAGTTAGCCACTGAGACAACTCCTCAGTAGGAGTCTGGCATCTTATGAGAGAGGAGAAGGGAGATCTGGGTTCCGTGTGGAAATAGCTGAGGCTGACAGAGATGCCCTGGGGACCAAAGAATAGGACCACAGAGACCAATGACCAGCCATATTCATCCCTCTCTCCTCAGTGCCTGGCCCAGAGTAGGTCCTAAAAGAATAAGTCAGTGAATGTTGCATGGATGAAGGGATAGATAAGCAGATGTGTAGATGGGTGAATGGGTAGAAAGATAAACAAGTGAAGACTCTTAGATCCAAGTAGACACTCTGATAAAACTAACCTGAGTTTTTGGTCCAAATGTGGGAAGGAAGAAATCTGGGTCTAGAAGGAGCAGCCAACTTATTCCTGAGTCTCAAGGAAATTTCTCTTTCCAAGACCCTTTATAGGATGTCCTTGAGATTCTCCTGGAGGGCTGGGTTGGGTGAAACTGGCCTTTTCTCCATCCTCATGTTTTTGTTCAGGCCCCTTCTTGCAGAGGCTTCTCTGCCCACCAGGAAAGGTGCTCTGAAGCTGGGTAAAGTGGCTCAGAATCTGGGAGGAAGTGGATGGAGAGGCTGCCATGAAACAGGGCCCCAGGGACAACATGTTTTTAGGCTGGGGCTAGAGAAGTGTTACGTGCTGGGACCAGGAGTTGGACAAAATTTTCTAGAACGCAACACAGGGGTCTGATATAGGTCACTTGCAATTTTTGAATGAATGAATAAAACATTCTGTGTCCTCTTTACTCTGGATAATACCCCCAAGTCCTTTCCCAAAATGTATATAGCATTCTCAAGAGTGCTAGACCACTAAGGACATCTCTGCCCCCATTCAAACTCTTCTCACCACCCCCTCCAATACCCATTGTCCCACTCCCTTGTCTTCCTCCTCCATTCCCACCATTAGCTACTATGGTATTGATTCAGAAGCTGGGGGTGACAGGAGGGAGCAACACAAAGCCACCACGTGTCCCTGTGCGCATGTATGCATGCATGAGTGGCTGTGATGAGCTCAAGCTTCAGCAAAGGGCTTCCTCAGTCCACTCAGGATGGGGCTGAGGGTTGTGGGGGGCAGGTGAAGTTGGTCCTCTGGGGGAGAGGGAGCTTGACTGATGAGATGGCCAGCTCCACACCACCAAAAGCCGGCGCTATGGGGCTCAGAAACACCTTTCAAGGGTTCTGCCCCTGGCCAGACCCAGTAGATCTCTGGTGCTGAGATCTCCAGGAAGGAAGTACTCCAAGCTCCTCGGGGGCTCTTGTCGCTGGAACAGACTCCTGAAGTTTAATCACTATTTCCTGCTGCAGTTTGCCTTGAGAGAGTCGAGTGGAGCCTTCCCTTAAAATTTTATCCATGGTCAAATCTGTCCTCTGAATTAGACCTAGAAAGTCTGAGCTTTGAGGCCCGAGAGGGCTTGCCTCTGGCCTGTGCTAAGCCCATTTTCTGAGCAGAAACAGAACTGTTGGTTCAGGGCTGGTGAGAAAAGGCCTAGTGCGCCAAGGGAAAACAATTAGGAGTAATTACCATCAAGAGCAGCCCCCCAGTGAGGGGTGAGGGTGGGAAAGGCCGTCTGTTTAAGAGGAAGCTGAAAGTGGCAGACAGATTTTGGGGAAAAAATCAGGGAGAGGGTGGGAGGAAGGGTTAAGTGTGTGTTGTCTTTCTTCTCTGGGAAGACAGGAAGACCCCTCCCCCTCGGCCTCGACAGGGGCTCTGTGTCCGGAGGAGGCGGGAGGGGAGAGCAGGAGGGCACCGGGCTCCACATTCCTGAGATTCTCAAACCAGTCGGGGGAGGAAACTCCATACTGAGGGGACAGAGCCCGAGACACACTCAAAAGTGAAAAGATAAAATGGAGTGCACTGTGCTGTGCTCAGTCATGTCCAACTCTTTGTGACATGTATTCTTGCCTCAACAATCCCCAAGGACAGAGGAGCCTGGCGAGCAACAGTCCATGGGGATTCTCAAGGCGAGAATACTGGAGTGGGTAACCATGCCCTCCTCCAGGGGATCTTCCCAACCCAGGGATCAAACCCAGGTCTCCTGCATTGCAGGCAGATTCTTTACCATCTGAGCCACCAGGGAAGCCCAAGAATACTGGAGTGGGTAGACTACCCCTTCTCCAGTGGATCTTCCTGACGCAGGAATCAAACCGGGGTCTCCAGCATTGCAGGTGGATTCTTTACCAGCTGAGCTACCAGGGAAGCACAGAGCACCCAGAATGCCTCGAAATGTCCCCCCATACATGCCTCCTTGATCCCTGAGCCCCGGTGGGGATGCATGGGGTCTGCTTGGTGTCTCCCTACTTACCACCCTCCAATAATATGGGTGATCTGGGGTTGGGAACAAGAGTCGGGATCAGAAAGAAGGGCAGGTAGGGAAAGAGCTATCAAAGGAGGGGTGAGGAAATTCCTTAGTACTCCTTTCTAAAGAAGAGGAAATGAACCCCAGAGGAGAGGTGCCATTTCCCTTGACCCTCCTAAGGTGAGGAGACAAGTAAGGGCCTCAACCCTGCTCCTGAAGGAAACAGGAAGGATTGGCCTGGGCAGACCTCATCACTGGAGGCTCTCCTTGGCTTCACGCTGGTAGAGCCCATGAACCCTCCTGAGATGGAGGAGTGGCAGGTCACAGGCTTCTGGAACTCAGGCTCTTGGCTTGGAGTCCCTGTTTCTGTCAGTGACAATCTGTGAGACTTTGGGCAAGCTATCCACTCTCTACACTCCTCGTCTTCTCATCTGAGAAATGAGGATAACAGAACCTACATCATACACTTGTAAGGGTTAAATCAGGTAATATATATATATATATATATATATATATATATATATATATATATATATATATATATATATATATATATAAAGATTTGGTACGTAAGGCTGGGGCCAGGCCTCAGTAAATGCTCACTCTTATTATTATTATTGGAAGAAGACAGCTCCAAGTATTAAGTGGATGATGAATTGGAAGCCGGAGGCCCTGGGGAGGGTGCACTGTCGACCACAAAGGAGGAAGTGAGTGAGGACTTGAATAGGGTGGAGGCTCTCAATATATAAGAGAAGCCCTGCTCAGAGATGCTCAATAACTGTAATTCATTCACTCCTTCAACAATTCTCTCCTGCAGCTGTTCTAGGCACCTAGGATGCAGCACAAACAGAATAGACATTTTAGTGAGAGGCTGACAAAGCAAATGAGTAAACAATATAGCCAGATATGAACTGCTACAGAGAAAAGATGAAGGGAGCTAGGGAATGTGAGAACTGGGGTGTGGGGATGATGGAGGAAGTAGGGGGGTGATTCAGGGAGGAGGAGGTCTGGGGACAAGCCCACCAGCTATAGGAAGCTACAAGAAGAACGACCACAAGAGAAGCAAGGTGGGCTTGTTAGACAAACACCAAGGAGGCTGTGCAGCCTGTGTGGTAGGGGAAGCTGTGGGAGAGGTGGTGAGCTGAACATGCAGGCCTCATGAGCCATGGTAGGCACAGATAAATTGGCTGGTGATGGGCTGATGGGAAATGGGGCACAGGTGTACAAGGAAGCAAAACTGTTTTTTCTGGGGTTCAGAAGAGCATCTGGTACAAACACTATATATAAAATAAACAAGGCCCTACTATCTAGCACAGGGAGCTATACATTCAATATCTTATAATAAATTATAAGGAAAAGAGTTTGAAAAAAAAAATAAAAAGAGCATCTGGAGCACAAGTTCATTAAGGAATGTGACTCCTGTCCCCACTTCCCTTTGTAACTTTCTGCAGTGCCCAAGACCAATCCCAGCACCTGCTGGCAGAGGCTGACTGACCGCTATCAGGTCCAGGTCCCCACTGTGACGGAGTCTTCTCCCTATGTAGACCTAGGTAATTATCAGCTATCTTTAACCACACTGGGGAATCAGAAAACAAGAGTGGCTTGATGGTTTCTTTCCTCACTCCAATCATTTTCATATGGCTGAAAAATTTTAACCATGTTGGAAAAATGTTAGAACTCAAGAATGCCCTGAAGATGACAAGGGACTCTTCTAACTCAACACAGATAAAACTATTTCATGGTGGGAGGTGGGAGAGAGGGAGGGAACTTATGTATACCTATGGCTGATTCATATTGATGTATGGCAGAAACCCACACTACATTGTAAAGCAATTATCCTCCAGTTAAAAATAAATAAAACAAAACTAAAAAGAAAAAACTGTTTCACCAGGATAGTGGAAGATTTTTTTAGACGTTGGTGGATTCTTGTTTTATTCTTTGGAGTGTGAGTTTAACAGGTAGAGTAGTGGAAGCACTTCCTGGAGGTTAGCTTGTGAGGAGAAAGAGGTGTGGAAGGGGGCAAGGAGACAAGAGACACTGTCGGCAGGGTGGGTTGGAAGTCCCAACTGGTCTGCTTGGCTCAGGAGGGCTCTCTTGCCAACTCCACAGACAGGCCTGGTTTTAAAAAGTGCCAGGGAGCCACGGATTTGCATGTTATTTGTGTTTCAGGCTTCAATTCCAGGTATGTGGAATGAAATGAATGAATGAACAGTATTCAGACTCCTGGTTAAGGGGTGGACTCGAGAATCCAGACCACACGAGGATCCAATCACTGGTCCAACTTGGATCAGGAGACACACAGACACAGACAGAGACAGAACAAACAGTCAAAGAGACAGAGAGACAGTCAGAGAGACAAACACCATCGAGTTCTTTTTACTAGGGAGTTTCCAGTCAAAGCAAGAAAACGAAATCTACAGAACTTATTTTCAATAAATCAACACATAAAAACTAGGGAGTCACACATGGATAGTCAGACGAAGGCAACATCATCTTTGACCTCTCTCCACATTGGCCTTCCATCATCTACACCCAGCTTCAAACTGGACCATATGACTGTGTCTGCCTTCTTGACAATATCCATTGCTTGGTACCTGCCTGGTTTTCTAAATTAGGTTCTAAGGTTCTTGAGGATGGGTGGCTTTTATTTCCTTGGTCAAACCATCTCTTTACTCCACCCTCCAGGGCCCCCCAAGCCTAGTGCTTAAACACAGGCCTATTTAAACACCTAGCATAAGGGGCTCTCCAGAAGCAGTGGATGAGGCAAATGCCCTCCAGGAACTTAGCTCTGGCCAATAGACAAGACACAGGCAGCATGTGAAACGGTCCATTTAAGGGACAAGGCTAACAGAAAGGGACCCACAATCCATGATGGATGTACTGGAAATAAAAAGATGGAGAAAACTGTATATAATAGAAAGATGTGTGGTTAGGGAAAAAATACTTTGTTTAGCCCCCTGGCATAGAGACTGAGACCCTGAAGGACATACTGAACTGCTGAGGAAGTGGGTTTAACAGGCATTAGGTTTGGGGCACAAAGGAGGTACAGCCTCACTGCAAGCTTCTGTGAATGGACCTTCTTCCCTGACTCCTGCAATGTTGTCTAAGTAAATGTTTAGTCAGTTGCCCCTACTCCTCCCTAGCAGGCCAGAGAGAAGCAGCTTGAACTCCTGGCTTGAAAGAAAAGCATCAAATTATTCACTTGCCTTCAGTGGTTACACACATCTCAGTCCATTTCTGATGTAAAGGGCAGATTACAATACACATGCCACGTGGAGTTTTATTGTTTGCTGATTCTAAGGGCTGCAGATGTCCAGGTAAGAGATTTTAACATAATTTGATCAGGGAAGGCTTCAAGGAGGCGGGATTTGGGTGTGTGCACACTTTGAGTATGTGAAAGCAGTGAGTATGAACTGGTAAGGGGTGCTCTGGACTCCTTCTGCACCTCTCCCCCACATACTTTCCTTTCCCAGCACCAAAGTTTTGCGAAGGATGGAACCAGACTCTCCAGAAGTCAAGCGGTTGATGGTTACCCCTCAGTTTAGAATGGAGAAAAGTCAGCAGCTACAAACTATTCCGTTAGGGAGGACTGACCAGGGCCTTACCTCTAAGATTAAGCCAGTGCTAATACTGGCCTTAAATTTGACTTTGAATCTCTACCTTGACTAATTTCTATTCCAAGCAGCATTATGGGCCTCAATAACATTTAAGAATCTTAGACCTTGACAAGACCCTGGACATCCGGTCCAACCACTCCCAGTTGGAATTACCCTACCCTCTGACAGGCCAGAGCAGCAGCCTGCACTAACATTTCCTCAAGGCTTATCCTCCCGCTCAAAGTCCCTTCGTTTCACATTTCTCTCGCACATGCATGTCTAAGCACTCCCTTCTCTTAGTGTTGACCAGCATGACCCAACTTACCTCATGTTACGTCTCTCCCCGCCTCCACAGCTGGGAATAGGAATTATGAGCTCTTAAAAGACTGCTGTTAGAATTCAGCACAGGCAAAATTGGCCTGGGCTGTTAGGAGAGATACTGGGCTGAGCCTTACCCATCCCTTCCCAAATGTTAGGATGAATCTGAAGCTGTGGATAGATTTTTCCTGGGCAGGGAAATATGGCCACTTGGCCAGGAGCTCAGCATGTAGTCTGTCAACAGGGCCCAGTAGTCTTACACATCCTTTTCTGATGCTCTTGGGTATGTGAGCTCCCAGGGTGAAAGCATCATATTCCACCCTCTCCTCCCCCCTACCTTAGCCCATCCAGGTGGAACATGGAAGACAAAGCCCAAGTATCAGCTGTCTCTTACTCTGGGTCAAGACATTTGAGAGCTGGAGGGATGGCGCAGGAGAAGAACCAGAGGCTGAAACGTTACAAACACTGGGGCTCTGAAGTGAATGCTCCGTCTCTACCCACTGGAGCCTTTTATGGGCTATGTAAAACCAGGTGGTGATGGACAGACTATGAAATATGGTTGCTGGCAGTGCTTTTCCAGGTTTCCTGTTTCTATCCCAGAACTTTGGGGCTAATATTACTAGAGGTAGTGGGTAGAAGATGCTAGCGCAATTACAGGGGCTAAACAAGAAAGAAGTTGACATCACAGAGAAGTATGAAGCACCTCATATACAGAGTAGTCAATTTTCACAGCTGCCAGGCTAGATGATGAAGTACTCTTGCATTCAACCCTAAACAGGGCTCCAGGGAGCAACGGTGGGTCTCAGGGGGCCCAGGTGACAAATGGGATGGAACTAGTCTTGAACCATGTATACTCAAAACGGGCACGAATGGTCTTTCTCTGTATAGGGTCCAGAAGTGATTGGTGAGACTATGGTTTCTACTGAAGGTTATGTATCTGGCATCTAGAGCTTATCATCCATCAATGTTTCTCTTTTTAGGGGAGGTAGGTAATTACGGGGCTTCCCTGGTGGCTCAGTGGTAAAGAACCCGCCTGCCAATGCAGAAGACACAGGTTCAATCCCTGGGTGGGGAAGATCCCCTGGAAGAGGAAATTGGCAACCCACTCCAGTATTCTTGCCTGGGAAATCCACTGGACAGAGGAGCCTGTACGGTCCATGGGGTCACAAAGAGTCGAACATGACTCAGAAAGGAAATAATGACAAACAACAAGGTAATTATGAGCACTGGGCACAGGAGAGAGGGGAAGATTGGAGAAAACGCAAGTAATAGGCTTTAGTTTAAAGCAGGTTAAACAAGATGCTGATAACATGCCCTTGGTCATGGAAGGCAGGAACATCACATTCCTCCACCCTCCCAACACAGTCATCAAGGCCCACCCTTAAAACAAAGAAGAAAGTTTCCAGATGCTAGTTCTGCTCTTCTTGGGCAGCTCTCTGGAAAGAATGGCCCCCACTATTGGTTCCCACTCTGGACCCCAGTCTGTGTCTCAGCCTGGCCCACTCATGGGGTGGTCTCAGGATCACTAACTTCACCTTGTACAAAACTGTATTGGTCAGAAAGCGGGGCCAAATTCAGACAGGCTTAACAATTCCTTATATATTTTTCAAAGTGCTTTTGTTGCATGTTTCATTTTCTGCTATACATGGCAATAAATATTTGTTGCTTTGGTCTGTACAAAAAGAAGGTGAGAAGGTAAGACAGATGTTATCTAAATGGACAAACAATAAATACAGAGAACTATCTTGTTCTGAGTTCCCCAGACAATAGCAAACGTGCCTGAAAAACTCAGGTCTTTTGATTCATGGTCCAAAATCTATACCATATTGCCACCTTTCAAGTTGTCACTTCAATACATTAAGTACCAAGAATCAATGTACAGGAGTCTCACAATGAGCCTGCATGCCATAGCTTTCTAAGAGAATGTGAAAAGTCCCAGCAACTCATATGTAGAAAGCTATTTATTACCTACAGAAAACACCAAAAAAAAAAAAAAAAAAAAAAAAAAGGAAAAAAAGGGGGGGGGAAAGGGAAGAAAGAAAAAAAAAGAAAACAAACAAAAGGTGGTCTTCCCCCCAAAGGCAGGCAGTATGAAAAAGGTAGGACATCTAGTTGCTGGAGTGGAAACAGTAACATTCAGTTAACAATGGAATATTTAAAAAAAATAGTTTTCTTTTCAAATTGTAACCTGTGGTAACACATAGAAAAATGTACTAAACAAGCTTGATATAAAACAGAGTAAAATTTTCAAATAAGCCCAGGGAGAAAGCACAATGTTGGAAAGGATGAGGTACAAGGGAAGAGAAGAAAAGATCTCATACAAAACTACCTATTACAATACAGAAAAAAGTATAAAATGTTCCTATTTTGGAACTTAGGTACAAAATGACACTGGCATTGGATCGTTTCACTATCTAGCCTGAGGAGCGCTCAAAAGGTGGGGGAGATGCTACAAGGAACAAAAAGAATAGCAGTTTTTCAATCTCAAGTTGATCAGTCCAAATTCCACCCGTTTTCCAGTTGAAAATCTCACCTTCCTCTGTAACCTCTACCCCAAGCCAAAATTCATCCAGGCCTCAAAATACTCTGTTAGGAAGTCCACAAACACCCTACACATAGGGGCTGGGATCTCTGTGTGCTGGAGCTAAATTTGGAAAATGGTAATAAATCTACAGGCTAAAATGGTGAACACATTCAGCCTTAAAAAAAAAAAAAAAAGCATATCCCTGTGAAATATATATATATATATTAAATTCTCTGTGGTTAGAAACATATTTAAACTAGCTAGCCACAGACCAAACTAGACCTGCATTCATCCAAAGCTGGAATTTTATGCTAAAGACTGAGGTCCTTCTTCTTCTTGGTCAGAAGTAGGTAGCAGTAAAAGTGGCGCCTTTGTTGCTCCACTAAACCACTCCCTGGGTGGGTCTTCCCCATATCATGTGTTGTGAGCACATGCAAACCACTGCTTTTAAGGAAAGGACTGCCTGGGACTTTGGGGTCCACCCAGGGCTCACATGTGGTGCCTCAGGAGGCGAAGAAGCTACAGATAATAAAACAGCCTTGTACAGAAGCAGACGGACTTCATAAGGGGCATATAAAAAGGATAAGTCCTGGAGGACGGCCTTTTGCAGGTGCCCCAAAGTCCAGTTTACAGTCACTATCCTGGTGACACATTTTGAAAATCCTGTGTATACGTATGTGTGCGTGTATATGCTGGTGGTTTTCATCCCTACGTTTTTACCCACATCCATTCCTACCTCTTAGTAAGGCCTAACAACAAGAGTTTATATGAAACCAAGAGTCCTTCCAAGCTTCTCTCAGGCCCCTAATTAAGAGACTAAGTGAGGCTGGAGCCCTTTGAAAACAAGATGGCAGAACTGAAGAAGTGAAAAGCAGTCTCTCTCTTCAGATTAGGGATGTCCCTCACCCCTTTCACAGCACCAAAGTTTCTTTGCAAAAATAGTATCTGAGATACAAAAGGAAAGGCAGATGTGCTTGTGAGTGCATCTCTCCAGGGCCTGGTCCAGGATCAAGGACTTTACAAGAAGAGAGGGTTGGGAGCAGCTGTCTCCAAGGTCTCTGGCTGTAGACAACAAAGAGCTGGTCCACCACAAGTCCATGTCTGCTAACTGAGATGGTCTTCACAAGAGCTTTCGGTGGAGGATTTCCCAGACCATCCGTTTCCGGAAGTAGGGCATGTGTTGCTGTACGGACACAGAGATACCTTTATTTTCATTTCTTGCATGCAAACCTAACATTCCTTTCCTTCTTGAGTTTTTCACCTAAAATAGTCTCAGCTGCATTTTTGGTCTTTCAAATTGCTCATTCTTCATTACGTGTGATTTTTTTTTTCTAGTGCTTTTTCTGATTACTATCTCTATTGCTACTTTTCATTGTTGTAAACCTAGAGGTTTAATTAGGCATCGCCAGGAATCCCCAGGCTATCCTCAAATGTCTCCAAGAATTTTGAGAATGGTGTTTAAATTCAACAAAGTCCTCTGTGTTGAACTTTTAAGAGGATATGGGATCTGAGGCTTGAAAATCAAAACTCACTTTGCCCCAAAAGAGTTAAACGAACTGCAAGAGTCAGCTCAACCCAAGGGCTGCGATGGAAACTCTAGTAAAGTCATTACTTTAAACAGAAGCAAAAGGTTAAGTGGAGGACACCAAATAAACTATAATCTCTAGTCTCAATTCACTTTGGTCTCCAAAGGACCACGTGGACAGAAATTAATGATCACAAACTGTAAGGAAGACTGATCAGCTGCATAAAGCGAGGGGAAGAGAGCAGCATAACAAACTACATTAGATCAAGGTGTGGCCTGTTCCAAAACTTCACGGCTACCAAATAAAGGGAAACTGAGGAAACTTGCTCTGGTCCCAGTTCTCTGCTTCTTACAGGATTTGAGGTAGGCAGGGTATATGAGCAGAGAAGGCTCTCCTATTGGCAGGGATTCCTTAACTACAATATATGATGTATGGTGACCCAGGATGTGGCCTATCATTATCCTTCCTTTTCCTTCGACATGGCACAGGTAGAAACCACCCCGGGTCATGAGCCACAGACTGAAGCAGAGCCCCCTAAGTGGAGCAAATGGAGAGAAAAACATCTATCAGGCAGCCTGGAGACAGGGTGGTCACAGAGTCCCCTCCCGAAGGCTTGGCTTACCTGTGTGAAGTTGATTGGTCTGTCTTTGGTAATGCAGTCAGCATATTTGCAGGCAAACATGCCACAGTCGCTTCCATTCATCTGCTGTGGAATTTCCTGAAAGGCAAAAAATAACAAAATGGTGACATCTTTCCAAGCTTCCCTCCTTCTTATTTGATTATAAATAAGAACCAAAGGATATAAATTTTCCAGGTTTCCCTGAATTCTGAAGAGATGGTCCTGGTCCCCCACTCAGAACAACACAGGCTCAGAGAGCAAAAAATTCAGTGTCTGAGTCCAGCCTGTGTACTTCATGTTTATCACATAGGAAACTATTCGAGATTTCTATGATACCCAAGGGTGTAAAAGCTGGTCTCTCCCACAAGGGCCACGCAGTCTGCAAACATTTTCTCCCATAGATGAAAGCTTAGCAAAATAGCTGGACATTTAGAAAACCTAGCTCTTCATAAGAAATACATTACTGATTTTCCCAGATAGCTTACTCTACTCTATCTTCCCCAGCTGAGGTCAGGCTAAACACTTAGAAGGATGCCAGGGCCCAAGAAGTATACTCCTTTTCTAGCCGATATTCTAATCTCAGGATTTCCATCTCATCAAGATGAAACGTACCTGGCTTTTCTTGCTGAAGAGCTGCCAGCCATTGGTGTCAAACTCTTTTCTTTTCTTGTCAATGCTTTCTTGCTTCAGATATTGCCTAAGGTATTGGGAGAGAATGAGATGAGCTTGGGAAGCTGCCACTGCAAGAATGGGGCTGACAATCCTCAGGAAGAATTTTCTTCTGACATGTCTAAGGAAAACAGTATATATTGCTGGACAGGGAATCTTTAGAACTCCCACAATTCATGCCCACTCTGTCAGCTCCAGAGAAGCAAGACCTCTGCCTTCAATACCCAGGGTCCTTCTTCCTACTGTCCCCACTGAGGAACGAGTTTTGATCTTTTCCTTGGTTTATATGGTCCTTTAGAAATCAAGCTAATGGAAGGGAAATATTTCTCTAGCAATGCTGAGGTATGTATTTATTTATAGTCTTGATTCTTCTGTATAAAAATTCAATCCAAATCAATCAATTCACCTCATGGAACCCACCCCCTTCCTGGCCACAGACGTTTTGGAAAGAGAAACAGATGGAATGTAAAGAGATTTGCATTCTGGTTCCCAGTTGAGCCATTAACTAGTAGGACCTGAGCAAATCAAAGTCATCTCTGTGGGTCTTGGTTTCTTTATCTGAAAAATTAGGAGGTTGGGGTAGATGACTTCTAAGTAGTTTCTATATCTATATGTCTATATCCACTCTTTATTTTCATGCACTGGGACAGTAATTATGCCCATCAGGATGTATTTTTGGTATTATTATTATTAAACTTTACTTAGATGGAAAATACCCATCTTAATCAATGTAAAGATTTCCTTCATTAATCACACCATTGAAGGTATCAGAGAATTGAGTTCAACAGCTAGAAAAACATAACATATATCCAACACCAAACTCTTTGTCTTCAACTCCCTACTTACAAGAGGATTCTGCAAGCTTCATTGTTTATCCCACCCATAGAGTCATAATAGGTAATATTCTTCTTTCTAAAGTCCACAACCTGGGAATAAAAAAAATCTGTGTTTATCAACTGAAGAAAATCTCAGCTTTTCCCTTCCCTGGAACTTGGAACCTTCTGCCAGATTTCCTATGAAATCATGACAAGTTTGATGGATACTTAGCATTATACCATGCTTCATCTGCAGAAGAAAGAAGAACAGGGTGATTATTTACTCAGAACTACACTGGGGGCTGACTTACTAAGTGGCCCAGTAATTGCCCTGAAACTTTTTTCTAGTTTTCAGGGTCTCCATTTGCAACGGAGGCAACAGTGAAGACACAACGTGCTCTTAAGTGAATGTAAATAAAGTGAGATCATTTCCACACATTTTCAGAAAGATGGTAAGACTCTAGGTTTTGTTTCTTGGAGAATTTCCTTTTGACTTAATTCTTTTCAAATATAATTCAAAGCAGGCTGTAACTTGTATACTTTTATTAATATATTAAGCTAGTGTACCCGTGTTCTCAGAGTCATGTTTGTGTTAGTTGCTCAGTCATGTCTGACTCTTTGCAGCCCCATAGACTGTAGCCTGCCAGGCTCTACT
Organism: Okapia johnstoni; assembly: GCA_024291935.2. NCBI lineage: Eukaryota > Metazoa > Chordata > Mammalia > Artiodactyla > Giraffidae > Okapia > Okapia johnstoni. The sequence continues at coordinate 121,355,593 of CM044307.1, read as the reverse complement.
GTCCATGGAATTCTCCAGGCAAGAATATTGGAGTGTGTAGCATTCCCTTCTCTAGGGGATCTTCCTTACCCAGGGATCGAACCTGGGTCTCCCGCATTGCAGGCAGATTCCTTACTGTCTGAGCTACCAAGGAAGCAATAAATTATTAAGTATGCAAGGCAAATCATGATTAGGCAGAAAATAATGGTCACAGAATCTTCAGTTGGCAGCATCATTAAGAAGTCGCTTTTTCTCCCCATGTGTTCCTTGCCTTTAGGTTGCTTTGACTATAACTCCATTTTTAAGTATTTCCAGAAAAGAAAATTTCATAGCTTTTTTCAAAGTCTAAGTATCTCCCACTCTTGACAGGGAGTTTGCTAATCTATCCAATTTTTAGATAATTAAATGCTCCTCTTTCAATCATCTATGTAGAACCAGTATTCAGTGCTCTCTGTGTATTCTATTCCATAGACTTCTTTTCAGTGTTATCAGTAATAAAAGAGGCACTCACAGCAAGACACCAGTGCACTCCCAGGTGAATAGGCACCAAAAGAATGTCAACAGAAAAGACATCCACTTTCTTTGTCCAACGTTTCACTGCTTGATAACCAGCCGTTTTTAACTTAGGGAAAAAAAAGGTATTAAATGCATGTACACTCGGCAATCCCTTCTCTTTACTTCGCTCCATCAGCATATTCATGTAGAAATTGATGATCTGTGGAAATAAAGTATACATATTAAAATAGATACTCCAGCCTTTCAAAACAGTTGTGTTGTAAGAAGGAAACATAGTTGCTATACTGCACAGCATAGGCTAATTCCCTAATCAATTCAGTTATGATCTCAATACCCAACAGCCTAATAATATCCCTATATCAAATTCTGACTAGAAAAGAGGGGGGCTGAGGTGGTTATAAACAGTGAAAACATAAAAGGCTGATATATATATATATGGTTCAGGATACATATGGGAAGATGTTGGCCACACTTGTAGAAGGCTGAAGATTAGGTTAAAAAAACCTGGAAAATGAGGAGGAAGAAGTACTACAATATGAGAGGAAAGGAAGGAGTGTAAGCAGGTACACATTACAAGCAGGAGTTCAGCAAGGTACACATTAGCAGTTCCTTTAGTCTGCTGGGACTGTGCAAGCAATTTAAATAAACTCTGAGCTCAGAGTCTAGTGTTAATAAAAACTAAGATTACTAGTTCAATCCTTCTATGTAGGTCTCCTGATTTTGCACAAAGATAGAAAATTCTGCTCCATGACTAAAGACTGTATTTTCAGCCTAACAAGTTACTTAGCAGAAGCAAACTGTTTTGGTCTCAAGTAGAACTAAGTGACAGAATACACCATCAACTATATTGGAAGAACATCTCTAAACTTGTAGTAGCTTGGCAACAACACCTTTATCCAGGCAGACATGGATATGCTATAACCTACATTACGTAAGACCTGAAAGTAAAACCACAAACATGAAGAGTCAAGTTTTCTCCCAGAATCTATAAGGTTAGATGCCTCATATTTGTTGATTCCACTTATTTCTTCAATATCAAGTATGAGTGAAAGAAATTAAAATGCTTGACATGGGAGATATGTTAATGAAATGATGTATTCGCTAATAGTGACTACATTGTCCACAGTTCCTTTAGATCTAGGACTCCTTGGTACTAAAGCCTCAAAGTTACTGTGCTGGAAGTTACTGCATACTTATTTTATGTGGCCAGCTGAGGTCAGGCCAGTGTCTGTCAACTAAGAGGAATGAATGGACTAACTGATCCAAAGCTTGGAAATATGACTAAGAAAACAGGCACATTTTTCAGAATGCTTTTTGGGGAATGGGAAAACACCCCCGTCCTTTGACAAATATTTACACACTAAGATGCCAGAGCAGTGAGCTACTGCCCAACAGTAGGCAACTACATACTGGGTAGGCAGTAAGGAACACAGCCAGGAACACACCGGAGCGCGGTCTAGACTAGAGAAAGGGCCTATAGATGAGGATGCCTAGGCAGCTGCAGGGAAACCACATTCACCAAGAAGCAGGACTCTGAGGGTGGTGGGAAGGAAAGTCAGGACTGAAGAAAGACACTGTTTTTCCTGCATCTCTGAAGACAGAGCGATAGGCTCAGGTTGTGGTTGATTCTCTCCCTAGTGTGATGCCCAACAGGTGACTAGAGCTCAGTTATATAAAACAATGATGATGAATTAGGACACAATTAGGATCATAGATTTCTCCAATCCAGGTTTTTATCTCACTCTATCTTTGAGGTTGATGGTGCTAAAGGATGCTTGTAGGCTTGTGAAGGCAGCCAGAAATGCAGGAGGATCCACCTGCTCAGCAAGCACAGATTTCTTGGCTATAACCTACATCCTCTGGTGAGAGAAAATTAGCAAAAAGGGATTGATTCCTCTGGTATTCTATCCCATGACATTACCCATGCCATGAGGCTAAACCCTTCAATTCAAGGGGTGAAGTGGATAGGCAGACAACCTGTCAATCAGTATAAGCCAAACCCTCCATGGAGGCAGACAAGTTAAATATTGCAACAGGCAATAAGGACTTAAGATGGAGGTGGAAGGAACAAGAGAGATAAGGACAGCCAAGCACATGAAAGCCACAGAGATATATCTCCCCCAGGTGCCCCTCAGAGGGGTATATCTGGGATCATTACCCTGAAGTGAAAAGGGTGACATAAATGAGCGTCATGCTACATATGACTATCCTATTTTTCAGGGGGAAAGAGGGCCAGAAACCAATTAAGTTTAGCTGGGCCTAACAGCCTGAGTTGTTTGGTTTCTTATGTTACTTTATTTTGTTATTTTGACAGAGTGACCTATAAAGTTAAAGACCAAGCCAGCTGAACAGGAACAGAGACCTAGTGATCAGGGCACCACACTGAGAACCCCCTCTTCTCTGCTTTAGTTCTCCCTCCCACCAAGGTTTCTCCACAGTGAGGGAAATGGCCTCCTCCAAAGTCAGCTCATTACTTTGCTCTAGGGAGTGATCTGGGCTCTTTTTCATTTGCCCTGCATCCTAGCAGGAGGGGGCTTGGTGGCCTCACTGTTCCCTCCCATTAGCTGAGGATGTGTAATCTGACATCTGAAGCAGAATTTAGATCCAAGTTTCTCTCCTCAGTTTTTCAGCTATTACTCAGTCCAAATAAGGAAAATTGCCATAGTTCAGCCAAGACACAATCACACCAAAAAAAAAACCATAAAAAACCTAGAAGTTAGAAGAACAAAAAGAATCTTACACATCATCTCACAGAGGAGGGCTAAAGATGAACGAAAAAGAAATGAGAGAAGGGATCACAGTGTCTAAGATGAGAGAGAAGCAATGATGGTCAGAGCAGTTGCTTGTATTCTGTGACGGCAAGGGTCCCTCCCCTCCTGTGGTAGAGTCTTTCTGTACATGGGACTCTCTTAGTTCCAGAAGATCTTGAATTCCCTTCGGAACTGGGGACGAAGAGTTACAAGTCTGCTTGTCTGTGCCTACTGTTTGTCTTGCACTTGCCACTCTTTTGGGGGCCCACACTTGCCTCTGCTTGCTGCAATCCCTGGTGCCTAAAGAACTGCCTTTCCTGCTGCCTTCACAGCCTTGGCAGTGAGCATCTACTTGTCTATGCAATCCTGTTTGTGGGTGGAATGATTGTTTATGGTGTCTTTTTTCCTTTGTGACTTTATGTGAAGAGTTGCCAGGCTAAGCTGAAAAAAGTGTTTCTTTGAAAGAAAAGTCTACAATGTTTTCAAACTGAGGACTCAATCCCTTGCCTGTATGTTTCCACAATGACACAAATGCCCACTGCTATTTGTATCCTCCTTCTCAAGCAGTAAACCAGCCAAACTATTGTTTTCTCACGCACTGAGAAGTAAAATACATCACTAACAGTCAAGTCTAACTTTTAACCCTTCCCAATTTCACACACTGAACCCTTATAACAGACTTTGGAAAAAAGTATTCTAAAAGTCCTGAGCATGACAGTGTTCTGAAGCAGAGATCAAGATAACTTTTAGAAAAAAAAAAAAAGCTGTTTTCTTACTTTATCCCTCCAGACTTTCCCCTCTACCTCCTCATTCTTATTTTTAAATTAGACTTATCCTTGTCAAGCACAAAACCCAAAGGACTAACTCAGCAACAACCTCTGAATGTTATAAATCAGAAGGTTACTCACTCCTAAGACATAACCTAATAATACTATAGAAACCAAGGTAGCAGACTTAAGGGAAGCTCTGAGTTACGGCATCCCTCACTGTGCCCAGGACTTTTCTCAGACGCAAATTAAAGTAACAAATGATTAAAATTACTGTGCAAGTTTTAGAGAAAGACAGGCAGCGTCTATTTTTATGGAGTCATGACAACTGTAATTACTATTCTCCCTGTGACCTGACATATAATACCTGTTTATCAAAAGGACTAGTTCTATTAAGAAACACTTTAAAGAGGTAATCTATAATGATGTGGAATTGTCCAATAAGTCATGTTAGAAAGACTACACTGTAACTTCCATCCTGATCATTAGCATATGGGAGACTCCATCATATTCACTTAACTAATTTATTTCATCTTGTCTAATTTTCTTTCCTTCTGACTCAATCAGTTTTTATTTCCTAAGAAAAATCTATTTCCTGTGCTAGGTTTGTCTACTTGAGCTTAATGTTTTATAAGCTGCTTCTTCTCTTACTGAGCATCACTTAGATTTAACATCTCCTTGGAAGCAATTAATAATTGAGACAGAGGTGTTGAAATCTTCAATAGTAAGTATGAATTTGTCTTTTTTCCCCTTAGTTTTTTCAGTTTTTAGTTCGTGTATTTTGAAGTTCTGTTATTAGGTGCATACATACTTAGGTTGTTACTCCTTTTGATGAATTTCCTCCTTTACCATTATGAAATGTCTATCACTGGTAATATTCCTTGCTCTGAAATCTACCAGTGTGATATTAATATAGTTACTTCACCTTTCCTTTGTTTACCGTTTGTATGGTATATTTTTTTCACCCTTTTAATCTATATGTGTCTTCACATTTAAAATGTTTTCTGTAGATATATTTTTAAATCTAATCTGTAATTTCTGCCTTTTAACTGGAGGCTTATACTGTCCAGTATGGTAGCCATTAGCCAAATGTAACTCTTGAGCACTAGAAATTTGACTAATTCAAATTGTGTTGTAAGTGTAAATGCATTGTAAGTGTAAAATACATATATTTTAGAGAAGGCAAAATATACCATTAATAATATTTTAACATGTATTACATGCCAAAATAACATTTTAGATTTATTAGGTTAAATACAATATATTATAAAAATTAGTTTTACTTGTTTCTTTTCTTTTTAATGTGACTATTAGAAAACTTTAAATTACATATATGGCTCACATTATATTTCTACTGGGTATGCTGCGTTTGGTCATTTAATGTACTGAGATTGTTGTTGTTTAGTCATTAAGTCACGTCCAACTCTTTGTGACCCCGTGGACTATAGTCCACCAGGCTCCTCTATCCATGGGATTTCCTAGGCAAGAATACCAGAGTGGGTTGCTACACTCTCCTCCAGGGGATGTTCCAGACCCAGGGATTGAATGAGTCTCCTGCACTGACAGGCAGATTCTTTACCACTGAGCAACCAGAGTATTGACATGATTGGTTTTAAATCTACCATCATGTTCTTTTTGTGTGTGTGTGTCTCATCTGTTCTTTGTATCCTTCTTTCTCTGCCTTCCTTTGGATTGAGTATCTTTTAATTGCATCTTATCTTTTAATTGCATCTTACCAGCTTCTTAAAATACCTCTTTGTTTTTTACTGGTTGCTCTAGGATTTATGTCTGTAACTTATTGTAGTCCATCTTCATAAAACATTATACAACTTCATATATTGTGCAGAAATCTTAGACAAGTACATGCTTTCATCTTCCCCCTCTTTTGTGTTATGATTATCATATATTTTACTTTAACATGTTGTAAACCCTACATTATTGTTGTTTTCTTTTTTATTTGACTAGTCACTTGTCTTCCAGAGATAATAAAGGATGAGAGCATTTCCACTGCTCTTCATTCCTTGTGTGGATTTAAACTTTCACCTCAATTTTTTCCTCTGCCTAAAAAATATCCTTTAATATTTCTTAAAGAAGTCTGCTTGTGATGAATTCTTCAGCATTTGCTTGCCTAAAAAAGTATAGCCTTATTTCTTCAAAGATATATTTGGTGGTATAGAATTTAGGTTGACGATTTTCTTTTTCCTTCAGTGTTTTTTTTTTTTTTTTCCTTCAGTGTTTTAAAGATGTAGCTACACTGTCCTCTGGCCTACATGGTTTCTGACAGATCTTTGTTCCTCTGTATATAATATGTCTCTTCCTCTTGTTGCTTTATTTTTCTCTTTATCAGTGGTCTTTAGCAATTTGATTACTATACATTTCAGTATGTTTTTTCTCTTACTTTGGGTATGCTGAATTTCTTGAATCTGTCAGTATGCTTCCAAATCTGGAAAATCTTACACCATTATTTCTTTAAACATTTTTTTGTGATACCACTTATACCCCATCTTCCCTTCTGGGACTTCAATTACATGCTTCGACTTGATACTGTCCCTGAGCTCACTAAGCTCCAGTCATCTTTTTTCAGCCTTTTTTCTATTTTACTTGGATGGGTCACACTGCTCTATTTTCAAGGTTACTAATTTTTCCTTCCACAGTGTCTAAACTGTTAATCTCATGTATTTTTAATATCAGATACTGTATTTTTCATCTCTAGAAATTCAGTTTGGATCTTTTTTTATATTCTCCATTTTTCTCCTCATAATGTCCACTTTCCTCTACTTACCTGAACATGTGGAATATTATTTACGGTATCTGTTTTAATATCTTTGTTGGCTAATTCTAACATTTTTTTCTTTTCTGGGTATTTCTATAGTGATTGTTTTTTTCCCCTTTGTTATATTTTTCTTCTATTTCATGCCTGGGAATTTTTAATTAGATGCTAGACTTTGTGAATTTCAATGTTGTTGGGTTCTGTTGTTACCAGAATTTGTTGTATTCCTTTAAATATTGTTGGGTTTTATTCTGTGATACAGTTAAGTTACTTGGATCAGTTTCAAGCTTTTAAGACTTGTATTTAAGCTTATTAACATGGGTCCAGAGCAGCCTTTACTCTAGGGCCTGCCTTTTTGGCCCCACTCTTGAGGCAATGCCCTTTTGAGGAATTGCTCTTCAATGCCCCACAACTCTTCTATTCCAGCTGGTTGGGACATAAACTATTCTTGGCACCTGTGTTAGCTCTCAGGCTTGTTATGATTCCTTCTTTCTGGTGGTTCTTTCCACAGTCACTGGTAGTTTCTTGCCATATATGTACAGATCAGTACTCAGCCAAAGATTCCAGGAGGGTCCTCTGCACATCTCTGGAGCTTTCTCTTTGTTCAGCAACTTCCCCACCAGTATTTATCTCACAAACCTTAGCCGCTTTGGCCTCCATGAACACTGTCTCCTCATTGCCAGGTTTTTACCAGTTCTCTCCCTTCAACACACCACCCCAGTAAGCTGTGGGAATCATAGGTTCATGCTTTTCACTTCCATCCTCTCAGGAATCACTGTTATCCAATGTCTGAAAATTATTGCTTCAGGTGTTTTATCTACTTTTCTATTTGAGAGAATAAATCTGATCTACTTTATTCTATCATGACCAGAAGATGTCAAATTTATTTGTATGCCTAAATAATTTTCACGTATTTCTAAATTTATCTGATGCTTTATAAAACAACTATTAGGCCCTCTAAGAGCAGAATTGGTAGGCCATAAAGAGAAACACAAAGCCTAAAGTAGTCCTCACTTCAGGATCATTAACCTAAAATCTTAGAGTTGGATTCCATAAGTTATTCAACTCTATCTTCAGGAAATAATACACAATTTCTACTGTTTGTTATTTTAATTGACATTTACTTAAAAGTACTTCCTTTTGTTTCTTAATTGTGACTTTCAATCTACTTTTGCAACTAATTCCTCCTCTCTTTAACCCTGTCTTCCTTCCCTTTATTAGATATTTCTATCACTAATCACCAGACCTGGTATAGAAATCTCCATCTATATGTTCTCACCTTTCCAGCCTCATTTTGTAATTCTTTACAAGGCAGCCAAAGTTCCCACACTGCAACTTTAAGAAGTTTCATTTTCTTACAGTTAGGTACAATGTGAATCCTGTCATTAGTCCTTTGAATTTGTATAGAATTTAGCTATTCACTTATATATAAATCCATTCATGCAAATATGTTGGAAAGCTTACTGCAAGAACAGGCACTGTGGCCTACTCTTCTTGTAGAAAAACGACCAGAGAAGAGTAGCCTAATGGCTATCTGTACATATCTCAAATATAGGACTTTTTTTTTTTTTACTACACATTTATTAAAATGATTAAAATCCAATAAAACAAAACAAAACAACCTGATTACACCCATTGCTGGTAAAGACGTGGAAGAAGAGAAACTGTCATTCATTGCTGGTGGGAACACAAACTGGTATAGTCACTTTGGAGAACAGTTCATCTGTTTATTACAAAGCTAAACACAGTCTTCCTATATGACCCCCAAATCACAGACAATTAAGTTTTATAATGATTAACAATCTTCCATTGATCATTTATAAAACACAAATGCCAAACTTAAAATAAGTAAAATACATAAACAATATAGGACTTCTTGATTTTATTTTCCTTATAAGATAAATCTGATCCCTTTCATTTCTAGGATCTTATATTCTTTGTCTATAAAATTCATTCACCTTTCTTGGGAGAAAATTTTAATGAAGTCTATAAAACTGACATGAGAAACAAAAATAAAAGAAAGGCTATTAATGAAAATATCTATTTGAGGGAAGGAGAACAGGACTGAAAAGAGAGCAAAATACTTGCAAAATATTGAGGGTTCACAGTTCAGAAACAATTAAGTATTTCAAAATTAGTGTGAATACTTAAGGATATCTACAAATTCCCCTTCAGAATGTTATCAGCTTTTTAAGGGCAGTAACTCCGAAAGTGTGAGAAGCGTGGTACTTTGAAAATGATGCTTTTTACAACAGTTATTAAAGTACTTATTAAAATAGTTCTCATCATCATCATGGACATGTGAACTGGCACCTGCTTTCAAATTTAACATTATTTTCAAATGAACTGGCACCTGTTTTCAAAGTTAACATTATTCTCAACTCAGAAGACAAGGACTCCTTACAAAAGTTATGGGTAAATGTGGTAGAGATAAAGTAGACAAGGAATCTTTCCTTCTCCTTTTCTCTTCTAAATAATGCAATTTCCATTAACTTTGCTTGCCAAAAATCCTCTGATGCACCCAGGGAATGGAAAATATGTCCTGATGAATGCTGCCTCTATAAGGGAGCTCACTGAGGTAACTACCACAGTATATATAGCAGGAACTCAGCTCATATCCTGCTCACTGCTGCCCCCTAGAAGTTTTTGGATAATTTACAACAAACAAGCTGCAATCCCAATAGAATAACTGGGTCTTCCCCATTTAAAAGCGGCAGGGAAAAATTGGCAAGAGACTTCACATTAATATCTTCAAAAAAAAAAAAACTTAATTGGTGGATATTTTTGACTGTTCTTGATTTTCATTTTGCACTTTGATTTGGTGAGCTCTTTTTTTTTCCTGTTATTTTGACCAAATGTTCTAATACCACTATTCTGGGCCACAAGAAGCAAGAGCTGTTTCCCGTAAAGCAAGATGGTATCTCAAACCATGCCTTCTTTACTATTCTTGGTCAAGATATTATTCAAGGAGTGATGAACTTCTGAAATTTTATCTCATAAACTCACCAAAGGCAAACAGAATGAGCTAGTTCAACAAACCCCATAGAAAATCAACCTACTGGACATGACATATGGCTCTAAAATTCTCTATATCTAATCCTGAAACAGGATCCAACTTAAGATTCTAAGGCAGTATGATATAACAGATAAGACCCAGTGCTTGAGTCTGAATCTTGGTTTGCTGTTACAAAGCCGTAACTTTGCAAGTTTCTTAATCTTTTTATGTCTTATTTCTTCATCTATTAAATGGAGATGATAAAACTACAGCGTCCATCTCCAAGAGTTGTGGTGACTATGACATGAGGAGAACACATAAAACACTTAGATTAGTACCTAACATGAGGTAAATGTCCAACAGACATTGGCCAAATGTTAGTATTTGGAAGGTTATAAACATACAAGGCCAAGGTGCTGGTATCTAGAATATCGGGGTTTTGTTCAGTTGCTAAGTCAGGTCTGACTCTTTTGTGACCCCATGGACTGTGGCCCGCCAGTACATGGGATTTCCCAGGCAAGAATACTGGAGGGGGTTGCCATTTCCTTCTCCAGGGGATGTTCCTGACCCAGGGATTGAACCCATATCTTCTGCATTAGCAGAAGGATTCTTTACTGCTGAGCCACTTGGGAAGCCCCCTAGAATATCTAGTGCTTACTATATTGAGTATCTAAAAAGTTTCCACAGCGATGAAACTTGAATACAGATTTTAGGCAGGAATGCTCCTAGTAAGGAGGCAGGTACTTAGGGAAAAACCCCAACCCAGTTCTCTTCTTTTGCTGTGAAAATATCCTTCCGAAATAAACAGGTTCCTACAGGTTTAGGAATAGGACAGATCAGTTTGAAGATTCTAATGCAACTAATCTACATAAAATAATTAGAACACTCAGGAGCCAAGAGCCATAACACCTTTTAACTCAATACCTCAAATATTTAATAAAACTTCTTCAATGTCAGTTTAAAAAATATCATGTACAAATGTAGGCTATTTTAGAAAGCTTACCACTCATAACCTAAGTGACCTAAATACAGACAGAAAGGGTAACAGAAATGGATTCCTATATGGAAATCCCAAAGTATTCCTTCATGCTGTAACATGGTCAGCTATTAAATATTTGCTTAGCAAAAGATGTGAACTGCATGGCAGGTGCCTTAAATAGAGTAAAAATACCAATGAGTAAATGTCCTATCAGTATCCAAATCTTCGATACATAAAAAGGTAAATCAGCAGTTCCCAGGCATTAAGGTACATTAAAAAAAAAAATCACTTGAGATGTTTGTTTAAAATATGTATCTCTACAACACTGCCTCATACTTAGTCAGGAAAATGGAGAAAGCTATGACAGCTGATTTTGAGCAGGTCATCAAGGGCCACATTTTGAGAAACAGTGAAATAATGCCTTTAATCTGCACTTGATGTTCACTTTCTATTTTAATATAAAAACAAGTGTGAGATTACCTCATCGTTGAGCCAGTTAAGGTGATTTAGAGTTTGAATATCTTTGCGTGTAATGGTCAAGCGGAATGCTTCACTCAGAACTTCATCCTGGTTCCCATTACGAAATACATTCTTTATTTCTTTCTCCATTTCCTAGGGAACCAAGAAGTGTCAGAGATTAGGCATACATGGCCTCAGACATACCAATTTCTCATTAAGCCCCATGCAATCCCCAGACTTATATCAACTATTTACTCCTAACGTTTTGGTTTCTATTCCTTCCAGTAATCTGATTACTTCCTTCCATCCTAGCTCTTCCTCCCTTCTCTTTTTTTTAGCACATTTCAGACCCTTATTTCATATTATTCCTTGAGTCTGAAATAACTTTCTGTTATCAAATTTCCTAAGCCCATAAAAAGATCTAATTATATATCTTCAGTCCAAACAATTTCCTGAGAAACAGAATCTTTCTCAAAGGTAATAAGGAAGTAAAGGTAGTGATGTCTTTTAGACACATTTTCCCAGAAAAATTTGTGCTTTTTTTAGTGTAAAAATGTAGAATTCAGCACAACTATAGTGTTAATAAATGTGTTATACTCAACAGCTATATGACATGTTTTCAAACAGAAGAATGAACTAAGAAACAGATTATTTTTAAAAGTATGCAGACTTTTATGTATTTTCCAAATTTTTATACTGAGTTTTTATTACTTAAAAAAATGGTAAAGGCTCAACTTACTATTCGATGTAAAAGTACTATACATATGCATTAAGTAAAAATGCATATGAAATGAAACAAATTTACTGAATGCTTTTTCACTGAAATCACTACAAGTCATGCACAATTCTTTCCTGAATTTTCGGTAATTTTTTAAAAACAAAGCCAATATTGTTATGCAATACAAATGAAAGCAGGAGTATGGAATACAATTTAAATACCAGGTGATCTATTACTTTTTTTTTCCTGTCTGTTTTTCGGCTGCACCGCTCAGCATTTGTGATCTTAATTCCCTGACCATGGATCGAACACCCTGTAGGTGGAAGTACTGAGTCTTAACCACTGGACCACCAGGGGAGTCCCTGGTCTATTACTTTTATGTTTGGAATTTGTCCCAAGAATTCTCTCTAAATACAACACTTGCCAGTGTAGGAATTTATACTATATAATTTACCTCTGTAATTTCAGGAAATTCGTCTTCACTGTCAGTCAATTTATGACCTTTTTTTCCTGTTTCTTGGGCGATCGTGACCGGGATCTCCTTTTCAAGAGGCACACGAAGATGCAGTTCTACTGAATCATGTACTGAATGTTCCTGTTCCTGCAGTCTCTGAAAGACAGACCTTCAAAATAAGTGGAGTACAGAAATCTACTGCTTGTCTATGTACACTGAGTAGGACTAGCTGGACAGACCAAGAACACAGAGCATAGCAAGGCTATGCTACCGTACTATCTTGCAATTCAACAGCTTGTGATTCCAAATCCAGGTAACCTTCCAAAATTAGTTTTAACTTCGATGTGCTATTCATTTATATCTCAAAAAAACTTTTTTACCTGGTTTTGAAGCTGTAATGCCAGTGCCTTCTGCTCTTCAATCTGGCGTAATCTTTCCCGTGCTCGAGAATCATAAACACTAGTTCTGGGAAACAAAAAATGCAGACCACTCGCTTAGCATCAAGAACACTGCTGATGCACAGTGAGCATTAAATATAAAACTCTCAAGAGAAAAAGTCTAAAACCCTTATACTAACCTATCACCACACTTGCTTTAAGATGAAATGAAACTACATGGTATTACTGAAATTACCTTCCTATATTTTTGAAATGATGTAAATTATTAGTTTGTTGCTAAACATGAACAAGTGACTTTTGTGGGTATTTGTAAACGTACAGTCTTTTTTTTTTTTTGACCATGCTTCTAAAATTAAGGAGAAAGTGAAGCTTCACTCTGGAAATCCAAAAATGAGACTGAATCCCAAAGATGAAAATAATATAAAAGATGTGGGTTCCATTGCTGGTTGGGGAACAAAGATCCCACATGCCCTGGGACAACTAGGTCCACATGTCACAGCTACTAAGCCCACCTGCTCTGGAGCCTCATGTGAAGGGTAGAGAGCCTTCATGCCACAATGAAAGATCCCATATGACATGACAAAGATCTTGCGTGCCATAACTTAGACCCGATGCAGCCAAATAAAAAAATATTAAAAAAAAAAAAAATTAACCAGACCAGGGGATTCAGATAACCAAAGTGAGTCCCTGAAACTAGAAACTAAATCTTCAGTGATTCTTTAAACTCCAGAAATAAATGTTAGCCAATAAATTAGTTTTATCAATATGAAAATAAAGGCATTATTTTCCTTTCTGTTTAAAGCTAACTGAAATATTCTTCCAATTCAATTTAGTTTCAACAATTGTTACAGATTTAATAAACCTGAGCATAGAAATGTCCCAACTCCAAAAAACTTTTAAAACTCAGTAACTTAAAAGTTATTTTATAAATAAATAGGAAATTTTTACTGACTAAAAATAGGTAGCAAGATTGGCTAATCGATTTCTTCTAACTGAAAAGAAAGTGATGAAGAGGCAAAATGATACTAAAAATAATTACTTACAATTCTTTGATCCACAGCTCTGCCTGGAAAAAAGTAGGACTATGGGCAGGAAAAGAAAAATGTGACAAATGAACAGGAGACTTAGAAGAATATAAAATATTTTCACCAAGAAAACCAATCATTTAAATAGTTTATACAAATGCTTTATAAGTATAGGATAAATAAAAGGACCTAAATTACATAAAACAATTCTAACTGGGAAGCAAAGGAAAACAAATATATGAGTCATTTGCACACCTACAGTTAAAAAGATGACCCAACACTCAGCAGAGAAATTAAGTTTAGCATGCTCCTTACTTGTAAGAGAGACCAACATGATGTGAAAAATACATCATTTATCAAGGTAATATATTAAAACTAGAATGTTCCTCTTTCCAATGAACCAACGTGAATAATCAGCAATACAACTCCCTTCCAAAGATGAGAGACCGGTTTCATTCTATGCAGCTCTTGTTGACAACCCAAGGGAATAATGCTAGCAGAGTCACAGGTATGCTATCTGTTCTAGAGCCTTTTTGCTCATCTCAAACTTTCTTATCTCATTGCTCATCTCCCCTCTAACTGAAGGAGTTCTCACAGAATCAAATGAAAGGCAAGTGAGCACTTTTCCAAAGAAAACTTTCAGATATGCAGAACAAGTTAACAGAGTGTCAAACTGAAAGTTGTGAGACTGGAATTTCTTAGAGCTGCCCCTGATTAGCTTTGTGACTTTGAGCAAGTCACTTCCCTTTCCATGGGCCTCAATTTCGGGGTTTGTAAATAAGGAGATGAGAGTCCCTTTCAGTTTTTAAACTTCTACAATCTGTCCTGTAAAGGCAAAAATAAGGGCTCAGAGGTAATCCTTTGCTCTTAGCCTAACTTCTGAGAATCAGTATTCCCAGTAACCCTTAGTTTTGGGGTTTAGTGATAAAAATGCTGTTCTATTACCTATTCACTGTTACTGAGGTCAATAAGAGGAGAACACAGTAGTGAACAACTGATGTAACAGCCAAGAAAGAAAGTCACAATGATCAGTGGAAGCACTGTGAGAGACTACTTAGTGTGTGACACTAAAAATAAATGAACGTGAGAACACATCTATTGCACAATATGACATGACAAGAAATCACCCAGAATTTCACAGTACTGGATCATGCTATTCAAATCTGCTCCCCATGAAAGTGAAAAAGAATTCTCCAGGTCAGAATACTGGAGTGGGTAGCCTTTCCCTTTTCCAGGGGATCTTCTCAACCCAAGGATTGAACCCAGGTCTCTTGCATTGCAGGTAGATTCTTCACCAGCTGAGCCACCAGGGAAGCCCAAGAATACCGGAGTGGGCAGACTGTCCCTTCTCCAGCGGATCTTGCCGACCCAGAATTCGAACCAGAGTCTCCTGCACTGCAGGCAGATTCTTTACCAACTGAGCTATCAGGGAAGCCCAATGCTCCCCATATTAGAATACAAACTTGATGAGGATAGGAATTTTTGTCTTTTGTATTTACTACTGTATCCTCTGTACCAAGAATAATGCCTGAAACATAGTAGGCACTCAATATTTGCTGAATAAATACATAATGTAAAGGACAAGCACTTCTCTTTAATGGATCAAGGTATCTATTGGCGTAGGAAAGCAACACACAGAAGGAAAAGCCAAATCCCTTTGCTTTTCAGAGATTATATATTACCTCCCATATAAGTGATGCAGTAAGTACCTACTTAGTGCTTTATGTACAAAACTCTCTTTGGGAGGTTTTACATATTGGTGAAGCCTTATGATAACCCTCAAATTATTAAGCCTCAATATAATGTGTAATAGGGAAACATTACTTATACTGTACAGAAAAGGAAACTGAGTTCAAAAGAATAATTTGCCCTGGAAGAGTCAGGATTAGAAACTCCTTCAGTCCAATCCCAAAGACTGTGCTCTATTATTGTGAAGTGTCTTCTAATAAACCAAAGCATTAAGCCACAATGGTGATGATGAGTATTTGGACTACTTAAGAGAGTATTTCAGGCTTTCTAGGAAATTCATTATTTAACAAAGATTTATTTACTAAGTTCTTTTAATGTGCCACACACTATTATTGAAAGCAGGTGGCAGTGCAAAGATATTAGCAACACAAAGTACAGAGACAGAAGTACTGGAGGAAAAGACTAATGATATCTGGAGAAGCCAGAGAAATGTCCTGAGGAAAAAAAACAACACCTGAGTCAGAGTTTAAAAAGCAAGATAAGAGTGTAACAAGTGGACAAGGAGAGAAAGCAAACTCTAGGCAGAAGGGGAAGGGGTTGGAATGTATAATGACACAAAGGCATAAATGCATGGCATATTCTGGGAAATAAGGGCAGATCTTCATTGCTGGAACTTAACTGAGAGGCAGTGGTGGGAGATTAAGAATAAAGAGCCAATCAACCAAGCCTTGAGAGAGCAGGCTCCAACTCTGATAGACAGCATCATCCAATGAGCCTCACCCAAGACTACTTATCCATCTCGTTACTCAGTCATCAGTAAAAGAAACTCTCCATAAAGGAAAGACAGACTCAGTAAAGAAGAACTGAGAGCATTCATTATCTGATATCAACTTTTTCCCAAGAAAGAACACCTATTTTTGTGCATACATAAGTGTTTTATCTATAAGTTTATCTTCACAACGATTCAATACTAAGGTATTAATACTGGCATTTTATTGCCAAGGAAACTGAAGTTTAGAAGAGTAACTTGTTCAAAGTTACATGAGGCCTAGAAAAGGCAAGATCAGAACCCAGGTCTAACTCAAAAAATCCCCAAAACTATAAAGAATCTAAACTGTAAAGTCTCCTTGAGAAACTATACTAACTAGAGAACACTTTTTTCTGAGAATACTTTAAAAATATCTAAAAAGCTCAGAACATACTGGGAAATTGCAAAGATGTAGGGAATTGAGATGAGAAAGAATATCTTATTATCCCTAATCATCTCAATGGAAAATTGATACTATTATTATCCTAGCAATTGATTGCTAAGGCCAGATATGGCAGACATAGCAATCTAAGTATTAACAGTAACCTACTGGATCACAGAGGAAGAAATACTTGGTACCTCTCAGAGGGGTTAAGTTTCATACAGAAGACCACATCTGAACTGAGACTTAAAAGATAAGAAAAAGACTACTGAGAGGGGGAACATACCAGGCAGAAGAAACACTTCACACATTCATGTGAAAGTATGAAAATACCTATCATCTTGTAAGTCAGCATATAATAAAAGAACCTAGTATTTTGCACATGGCTCCTTCTCTCACCTCCATTGTGTCTCTCCTTAAATGTCAGCTTAGCAGAAACTCGCCAGGACCATCTAGATAAATAGCACTCCCAATCCCCAGTCTATATATTACCCTGCTTTATTTTTCTTCATGGTACTTATCACCACCAGGTATACGTACATTTGCTTATTTGTTATTATTTGTCCCCCATCCCTCTCCTCTGTTGTTGTTTAGTCACTAAGTCATGGTTAACTCTTTGCGAGTCCATGGACTGCAGCATGCCAGGCTTCCCTGTCCTTCACTATCTCCCAAAGTCAGGTCAAATTCATATCCACTGATTAGGTGATGCTATCCAACCATTTTGTCCTCTGTCACCCCCTTCTCTTCCTGCGCTCAACCTTTTCCAGCATCAAGATCTTTTCAGTACAATTAGGATGTAAACTTCTTGAGAGTAGGAACTTCATTTTGTTAGCTGCTATTATCTCCAATGTCTGTACCAGTACCTGCACCCCTAGGCTATCAATAAATACTTGTTAAAGAAAAAATGTATGACAGGAAGCAAGGCATGTGGAGAAGTGTTGAATACCGTACTAGGAGTCTGGGCTTGATTCCACATCTTATCAGCCACTCTTGAGGGAGTTTAATGAATGATTAGATAAGCACTTTAGAAAGTTCTCTCAGCAGAATTGAAGATGGACTAACAAACAAGGCAAAGAATGGGTTAGAGAACATGGCGGAAAATGGCATGAAGAATAAAATGGAGGTTGGAGGAAAAAAGATCAATTAAGAAGTTATTGAAATAATTCAAACAACACATAAGAGAGGTCTGAGTTGAGGCTGTTTTATATTACTTAACTCTTAGTGAATAAATTGTGATTAAAGAGAGGGAAAACAATGTTAAGAATGTCCTTTAACCAAAGTTTACCTGGGAGTTGGAATCTGGGAGTCTTTCACTTTGAGTAAAATCACAGAGTCTGATCCTAAACAAAAAACACAAGAGCCTAGCATTATTAACAAAATTCCACATGGCTGTACCTTCTAGATGTCTGTAGCTTAAGTTCCCATACTTTGCTATATTCTATTTCCATAAAAATAACACAGCATAAGGATAAAGGCAAGATGGAAGAGAAAGACAGGCAGGTCCATTTTCACTGAGCCACACACAGGGCTTAGTGAAGAGCCTGTCTCACAAATAAAGACAAAAAAAAAGTATATATGCCCTTCAGCATCTTCTCCTGGGCTGTGCTTCTTCCTTCTATTCCTGGGACATAAGAACATGCCAAGATTTCTCAAAAGTGTTTAGTTCATGAACTAGTATGAGACTGAACAAGGTGCAGGAGGGAAGGGGAAGGAGGAAGGGAAAGGAGGAAGGAGAAAGGGGAAGGAGGAAGGAGAAGGGGAAGGAGGAAGGGGAAGGAGGAAGGGGAAGGAGGAAGGGGAAGGAGGAAGGGGGAAGGGAGTAACGGGGAAGGAGGAAGGCAGAAAGAAAGAGAGCAACAGCTATGTGAGAAGCAGCAGAGTCCAAACAGTACAAATTCTAGCATTTATTTTCTATTGATAAAGGTAGGAATCATGTCCTTCTAAAGCACTATGATTAGAATCTCATTTAGAATATTTAATAAACGGTATAAGGAAGTTAACTAAACCATTCAATACTGTATATTTGTTCCAGTTTAGTTGTATCTAAGCATCTGACATACAATAAATGCTTCTTAAGTTTTTAATATAGTTCTCAGTGAATCACCTCACAAAATTTTAAGTTTTTGTGAATTTGTGTAGCCATATAACGATGTCACCAACAATTTTTATCCCCAAGTAAGGCTTTTAAGAAAGTAAGGAATAGATTAAAAAACTTGTTTTAAGTTACGTGCCTAAATACATACCATAAATACACACATAATACATACCTAAAGGAGGGAAAAACTAAGCAAACAAACAAAAAACTACCGTAGGAAAAACTTTAATTAACTGGAATTCTAAGAGACTAAATATTTTGGTTAGCTGAAAGTTAGATAGAAAATTCTGTTTTCAAAACTTGCTGACAACCATTCCAAAATGCATAAACCTACTACACAGGTTTTATAAGTACTACTTATTTAAGAACTTTTACTTCAATTCTTAATTGATATTTCAAAACTCCTAGAATTTCAGAGTACTTAATTTCCATTGTAAAGTACTAGAAACAGAGAAAGTACCAAAGTAACTGGGCTTAATACACTCACACAAGACTATTCAGGAAGTTAACCTTTTAAATATTATATGAAATCATTTGCCTCTCCATTTAAGAAAAAAGTAAGCTACTTATATGTTTAATTTACTCATGGCATGGCTAACTGAATTAAATGTATTTAAGGTATCTTGTATCTTATATCTTAATTAAGTTACATGTGTATTACTACCTTGCCTGTAATTCATACAGTTCTCATAGATCCAATAAACCGTTCATTGGTTACTGAAACTATAGCTATACAATTCCATCTTTACCTTCAGATTCTGTATTTGAAGCTGGTAAGTTATCTGGCTGATGTGAAAGAGAGTGGTCATGTTCAGGTTGATGGACAGGATCGGAATCTTTGGATCCAAATGTACTAGCATCTGGGGTGTAAGATGATAAGGAAAATACACTGTGGGACAATTGTTCCTGGGCAGTTAAAATGCTGGCAGATCCAGATGAAGAAGTATCAGAGCCAATGATCTGAGTTGCACAAGAGTTTCCATTTTTAAACAGTGGGTCTTTCAAAGTATTCTTACTGGAACTAAGACATCGAGACCTAGCAAGAAAGGAAAACAATTTCAACATCCAATAACAAAATACAGAATAAAATTCATTTGAAATATGTTTCTGTGACTCACAGGTGTAAAGGAAAATGTGTGGTGGGTTTGGCTACAGAGAACTGCTTCCCTGTGACCATCTGTAGCAGCTGTCTGTAAATCTCTCGTTCTCCCTCTTTAACGGTCTATAAAAGAGGAAAAAAAATCTTAAATACATTCAATGAGGCAATGTTTCTCTAAGTAATATCTAGACTCCCAGAGCTCTGTTAAAGCTCTGGCAGTGTCCTGACAATAATTAAGAGTTATGGTTCATTAATAATATTCTACAAAATTATAAAGCATATATAAGAGAAGTGAGTGAAGCAAATACTCAATAGTATATTTTGGAAAATTATGGGGCATATATGTAAATAGCAGCACACAGAAACTACATGATATGAAATTAGAAGGCCATTTTTGCATCACTGATAGTCCCAGAAATAAAATATTTGAGGACCTCTAAACAGGACTCCAACAAAGTCCTTGACTCCTTAGAAAAATCATAAGGAAGTAATCGCAACAGTCAAGATCAGAGCTGTTTCCTATTCTACCCAATTTTTAAGGGTGTAAGTATTTTCCAGAGATGGTTTTCACTGCCAACTTTTTTTTACTCTTTTTTTTTTTTTCCCCATGAAGCTACAATACTGAATTTAGGGAAAAGCATATATTCCACAGCATAGTTCACTTACCGACCTAAACACCTACTATGCTCCAGTCACTAGAGATGCTGCACTGAATAAAACAGTCTATGCCTTGGGGAGCTTACATTAAAGCTGAAGGACTGACAAACAAAAAATCAGTAAAGTAGTATAAAGAAAATTGAGAAGAGAAAGTGATGGAGGAAGAACAGCAAGAACAGATAAGACTTCTCTAAAAAGGTGATATTTCTACAGAAACCTAAATCAAAGGAATAAATCAGTCATAGAAATTTAAGGCAATGGTACCCCACTCCAGTACTCTTGCCTGGGAAACCCCATGGACGGAGGGGCCTGGGAGGCTGCAGTCCATGGGGTCGCAAAGAGTCAGACACGACTGAGCGAATTCACTTTCACTTTCATGCACTGGAGAAGGAAATGGCAACCCACTCCAGTATTCTTGCCTGGAGAATCCCAGGGATGGAGGAGCCTGGTGGGCTGCTGTCTATGGGGTCGCACAGAGTCGGACACGACTGAAGCGACTTAGCAGCAGCAGCAGCATAAATTATATAAAGAGTATTCCAGGTATTGGGAGAACAAATGCAAAGGGCCTCGGACAGGAATAGTAAGGTCAGTGTGAATCAGGAGAACAAACAGTGAGAAATGAGGCCATTTATCAGAGAACCAGTTTACATGAGAACTTGTAACCGTAATCATGTACCTACTCTGCACAGATCCCCTGAAGTAAGGGGCTGCATTCATTAAATAACATGCCCCAGGATTTAAAAAATCTTATATACAGTTTAATACAACCATCAATCTTCACAAAATAATCTTCCACTTTGTGCCAGTGCTAGCAACATCCTACACTGTGACATTTCAATAAGCACATAAGCATTTCATTCAATTACAAAAGTTTGTTAAAAGCACAATGAATAAAGTAATGATTGAGGCAAAGGTAAAGAGACACTAAATTTTTTCTTCTTCAATCTTTTTTTGGTACATAGTAAATTTCAGTTACATTTGTCAGTATAATGTTACCAATCTAACAAGATACACCTTGCACTGTGCAACTTGACAACTTCAGAGAAAGAGCTATCCTTAAATCTGAATAGTTGAGTGATCACAAAAGAAAGAAGTAGTTGAGCATTTGGTGGCAAAATAGAACCAAGAGAAGAAACAAATTTGCAATGCTCTCTGTGAAGAAAATAAACACCACTATCTTACCCCTTAGACATTAATATATTCAAGACAATGGTGGTCCTCTTTTTTTTTAGTGTTTGTGAAGAGAGTGTCTATATATTTTTATAATTAAAAATCATAATTAAAATAAATGCCTCTTTATCCAACTCCTTGCAACCCCATGGACTGTAGCCTGCCAGGCTCCTCTGTCTATGGAATCCTCCAAGCCAGAATACTGGAGTGGGTAGCTGTTCCCTTCTCCAAGAGATCTTCCCAACCCAGGGATCAAACCCAGGTCTCCCGCATTGCAGGCAGATTCTTTACCATCTGAGCCACCAGGGAAGTCCTTATTAAACGACAAATTTGCTATTATGAAAATTATTCAAGTACCTAATCGAAAGAAAGAAGCATCATTACAGATTATTAGGGTGTAAGAGGGATCTTTGCCAACTAACTCCACTGTGATCTATATACTGGAAAGCTGTGCTATCTGGCACTTTAATGACTGAAATTCTGAATACTCCTCAATATAAATCTTGATTCCATTTTCCCACTATATCAAATAACCTAATTCACAATACTATGGGGTTAACAGTATGTTGTTTTCAAAGGTGGTAAAATGGATGGAGGGAAGGGAAATCAGAAGTGGAATACTACACCTGAGTCATGGATATCAACTCTAAATCATTTTAGTACACTTCCACTATCCCAACAAACTACATCTTAAAAAGCTTTGGCTATATTATCTTATCACAGGAAGAAAAGTAAAGCAGATACATTGGCGTATGAGGCTACTTTGCATATGAAGGGAAGGCAAAGAAATATCCCCATCACTTAAAGACCTCAAGAGAACACCAAGAATAGATGAGATAGAAAGGATCTTCGTGGTACTCTAAATACTACAAACAAAAGGGTAAAAGTAGTGGGAGGAATAAATCAGCTTGAGATTAACATATACGCACTACTATTATAAGACACATAACCAGCAAGGACCTACTGTATAGCACAGGGAACGCTACTCAATATTCTGTGATAACCTATACGAGAAAAAAATCTGAAAAAAGAGAATAAATATATGTATAACTGAATCACTTTGCTGTACACCTGAAACTAACACAATATTGTAAATCACAATTAATTCAATTTTTTAAAAAAGAATTAAACCATAAAAAGTTAGAAACATTTCCCTCCTTCCTTCTATCACATAAAAAATGTTTTCTTGGAATAAATTTTTATACTTATAAATAAAACATGAAGAACCAACGTGCCATTAAGTGACTCATCTAATGCAAATTATAAGAAATCTAGATTAATTCAACACAAAGTTGACTTTTAAAAATAATTTAACACACACAGAAGTCCCCAACAAATCACTTCCTTCAATAAATATACCTTCAAAGAAAAGCTTCTGTCTGAGCCTGAACAAACTCAGTCATTAGACAACAAAAAATTAACAGAAATAAATGTTCAATATTTCTGCTTTATTGACTATGCCAAAGCCTTTGACTGTGTGGATCACAATAAACTGTGGAAAATTCTGAAAGAGATAGGAATACCAGACCATCTGACCTGTCTCTTGAGAAACCTGTATGCAGGTCAGGAAGCAAAAGTTAGAACTGGACATGGAACAACAGACTGGCTCCAAATAGGAAAAGGAGTATGTCAAGGCTGTATATTGTCACCCTGCTTATTTAACTTCTATGCAGAATACATCATGAGAAATGCTGGGCTGGAAGAAACACAAGCTGGAATCAAGATTGCCAGGAGAAATATCAATAACCTCAGATATGCAGATGACACCACCCTTATGGCAGAAAGTGAAGAAGAACTAAAGAGCCTCTTGATGAAAGTGAAAGAGGAGAGTGAAAAAGTTGGCTTAAAGCTCAACGTTCAGAAAACTAAGATCATGGCATCTGGTCCCATCACTTCATGGGAAATAGATGGGGAAACAGTGGAAACAGTGTCAGACTTTATTTTTTTGGGCTCCAAAACTACTGCTGATGGTGACTGCAGCCATGAAATTAAAAGACGCTTACTCCTTGGAAGGAAGGTTATGACCAACCTAGATAGCATATTTAAAAGCAGAGACATTACTTTGCCAACAAAGGTCCGTCTAGTCAAGGCTATGGTTTTTCCAGTGGTCATGTATGGATGTGAGAGTTGGATGGTGAAGAAAGCTGAGCGCCAAAGAATTGATGCTTTTGAACTGTGGTGCTGGAGAAGACTCTTGAGAATCCCTTGGACTGCAAGGAGATCCAACCAGTCCATCCTAAAGGAGATCAGTCCTGGGTGTTCATTGGAAGGACTGATGTTGAAGCTGAAACTCCAATACTTTGGCCACCTCATGCAAAGAGTTGACTCACTGGAAAAGACCCTGATGCTGGGAAGGATTGGGGGCAGGAGGAGAAGGGGATGAAAGAGGATGAGATGGTTGGATGGCATCACTGACTCGATGGACATGAGTTTGGGTAAACTCCGGGAGTTGGTGATGGACAGGGAGGCCTGGTGTGCTGCGATTCATGGGGTCGCAAAGAGTCGGACATGACTGAGCGACTGAACTGAACTGACTCCAAATTATCTGAGGTTTCTTCAAGCCCCATACTTTCAGTTTAAACTGATTTATGCTTTAACAGACACTTGCCCCTTAGAAGAACAACTATGACAAACCTAAACAACATATTAAAAAAAAAGTTCTCTACTTCAAATAATTATCTGAGATCTCTTCAAGCCCTGTACTTTCAGTTTAAACTGATTTATGATTTAACAGATGCTTCCTCCTTGGAAGAAAAGCTATGACAAACCTAAATAGTGCATTAAAAAGCAGAGACATCACTTTACCAACAATGGTCCATATAGTCAAAACTATGTTTTTTCCAGTAGTCATGTCTGGGTGTGAGAGCTGGACCATAAAGAAGGCTGAATGCTAAAGAATCGATGCTTTGGAATGGTGGTGCTGGAGAAGACTCTTGCGAGTCCCTTGGACAGAAAGGAGATCAAACCAGTCAATCCTACAGGAAATCAGGCCTGAATATTCATTGGAAGGCCTAATGCTGAAGCACCAATACTTTGGCCACCTGATGCAAAGAGCTGACTCATTAGAAAAGTCCCTGATGCTGGGAAAGACTGAGGGCAAGAGGAGAAGGAGGCAACAGAGGATGAGATGGTTGGATGGCATCACTGACTCATTGGACATGAGTCTGAGCAAACTCAAGGAGGAAGTGATGGACAGAGAAGCCTGGTGTGCTTCAGTTCATGGGGTTGCAAAGAGTTGGACACAACTTAGCGACTGAACAACAATATTACTTATTAAACCATTTTCTATTGAGTGAGAAAATTAAGAAATTAAGAGGAAAGGAAGCTATAATTGGGTAAAATGTTAGAGCAAAGTTGGCTAATGTTATGTTATAAATTAATAAATGACCAAAGAAAGTTTAATAAGTTTAATGATAATTAGTAAAGTATGTTTTTCTTAAAAAAAAAAAAAGAATAAACCCACCAGTGTTATCTATAAGGCAGCCCAATATCTTAAAATGCTGCTTAATATGTAGCAGAGAAGCATGTCTGAAAGCAACATATAACTGAAAAGAAACTACTTGTGTTATTGCCATTTAACATTTCTATCTTTTCCTTAGTATTTTTTTTTTTCCCCAAACAGAAACTCACCTGCTCTGTAATAGTACTAAGAGAACATTCTGTGATCATGGAAATGTTCCTAATCTACACTATCCAATATGGTAGCCACTGGCCATGTATGGCTAATGAGTACCTGAAATGTGGCTAATGTGACTGAGAAACTACATTTTTATTTTATTTAAATTAACTTAAACAGTGCACATGGCTAGAGGTTACTATTAGTTAGATAATATTGTTCTTTAATGTTGCCCTTGAATCAGCCATCAGCCAAGTGGTAGTACAGCCACCACATGCGTATTTCCAAATTCCTCTTCCTCATGTATTATCTCCAAATCTCTGTTGTAAAACTGAACAGTACAGTGGTGACATGTTAATTCTATAGATGGCTTCATATTCCTGAAGATGAGAGACAACTCCAGAAGTAAGATTATATACAATTCTCCTTCTTTAAACATAAGCAACAGCACCTCCCTTAGAGATCCCAATATTTCCATGGAAAATAACTTTTCCTCCAGTTTTCAGTTTACAGCAAGGAGATCCAACCAGTCCATTCTAAAGGAAATAAGTCCTAAATATTCATTGGAAGGACTTATGCTGAAGCTGAAACTCCAATACTTTGGCCACCTGATGCGAAGAACCGACTCATTTGAAAAGACCCTGATGCTGGGAAAGATCGAAGGCAGGAGGAGAAGGGGATGACGGAGGATGAGATGGTTGGATGGCATCACTGACTCAACGGACATGAGTCTGAGTAAGCTCTGGGAGTTGGTGATGGACAGGGAAGCCTGGCATGCTGCAGTCCATGGGGTCACAGAGTCAGACATGACTGAGTGACTGAACTGAACTGAACTGATAAGCTCCCATCAATAATCTTACTTCAGTGGGAAAAAAGTAGTATTTTAATCTGTATTATCTGTAACACCTAAGACTAAACATCTAAATAATCTGTTGAGAGTTTCATTTAATAAAGTTTGGTCCAATATTTTATCTTATTCATATAATACAGACTACTTCATATTTCTATACTACAAGTACCTTCACAGCAGATTATAGGCCTAAAAACAACTGAGATAAAATTTTCTGCAACTTTTATTCCATAAGACAGGTTCAATCCTTGGCATCTTCTTGACACTGCACAAGGAAAGAGAAACCAGCCTCCCACCCTCCACTGACCCAGCCTGTGGCCTGGAGGGTAGATTGGAAGGATGAAAGTATTTGGTCAGCCCAAGTCCTCAGGTTGCGAGTGAAGGTGAAAGAAGGAGGGGGGGTGCTGAGTTTTCCCCAATACTGGTTGGCTTGTGGGTGAATGGTGTGGGCTTACAATGTACATGGTTTGGAGGATACTTGTGATCCTAGCAGCCGCCACATGGGGCAAGAAGGGGTCTGAGAGGCCTGCGTCCTGCTGCCATGTCACTCTTTCTCCACAAGTCTCTCCATACTCTGCAGACTGCCTAGGCTCTAGCAGAAGCACAACTCCTACAACTCCAGTAATTTAAAAAAAATTACATATGCAGTAACTGATGGCACTAAATTCAGTGTTACAAATGGTTCAGTGAAAAAGAAATAGTTGTTGCTCAGCTATCACCAAAGGCAACTGTTGCCAGTTTTTTCTATCCTTCTCCCTGATGATTCACTAGTTTTTTCACCCTCTGTGAATACTGTAGATTCAATACAAATTTAAAAGCAAAAAACATACAGCATTTCTAACTAACCACGTCACAAATAATCAAGTTTTTCCATCTAAGAGATCTTCACCACCAAATTACATAATTATTTAGCACATAACATTATATTCTTGACTTCAGACTCTGGAAGCTCTTAATGGGCAAGAACCACATCACCATGTTGTGTAGGAGAATTCATACCACACTGGACTCATGCAGAAGAACTGGGTTGCAGGCTGACCCCGTTTATTAGTTGTGTGACTTCTGACCTTTACTTTCCAACCTTGTAAAATGTGGTTATTACCTCATCTCTACCTAATTCACAGATTAAAAGAATTCAAAACAGTAATATATGTGGAAAGCACACTGGAAAATCTAATGCTATCTAAGTGTGAGGTTATTATTATTCATTTGTATCTCCACAGCAACCAGTCCAAAGCTGACTAGATGCATAATAAATATTTAATTGAACAGGTATAAGTACATTTCCTTACTGTATAAATTATACATTATATTTACAGAAATGATTTTTTCCTTTAGGTTTACTGAATGAATATAACAACACAGTGTCAACACATCTTTCTTGTGGAGAAAGTTTATGATCACAAAGATTTTACTCATAATGAAAAGATGTAAATTGTTTAAGTGACTTCTTGATTTTTCTTTTATATTAAGGAAAAATTATCCTGGTAAGAAGGGTGGGCAGGTATTTTTTATCAAATCCAGCAAGGTTAACAGTTTTGTCACATGAAGCTAGAGTTTTAGGAGGGGTCCAAAAGAGAAAAGAGATAGTTTGATGTATGAGAAGCCACTCAGACAATACTGAAGATTAAGTCTGCCATCCAACAGGAATAGAAGATGGTAGAAAAATACTGCTAAGTTATCTCCTTAATCTTTTTAGAACAGATGATAGCACTCAGAGAGTAATCAAGAGAAAAAAAACACAGAAAGGGTTAAGTAAATGCAATGGTTAATAAACATCTAAGTCAGAGGGAACAAGTAGCTGAATGTAGGGCGAGTTTAAGTTTTAGCAGCTTTTCCTTACCTCTTCTGCTGTGCTAATATGTCGTCTCTGAGTTTTCTTGGGGCTCAAAAGATTTCGACGACATGAACCACTCCAAGATGGACTTGAAACAGGCTTAATTGGAAAAGATTTTTCATATGCAGACACATGGCAGTGATGGTTTGACTTGCCTGTAAAACTGTTTGATAATCCACTAAAAAGAGAAAAGAGTTTATAAGAAAATACATGAAAATCTATGCAAGTGATTATTTCCACTTTCAAGAAATAATAGAAACAAAAAATTAACAGGTAGAATGACAGATGTACCTTGTGAGGGAAATACACAGGAAGTGATACGTGAGTTGCTGTTTCAAGTTCTGTCATTTATGAAGTCTTAAACTGCCAAACTATATAATTATCAAACACCTAAAATTTTATTTCTTAGTTTTGCCATCTATGACAGAAAGCACACTGGATTAGATTTCTTCAGAAAATCTGGGTTCAAGGTATGTTAATATGCACACATTTTCTATTTATTCCCTGCGGGCCCTCTTCCAGCCTTTTGGAGGAAAATATTTTAAGATCGAATATGCAAAGATGAATAAAGCTGAAGCTCAAATGAGTTTTTCAATTGAATTTCAAAGTTTCCTAAAAGGCCAACAGAGGGCTCCCATCTATCACTAAAAACAACTAGAAGGCTTATTATGAGGCTGCATCACTGTGACTTCTTCTGGCCTCTCTGCTTACCTCTTTTGAAGAATTGTTTCCTTATACCATATCTGCTTCAAATAATGCAGAAAACTGACAATAAAAATATTTTTGTGGACTCAAAACCCAGTTATATCTCTAAGGTTAGGTTAATAATTTATAGCTATTTCCTATGTATTCTTCATCTATTATCACCCAGCATAGCTACTTGCACTCATATAATTTTCTTTCTGCTGAGGATGAAGAATAATGTACATAGCTAACTAAGCTGAATTTATTGAAATGAACTTTTTAAATCAATACATGTGGTCTGAATCCAAAGGAAATCAGATTAGGTCTAAAGAAAATGAAAAGGTACATATACTCTTAACTCTTTCAAACTCTGATGATTTCTATGCATGATGGAGTGGGGAAAGGAGCAAGAACTTAGAATCTCAGGAACAGGCTTCTTTTCTTAGGATGCGTAGATGCAGCCAGGAAAAGATGCCAAGGACAACACAATTTGTTTGGTAAGGATATAATGAGTCCCCACAGTGTCTTTTGTATTTATTCTTCCTAGAGTGTGTGTGTTTTAACACAAAGATTCCTTTACCTAAAGAAACAGCATGAGGGCATCCTGCAATGCCAGAAAGCAAGGGAGCTACCAACAACCCATGAGGTTGAATCAGACACAGACAGAAGCATGAAGGAGCTCCCACTGGCCAAGGTTGTGAGAATGTAAGCATTAGAAGAATAACGATTGTCATGGATTGAATTCATCTGAATTGATCTGAACCACATGAAATGGCTAAAACTTACTTTGAAAATTGGTAATGAAAAAGAAAGATATCACGTACTCTACCTTCCCAGAGGGTAACCAAACGGCCCTAACTAATGACAAAAAAGCTCTCCCTTATAGCAGAGTGCCAATTAATTAGTACAAAAGAAATGATAAAATCAGAAACATACTATTTCATTAACTCTAATAAAATTATTATCAGGTCAAAGGGGGCCAAAAGGTACAAACTTTCAGTGACAAAATAAGTAAGTCACAGGGATGTAATATACAGCATGGTGACTATAGTTAATAATACTCTATTTGAAAGTTATTAAGAGAGTAGATCTTTCTGTATGATGATGGGTGTTAACCTATTGTGGTGATCATTTCATAATATATACAAATATTGCATCATTACGCTGCACACCTGACACTAATACAATGTTATATATCAATTATACCTCAATTAAAAAATTATCAAGATAAGGATTATCAATTAATATTAACAACTCTTAGGTTGATTTAAAACTGGTCATTCATATAATGCCAAAACATCATTTAGGTGACATTTAGTCAAAAGGGGGAAGAAAACCTAACAACTCAGGACCAGAGTGTTATCACTCTAATCCAGAGGTCAACCCAGCATCACTAACAGTGTGGTTGTAGGTTTTCTAATGTGATGTAACACAGTATCAGCTTTTATTCAAGCCAAAAATCTAGTTTATAAAATACATGCAGGAAAGAGGACAAAATAATGATACTATGAGGAAGCAAGCTGTCAAATCCAACAGCTAAAAATTATGCAGAAAAACATCATGTCATAAAAAAAGGGGCGCTAGTCCATAGTAGAAAAGCTTTTGTATACATATATATACACAGTATGTATAATATATATATTTTAGAAGATTTATGAGTTTTTGTCTAGCTAAAAGAATTTATGACATTTTGATTCCATAATTGTTTGACTTAGAATGAACAGAATGCTAGATTTCTAACTTACAGTCACTGAAAACTTTGATATAGTTCTATGTATTTTGAGATCTAGTATTACTGCTGAAAGTCTAGAAAATTTATTATCTTAGTGATTTAAAAAAAAAAATTTGAATGAGGTTTAAAACTTCTAACCCAATTCTGATAACATAAAGAAACACTATGTTGTAAAAAAAAAACAAGAAATTAACAAGTGATACAGTATTATTAACTACAGATTTTGTTCATATTTCACAAAATGTTATGCTAGTGTCTACTGTTTGTTTTCATTGTCTTATTCAAGACTCAACATTGTATTTAACTGCACTGAGCAGCTTCAGCTACATGCAACAAATTCTGGTAAATTCTCTTTTTATTTTTATGCTATTACAAATATTTTCTAATTTTCCTTGTTATGGCTTCTTAGATACACTCATCATTTAAAAGTGGACATTTAATTTCCAAATACGTGGGATTTTGTTTAAAGTATCTTTAATATTAATTCCTCATTTTGATACTAATTTCCCATTTAAATGCTTTCTTCTCTGCAATCACCCTCTAACTTTATTGAGGCTTTCAATGGCTAAGTTGAAGAACTCTCTTGGTAAATGTCACATTGCACCTGAAAATATGTGGGTTATTTTCAAATATCTTTTGATATTGATTTCTAACATAATTCCATAGTGATAAGAGAACAGACTCTGTATGATTTCAATACTTTTAGACCATGAAACTTTTGCACCTAATCTTATGTCCCTGGATACATATACATATACAGTGTCTCCTAGTTTATAGTCTACGGGAACTCGAACAGAATTTATATCCTACTACCGTGTGAAAATCGTATAAATCTTAATTATGTTGAATTGGTTCACAGTTCTTTTCAGGTCTGCTATATCCTTCTATACCTCAGTATATTCATTCTATTAATTTTTGAGAGTTTGATGTTGAAACTCCAACAAAAATCTTAATTTATCTACTTAAAAAATAATTAAAACACATGGTGGACCTATAAAGAAAAGTGAGTGCTAGTCAAGACTACAAGAAACTGAAGGGGGATAACTACTGATACAATTCTAGACTGTACACTGGTTTGGACAAACTAGCTGTAAAGGATACTTTTGGGTCAACTAGGAAAATTTAAATATATTCAGTGTACAAGATAAAATTTGCTGAATGAAAAAAGAGATGACTGACTGAAAAAGATTACAGAGGTGTATGCACAGTATGAACTCATTTTGGAAAAAAATGAGTGTAAACAGAGGAAAATATCTGAAAGGATATATATATTAATGTAAGACATTACAAAAGTGATCTCTGATTGGTGAGAATATAATGTTTTTATTGCTTATTTTGTGCTTATCTGTATTTTCTAATTTTGTACAAAGCATGTGCCTTGTTTCTATAATAACATTATTTTAAAAAATAGCAGTATGGCATTATTGGGTAAAAAAAAAGCAACTTGCCAAATGATGCATACAGAATATCTTTAATGAAGTCAACATATTATACATTCTATAGTATTACATAGCATATATATCATTCTATATCTAAGAAAGAGAGAGTGAAAGAGAAATGAACACAGGAAAAGATTTGGAAGGAAACACATGAAGAGGAAGGGAGTAAGACTGTGAGTAAAGGTTAAGGGATTTTTGGCTTTATTGGCAATGTTTTAATTTTTACAATGCAACTGTATTAATGAATTCTTTTTTTATATTAATGAATTATTTTATAATTTTTTTTAATATTAAGAGGTAGGGAAGATAATTCCTAGGGGTACTCACAGATGTTTCCAGAGGTCATGTGCTAATAATCATACAATAAAAACTATCTGGTTGGTTTCACTCAACACCAGAAAGCTTAGCTTTGACTAAGCAAGAAACTAAATGACCCTACATGTCTAAAATCTATCACCAGAGTAATATTTAAGAAATCATAAATACCATATAAAAAATTTACTAACATAAAGCATTTGAGGGGAAAGTTTCTAGGCCAAACTTCATCTGCCTTTAATAATCAGTATAAATTTGGTGAGGGAATAAGCGGGGCTTATAAGGTAGGCTAACTACGATGAAGTTCTTTATGAGTCTATTATCTAACAGAAATAGTGGACCAAAGTAAAAGGCTGCTTTGGTTGAAGTCACGTCTCTGTTCACGTCAAAAGTCTGCAAAATGAGGTTTCTTTCCTACTAAAGTTGCAGAAATGGATCCATTTTCACTTTGGCTGTTATCAAAATTCAGCACCAAATAAATTAAAAGTTGAAAGTACAGAATGAATTTGTCTACATCTTTGTACTAGTAGTAAAGAACCCGCCTGCCAATGCAGAAGATGTAAGAGATTCGGGTTCAATCCCTGGGTTAGAAAGATCCTCTGAAGGATGGCATGGCAACCCAGTCCAGAATTCTTGCCTGGAGAATCCCATGGACAGAGAAGCCTGGCGGGCTACAATTCATAGGGTTGCAAAGAGTCAGACATGACTGAAGTGACTTAGCATGCACACGTATGCACTATGGTTTAAAGTTCAAAACTGGTGTTACTTCTTAAAAGTGCCAAAGTAACAACTATCCTATGGCCATTTTCCCTTATAATGCAGAAAGGGCTTGTGAACTAAGCAGCCAGAATACTTACCTTGAGGTCTTTCGGGTTTCGAGGTAAAGACTTCGGCTGTTTCTTGATTTTTGTAAAGTTGAACCTGATACCGGAGTGGAATTTCTCCACTGGCCATTTGCACTCTGGCCAAAGGTTCTTAGGTCTCCTGAGCCAATAAAACTGTCTGAGGAAGTGTTTTCTAGAAGAATAAAAGTTTGAATAAATTAAATAAATACCTACAGTGGTTCTCCATATGACTGCAACCATGTCCAACATCGTATTCCAAAGTAATGTGGCATATCACCATGTCTCTCATGGAAGAAAGATACCAGTCTCAACTGCCAGCAAAGTCTGCAGTAAGGGAACTTCTACAAACTATAAGTGATTCAGCCATACTAACCTGAAAATTGATGAAGGAGCTGAATCCTGCCACAGCCATGTGCCTTATCTGCATCAATGTGACTCCGTGGTGTCCACCAAAAGTCAACATTTTACCCCAACTATATCTTGCAAGCACTCCCAGGCCTGGGCCTGAAAGAAGGTAGGCCAGACCAGTAAGAAAGCAGGTGGAGGGCCAAGGGGAATTTTAATTCAAATGAACAACAGTTATTGCTTAATAAGCAGCTGGTGTCACTCTGTTTTTAATTACCATGTTCACCACTCAGGGGCTCTGTCTAAGAGCAGAGATAACCTAATTGCTGCTTATTCTGGCCGGCTTATGGCAGGAATGACCCATCATATGCATTTGGTTCTGGTATGATAACTTCAGTCATTGAATGTTATGATCAAACATATCAATACTCCAATACTTGTTACTGCAGTCAGACTAAGTGAGGATTACTTATTATTTCAATGTTATGACTTGTGGCTTACAAACTGGGGTGATAAAAATCTTTCAGTTTCAGCTCAGAGTAGGATAATTTTTATACCCTCCTCTGTCTATCAGCAGGATGGGACAATTTAAAACAGCACCTTCAAAATAAGTTCAGATGTTAGCCTGTGTGACTGAGGAGCACCAGTGGAAAGATGAAAATGTAATTCTCTACTTTCAGAATTTTTGTCTAATGCCCACATCACTTTGAAGATCCTCTTTCAAAGCATATTACTATAGAATTTTGCACAATATTATGTATTTGCTGTTTGAATTACTTAATGTAGCTTTTGATACTCTTATCTAAAAATTAAGGCAACTGGCAAAAACACTAGTTTTGTATTGTGGATTTTTTTGAAGTTGATCAGGATTATCAGAATTTAGGGTAAATAAGAGAAATAAAAAAAACAGTCAAGGGTGGTATTAAGTACCACCATTACTGTACCAGTGTATGACCTAATCTAATAATTAAATTTATTTTCATAATGAATTGCAACTTTTTCCCTCTGTAGCCAACAACTATGCTTGACTTGACATCTATTACTATTACTGTAAAAATAGAGACATGAGGCTACCAAAAAACACAAATTTGAGACCAAGGATAAACCAGAGTAGCCTCTTTGATGGTATCTGACAGATGCCACAGGTTTTTTGGCTTTAAAATTAAAGGAAAAAGCACAGGATCAAGCAATCTATTTCACCATAATCACTCAGTGAAATTACTGAACAGTGCTCTACTGCTGATGTGATCAAGCAAAGCTACACAGGGACCACCAACAGGAGGCTGCACTCTCTTTTAGTATTCTGTCATCATTAAGAAGTCAGACTGCAAATGCCACAAATAAGATTACCTATGTGTGTGTGTGTACACACACACAGCACTATAGGGGAACACACCAAAATTGTAATTTGGTGATGGAATTATGGGTATTTTTCTACTTTTCTATACACATTTTCTATAGAGACAGGCAATATTTTTATGGACACAGTGAAACTTCATATTAAAAAAAGTGTGTCAGGCAATCACTTACTATGAAAGTAACCATCAGTTGCTCCTGTTAAGTTTCACGTTTATTTAGTTCTTATGAATACAGGATGCTTCAATTCATCTTACCTACTAAATGTCAGTTTGGCAACCTAGTTTAACATATTTTACAAAGATAAGACATTGATAATGATTGTAAGCATGAGACAAATCATTTCTTTTCATCTTAAGCTATTTTTACTTAAGGTTTATAATGTTTTAATTTTTTTTCCAATTGTGCTCTTAATAAAATCAAGAGGTCTTGAAGTCTGGTCAACAGTAAGTCATTAAAGTGAAAATGATGTATTTTCTCTGCTTTCTAAATTTTTCTTTTAAAATCAGCTTAAAAAAAAAATCAGCATTTTAAACAGTCTGATCTTGGAAATATTTTAAAAGCTTGATACAGAGAGGCAGATCCAGTGAAGTGTAAATGGGAAGCTGTAGACTAGATTCTAGTCTGAGGTTTTCCTGTATTTATTTTCACCTTAGTGGAGGAGTAGATGATAAGGTAAGAGAGGAGACAAAGACCAATACAGTCATAATGAGGAGACTAAGGCAAGTAAACTGAGGACCCACGTCTAGCCCAATCATATCAAGGTGAATGACCACAGAAATGAATGTGTAAATTATCAGAAAAGGAGACAGCAGAAACAATATTCTGCAGGACTTGCAATAAACAAGAATGGGTGTAGCAAGGCAACAAAGTAAAAAAAAAAAAATACACAGTAAAAAGATTTGAATTACAGTCTTCAGTATAAGAAAAAAAAGTATACAGATCTTTGGCATTCACAGATTTAAATTTCTAATTGTCAGAGAGCAACCTTAACGGTCTGTGAAATGCCATAAATTTGTTTGGTCACAGACTAGATTAAATTTGGCAGAGGCATAAATCTGAATCCTCTGCTTCAGGTTTTAATTTAGAGAATGAATCTAATGGCTCAGCATCCCCATTCAATATGGTTTTATTACTCATTGTTGATATTCTCTAGTCATCATCACATTTAAAGTAACTGTTACAAATTTTTTTCTTTCCTAAAAAAAAAAAATGGCGTTTCAAGTGAGAGACAAAAACTCTGACATAAGATTTTGATATAGGGATCAACTTGTGGTATTAGGACAAACATAGAAAAATAACCCTCAAGAATCACGTAATTGAGTAGAAAGCCAGCAATCTGTTAAATACCACCACAGTCAAGAATATAGGGACCTGAGATGATCTCAGAAATACCCTTGGTGAATATCAAGGATCTACTGAAATTTAACCGAAAAAAGCTAAAAACAAATGTTTTTAAGCTATGTATTTATAATAGCTAAGAACAATGAGGGTGAAGGGTACCTAAACCATAAAGAAAATGAAGGAAATGAATACACACGCCCATTATCCTAAATCACAGCCCCTTGGATTCAGTTGTATTTCTACATTTAAAAAAATTTTTGAAATTTTACAAAGATAATCTGGCATATACTATGTAGTGCTTCTAAGTATAACCTGAAGCAGCACCTTGTTATCGAACATATTGATTTATCTATAGTGAAATATGTAAATATTCATATTTACAGAGATTTTTAAAAAAGTAAAACATAAAGTTAAATATCAATTCATGTAGTTTTTTGCCAAGAAAAGAATACAGCTCAGTCCTCATGTCAAACAAATTACGATAAAAATTTTTGGTTTTCAGAGCCTTTTGAATTTTGGGATTGGACGTAAAGGACTGTGAATGTGCATATAAATTCTGTGGGTTATTAGAAATCAACAGAAAAAGGTAAATATGAAGAGTAATAGGTAAGCAGAGAATTTTTTTAAAAACTAGGTTAACAAAAGATTGTATGTTTTGAATCATACAATGTGTACATGGATATATAGTGACAAAAAAACCCAGAAACAACCACAGATTTAAGTAAGAGTTGAGTTAGCCAGGAGATATTGAATATAATTGAGTATAATTTTCTATATATGATTGTTTATTATTAAAGAATTACTTTAAACTGAAACCAAATATTCTGTCCAATGGTAAACCAGCAAACAAAATTACGAGCATATATAGCTTGAGTTCAAATGAAAATATTAATGATCTGATTTCATTATCTGCTCAACTGTCCTATTCGTAGTATTAATACTAATGACCTATGAAGCCAGATTTTCAGGGTCTCTGCTCATCAGAAAGAACTTTTCAACAAC
The DNA here is from genome assembly GCA_024291935.2 of Okapia johnstoni. NCBI lineage: Eukaryota > Metazoa > Chordata > Mammalia > Artiodactyla > Giraffidae > Okapia > Okapia johnstoni. The sequence continues at coordinate 121,318,518 of CM044307.1, read as the reverse complement.
AATGACGGCAGAGTTACTTTCTGAAAAAATTAACTGATTTTTCTATACAATTAAGCACATACTATGTGGAGACCATTTCCCACCCTGGGAGAGGAAATCCAGTGCCAAGGTAAAGTACCACCCACTAAATGATATTTAAATATAATATAAATCTCAAAGAGCATCATACTAACGTCTTTTTAGGGGAGGAGATCTCATCTTGCTGACAAAGAATCCTGAGGAAGCCAAATAACAATAATTATTATTTGCATTTCATATTTATTATCTCAATTTATCCTTATAAAAATCCCACTGAAACAAGTTCAATGGTATGGCTAATATTCCCATACTTGTGGTCAGGTGAAGAGATGAAAGCATGAGGAGTGAAAAACTTTGGAAGACCACTACAATCTTCCTGGGTCATGCTGCCAGGAGGCTAACCAATAAAAAAACTCTTAAGTTTCCCCAAGACAGAGCCAGATCATTGGAAACCCAAACCTTAAGAAGGGGGCAGATGAAAAGTAAGGCAGGCCAGGGGCCAGGAATAGCCTAGAGAATGCTGATTTCTGTTATGAATCACAAGTTGAAAAGGCAAGCCCTTGAATATGCAAGCATGGCTGTGGCAGGTGCTAGACAGAAACATGTAGGGAACATTTCCTGCCCTAAAGGAGGGACAAGCTTGGGTAGAAATAAGTTTTCAGAATTTATGGTTTCAAGCTAAATACAAATAGGCTAGCTCTGTGCTTTAAATCAGTATAAAACAAGTATCCTTCACATTACATACACATATCTTAAAAAAAAAATCCAAAAACAGAGTTGTACTGCTTTTTACAATGGCATAATAAGCAAGTAGAACTGATTCCAAAAAACACTTTCTCTTTAAAAAATGTTTGGTTGAGACTAGATTAGTGAAGTATTATAGCAGCCACAAATAGAGAGCTTACTAAAATGATGTTTCAGTGGAGAAAATACCATTTTGCTTTTGACAATGTTTTCACTTTTAGAGACAGTAGACACAAACGATTTGCTAAGAAGAAGACTGAAAGGTAGGAATGCCTTGACTCCAAGTAATGTGTCATACCTGAATAATAATTTGGACTATAAGCTGCACTTCTTGTAGAACAAGTATAAGACTGGTCCAAATTTCCTTGCCTAGAAGGTAAAATCTAAACAAAACAAAAGATTTTTAAGCCATATTTTTTAACAATAAAATGCAATAAAGATTGACACTAGGAAAAATACACAATAAGACAAGATTATGACACATTTCAGAACAATATAATTAAATATACGTATATACAGAATAAACTGCATACTAGTAAGAAAGGAAGACACATAGACAATCTGATGAAATGACTAAGGCTTCAAGGGGAAAAATGGGAAAATATTTGTTAAACAACTTAGTTCAAAGAATGCTCATTACAAGGTAATATGTACCTCGTATATCCTATTCTCAAAGCCAGCTGTATCACACAACAAAGCAGCTGAAAAAAATCAACCTAGTTTTGATTCTTTTGATAACTTAACAGGACAGTTCTTAATCAGGGGAGCTCTTGCATCCCAGTACAAATCTGTAAATGTGGAGATATATATTCAGTTATCAAAATGATTACTGGGGTCAGATGCTACAGGTATTAAGTGCCCAGGGGTTCGGGATGCTGAACATTCTGAATACAGCAAAGAACAGTCTTATCCAAACTAGTAATGGCTTCCTACTGAAAAAGACTGCTTTGTTAACAGTGATCCTCAAATCTTAATGTGTATATAGATCAGCTGGAGACTTTTTAAACTATAGATTCTGATTCAGAGAATATGGGGTAAAGCTTGAGATTCTCTAATTCTCATAAGCTCTCAGACGATGCTGATGCTCCTTATCCCTGAGAAACTAAGCTTTATGGAACAGAGAAATCTCAGAGCTGTTGTATATTTTCAATTTCCTCCCATTTAATGCTCAACAATTTTAAGACATCAGTTTAAGAGATCACTGATCTGTGTATTGGTAAATAAAATATTGAGGAGTAAGAGTTTTCTAAAAAGGTATCATTGTCCACGAATTCATACATAACCTGGGTTCTTATCTTAACTTTAACATATCGAACAAAATTCCAAATATTAGTATGCGAAAGTTGCTCAGTCGTGTCCAACTTTTTGTGACCCCATGGACCATACAGTCCATGGAATTCTCCAGACCAGAATACTGGAGTGGGTAGTCTTTCCCTTCTCCAGGGGATCTTCCCAACCCAGGGATCAAACCCAGGTCTCCCACATTGCAGGTGGATTCTTTCCCAGCTGAGCCACCAGGGAAGCCCAAGAACACTGGAGTGGGTAGCCCTTCCCTTCTCCAGCAGATCTTCCCAACCCAGGAATCAAACCAGGGTCTCCTGCATTGCAGGCAGATTTTTTACCAGCTAAGCTACCAGAGAAGCACGAGTATAACTAATTCTAAAAAGTTTACATATTTGCCTGTGTTTTCAAGTGCAGCATTTAAACTCTATCAGATGAAAACTTAAGCCTAAATAATTCATTAAGGAAAGAAAATTATTACTAACCTGATGGTCAGAAAGTGAAAGCTGGTCCTCTGAAAAACCTGTTTGTGACAGGAGATGGGTTTTGAATATGGAGTTGTGGTTCACTAAAGTTACTTCTCCAGCATCCATCCTCATCCTATCAGCAATATCATCTAGGGAGAGTCCAGATTAGTTCAAGTCACATAATGCTTCAATATTTATTTCTCCATGAACCAATCTTTTCACCTAATAAAAATGAATTCTCCCAAACACCTTTACAGTCAAATAAAACCTCTCCTTCACAACTATTGGCAAGAAATGTCAAAATGTCCCTGTCAAAAAAAAAAAGAGGCCCATGTGCAGAAACTGGTTAATTTGGAATTGAGATCATCTACTAAACAGTTCAAGACTTGTACAAGAATAAAAATAGCTTAATTCAAAGTTTTAAAAATAATGAAATCTTCCCAAAAGAAAATTTTGACTGTTTTAACTGCAGAAAAAATTTTAAATATTAAAAAAATAGGGAAAAATTTTACCCTTCAAAACAAATACTCTTAATCCAGTTTATTTCCTATTTCAACTCAAAAAGGTGCTGTAAAATTTAATCCATGTGAAAATTTTTTCTGCAAAAAACATAATTTATCCATGTAGCTCTTAATAGACATCAGCTCAATTACTGCAATACTGTGGCAGAACCTTACTTTTATAACCATTTTTGAGGGCTTTACTACTATAAAAGAGCTAGAACAGAAACAAATGAGAGGAAGGGAATTCAGTGATTCACACTGCCATCAGCAATGAGAGAAAGGGAACCAAATGACCAGGAGAAAGAAGAGAGACTGAGCAAAAGGAGAAAACAGTAGAGAGAAGACTAATGTGGACTTCAAAGAGGCATATGTGATGTTATAAGATCTAACTGTATAGGTTTTTCACCTTATTCCTAAACTGACTACTAGTCTTGACCTTACTTATATTGCTCCCATTACAGACATAAACTACTATGAACAGAGGAAAATGTTCCAATCACAGTTAATTCTCAATGCTACTAGCTAAATGAAATTTAAATTTTACCTTCATCAAATTATTTATCATATAATAAGCAGTATGAAATGAAGTGAAAGTCACTCAGTCATGTCCAACTCTTTGCGACCCCATGGACTATATACAGTCCATGGAATCCTCTAGGACATAATACTGGAGTGGGTAGCCTTTCCCTTCTCCAGGGGATCTTCCCAACCCAAGGATCAAACCCAGGTCTCCCACAATGCAGGCAGATTCTTTATCAGTTGAGCCACAAAGGAAGCCCAAGAATACTGGAGTGGGTAGCCTATCACTTCTCCAGCAGATCTTCCCAACCTAGGAATCAAACCGGGGTCTCTTGCACTGCAGGCGGATTCTTTACCAACTAAGCTAACAGGGAAGCCCATAATACACAGTATGACACAGTACTAAAGAACCAGTCTGCCTGAGCTTAAATCCTGGCTTCGCCAATTATAGTTGTGTGATCCTAGGCAAGTTTCTTAATCTCTGTGTCTCAGATAATAACGGTACCTACTAGATGCTACTGCTCTTTAGTGGCTAAGTCGTTTCTGACTCTGCGACTCCATGGACTGTAGCCCACCAGGCTCCTCTGTCCATGGGATTTCCCAGGCAAGAATACTAGAGTGGATTGCCATTTCTTTCTCCAGGGGATCTTCCTGATCCAGGGATCTAACCCTTGTCTTCTGCATTGGCAGGTGGATTTCTTTACCACTGAGTCACCAGTGAAGCCCACCTACTAGATACTATTAAGTATTTTAAGTAAGGCCTTGCACATAGTAATACTTAGTACTATGTAGTTGGCTTTTTAATACAATAAATGAGAAAATGCTTTAAAATGTTGCTATAAAGAACAGCCCAACCAAAAGAAAATTGTTTGATATGCTATATTATATAATCGGGATGAGATCTCCTTTAAAATTGTTATTAACACAAAAATCCAAATATTGAAAATGTTATTAAGCACAGATGCAAATATTCTTTCATTCCAGCTTAACTAATTAGAGTAAAAGGACTGAACACTACTTCATAATCAGTCTTACCCATGTCAGGTGCTTTCACATCACTGACTTCAGCAAAGATACAAAGCCCTATAAAAGAAGACAGAAAACAGAAATATTACATTCTGAAACATCTCTTTCACATAATTATAGAACATAAAGCCACTCAGAAGTGGTGCTTTTATTCTTAGTGAAGAAAAAAATAAGGTGGTAAGGTAAGTTGATGGTAAGAGAATGGAAACTAAAATTAGCCTAAGGTAGTTCCAAACATTTCTGCAACCTGTGCTATACTAAAGAGCGATTATGGGCTACCCACAGAATACTACAGCACAAAGCAGGTCAGGAGAGCCTTTGGAGGTTAATTTGCATAGGATCATAAAGTTAGTGACAGCACTGAAATTATAACCTAAACGTTCTTCCCAATCCATTGCTCTATCACCTCATGCTAAACCATTTTATAAACAAGTAACAGATCTTATAGTAGTCCTATTAAGACTTCTCTTCCCCATGTCTTACAGGCCAAACAAAAAGCAGTAAGACATTCTAAGGACAATCAAGGAACTCATCACAGTTGTACTAAATACTCCCCCACCCCCATCATTAATCAAATGGTTACAAATCAAAGCCCCTTTGCCTATATGAAATTATTTTCTCCTCGATATGTCTAATTTGCCCACAAAAAGAAGTTAAAAGCCTAGCTGGTGGAACTAGGTTAATAAACACATCCCTGGACCAAGGCTTCTTGGCAGATTTACAAGGAGGTGACTAGGGGTGGTATACTTATTTATTCATAATCTTATCACATATTTTTTTAAAAGACTGAGCACTTCACAAACCACATAGCACTATCAGAGCTTCAATCTAAGGAGAATGAATGATGATAACAGGAACCTTTTTTGGTCCCAACACCAAAGTGCACACATTAAGGAAGGCTGCTTGAGCTTTTCTTGGCATAGGTACAGACTAAGCAGAGTAATCATCTGATTACCTAGTCTTGCCAGGGGAGTTTCCCAAAGAATTTAAGCCTTAGATTAAGGCTTCAAATATATTCCAAATGTTCAACTTACTATAAGGTTTCTATCTGGAGAATTTCCCCTTCTTTCTTTTTTAATAAAGCCAAATTCCCTGGGTCCCCTGCTAAGGGAAAAAAATCCTACCAACCAATAAACTAGCAGTGACTTTTTCACATTTCACTCTTTCAAGCCATTCCATACCTATCACCACTAGTCTTTTTTGAAAAGAAAAAAACAAAAAACAAAGCTGTATTTTCAATATTTATCATATTTAAAGTTTCAAAACATTACCTGTTTGGCTTGGATACGGAGGGGTGAGGGGACATTTATTTTAGGGCTAGTTTTAAAATATTTGCTCCTTTTCTACTGTCCAATCATTTCAGCACTTCCAAAGGTCTCTAGGACACTCTGCCTCTCTTTTCTTCCTATCCCCCAGTTGCCCCCAGTTCTGAGGGCCCACGGGCCAGGAGTTACCATTAGTCTTTTTTATCATATTGAGAGGAATGCCAATTTAAAAGCCTGGTGCCCAACAGAACAATCCCATGTTAACTTCCTTTGCACTGCTGAGATAGAGGTGAAAGGGAAGCAAGCAAGAAATCAAAGAATGTTGGAAATTATGTCCAGAGAGGTTTAGTGACTTGCCTGAAATCACAAAGATGGGACAAAGGAAAGATAAAAATCCAGGCATCCTCATTTATAAGCAGATGCTCTTTCAACAAACATCACAATATTTCACATCCTTCAACATATCCTTATTCAAGGATTCATACACTTTGGCAAGATAAAAGTAATCCCTAGCTAAATCTGGGGAATCCACACTTTTTTTTATGCTGCTGCTGCTGCTACTATTTGGTTGCCAAGTCCTGACTCTTTTGACCCTACAGATTGTGGCCCACCAGGCTCCTCTGTCCATGGGATTTTCCAGGCACATCCAGCTCCTTTGGCGTGCTTATGCTACTTTCTTCTTGCCACTGTGCAAATATAATGGGAGAAAGGATATTTTACCCCAAGATTCAACATGAAATGTTGGACCTGGAACTTCTGATGCCACCAAATTCTTTCAAGTATGAGAAATTTTTCCCTCTAAGAGTATTCTAGTACTTCATTTTCTACCTCACATCAGTCATTTAATTTACGAAAAAACATAATTACAGGTATTCAGCTGAAGTCAGATAAGCGACCAAGCACAAGATAACAAAAAATCTGAAAGAAAAAAAAATGATGGCCAAGTCCTGACGATAACAGAATGTAATGAGTATAGATAGTAAGACATTTATAAATTTACATACATGCAAAGAGGTGATTATAAAAGTGAACGTTTAGAGCTACCATGAAGCTATCTGAAAGTATATATTGAGGAGAGGCACTGTACAATTAGCTTTTTGCAGGACCAAGATGTAGTAAGAATAATTTCTGACATGACAAGGGTGTGGAAGTGATCATGTGAACCACCCTATTACAAACTCTGGAAAATTATGTATATGAAACAGTCTGCACTATATCATTATGCAATTTTTGGTTGTCTTTCATATTTCTACAAGGCATCACTCAAATTAGACTCTAACACCTTAAAATCCTTAAAAAAAGGATTCACTTCCTTTCACACACACAAACATTTACTGTGCACCAATAACACAGAGTGGACTGGGGATACAAGGATGAGTAAGAACTGGTCCCTGCTGCTGAGAATCTCACTGTCAGAGGGAGGAAACCATATTCATCAACAGATACTTAAAACAAGATAATCAAGCTGGTGCAACTGGTAGAAGGTGTAGGAGTCAGGTATTGAAAAGGAAAGACTTCCAAAGCAGTAGTCAAGAATTACATCATCTTAGCTTGAGGTAGAAGAACCTGTTTTTTAATTCATTTGCTGCCTCTAGATCTATCATCAGATGGGTGATAGGAAGGCCATCTTTGCAGTTGGGATAAATAATTGGAATTAAGTAAGAGCGAGTGAGGCTTCTCCACAACAAATGAGACTTCCAACATGGGACTAAAGGAGAAAAGGGAATCTCTAAACTGGCAGGTTAAGGGATCATTCTTAAAGATATGCTTCAAGTTTCACTGTAACTGTAATTCCAAATTCAGTGTAATGTATCTCTCAGGAGAGAGAGTCCTTAACACAAATTATCTTTATAAAGATTTAGGAGATGATGCGATCTAAAATCATCCACTTGGAAGAAGGACGGTAAGTCAATTAGTTGGGGGCGTCTAAAAGGCACTGTATAAATTTCACAAGACTCATCACCACCCCAAATATAAAAAGCAAACAAAAGTGAGGTGAAATGACTTTAACAAGGCTGACGAGAAAGTGATAAAGCAGCGAGTTACTGCCAACAAGATAGTGGAAATACTGCAGAGGCACCGATAAACAGAAATCACCAAGCTCAAGAGAAACTGGGCATATATCCAGAGACATCACGTTATAGGGGACACCAAGAAAGAGACGGTTCAAGGGAATTACCAGGAGGCGATAAGCCAGGTAAGCAAACGGCGGCAGTTAGGGGGATTTTCATAACCTGGGCAGGAGGGTCCAGACGTTTCTTTCTGGTGGTGGCACTAGCGGTATCACATCTCTGGGAGATACCACAGAGTAAAAGAGTTGGAGAAATGTTTACATGAGACGCAGAAGCAGTCGAGAAATATCTTTCAAGCCTCAAGGAAGGCGGGAGGTGAAGCACGTATAACAGAAAAGCTGAGCTTCCCGATGAAAACAGCTTTCCCCTGAGAGAAGACCTGCTCTGGCGGGAAAGCCCCGAAATCCCAACCGGCCTTTTCCTCACGAGTAGGGCTGGACGCTGAGATGGGGCCGGCCGCGACCGTAAGGAGACGGCCTCTCCTCCACCCCGGAGAAAGAGGCCTCAAGGAGCGGCCTCGGGAAAGCTAACTAACAGCCACCCGCCAGATCGCGGCCTCGGACAGCAAGGGGGAGGGGAGGTGGTCCACAACACCGGAAGAGCTGTTCGGGCTGCGGAGGAGTGGGGGGTGGGGCGAGAGGTCAAAGAGCAGAGTTGAGGACCTGGCGGAACTACCCTGCGCTGCACGTGGCAGGGGGCGGGGCAGAGGCCCACCCCAGGCTGCCGGGCCCGGGCCCGCTCTGCCTCCCGGTCAAGGCTCCCTCCATCCTCACCCCTCCCCCAGCTTCCCGCCGCCACTCACCGAACCGGAACCGGCTGCTATGCGAAGGGGTTTCCGGCCGGGCGCGGAACGCAAAACCCGGGAACCGCCGCGAACCGGAACAGCCTCCACAACACCGGAAGAGCTGTTCGAGGCTGCGGAGGAGTGGGGGGTGGGGCGAGAGGTCAAAGAGCAGAGTTGAGGACCCGCGGAACGCCTGCGCAGTGTGGCGAGGCCTGAGAGGCCAAGGGAATCATCTAAGGCTGTAGTCATAATTTCCTCTTTCAGTTTGGGCTTTTTCTCCTTCTCCTTTTTAGAATACTGTTAGTGTGCCCATCGTCCTTCGCTTTTCTCTGTTCCCTCGGACCCCTTACCCGTCGCCTTCTGGTTCCGCTTGGCGATTTCTGCTCGCTCTTTGGTTTCCATGGCAGCTTCTCTCTGTGGCCCTGAACTGCAGGAACCGGTGGCCACCTTGACAGTTGTAGACCTGAGCTAAATCTAGCTCGGGCAAGATTCATGTTTTAGCGAGAATCACAAAACGTTAGTGCTTGTAGAGGTTTTTGGCCATCATTTAGTCTACGAGTTTCAGAAAAGTGGAATCATTTCCCAAAGTTATAAAGTACATGGCAGATCTGGGACTAGGAAACAAGTTTCTTAACTTGTAGTCCTGTACTCTTTGCAGCCTATCATGCATGATTGGCTATCGGGGAAAAGGTGGGGCGGGGAGGGGGGGCAACTTGGGATTGGCTTAGGCTAGACTCTGGAAAAGTGGAGAAACTTTCAGAACGATGGAAGAGTTTGAAATGCTCCTGCAGGAGGTGTGTGGAAAGTTATCCAGAGATCCGTCCCAGGATTCTGCTCTCTGAAGAACTAGATGACCATGTTGTTGTTCGTGGGAGTGAACTGATTAACCTTTATTCTCTATATTTAAAAGAAAATAATGAGAAGACATACGTTTGTTCATTTAGACTTGTCACCAAGTCCCTCAGCTTGACAGGCCTCAGGACCCCGGCCCGTCTAGAAGTCTTGGAGAAATGCTTCTGAGTAAGCCCTCTAGACCCATATGACAGCCACAGTCTGAGGTCAGCCTTGGCTGAGCTGAAGGCCTCCAGCCTTTTAGCTCCTCTCAGCTGCTGGAGAAAATGCTGAGTTCAGAGTATCTTGCCCTGTCAAATGTATAAAAGTAGATAATATGTATCACTTCATATACTGACATTTTATACTATCAGAACCTAAGGCCTATTTGTATTGAACATACCTGGTCCATGTCATTTTTGTCCATCGTAATCATTCCACAGATCTGTTGATTTGCATTATATTCTGTCTCTTATTTCTAGGAGGTAACCATGCGTAGAGCAGAATTGCATCTGAAATTTTTCATGTGTGTAATTCAGTCTCGCCAGTTAGTCAGGACTCCTCAGAGAACAGGTACCACTGTCTCCTGATCATATTCCAGTAACAGAACGGATTCTCTTGCCGGGAATCTCAGTACAGGATATGAGACTTACTAGTGCAGAGGCAGTCTTTAGCAGTCAACTGATCTTGTTTATTCCATTCTCACTATGATAAAATGTTTATGACTGACCTGTTTATGACCTGTCTTTTTCCCTTCACAAGTGTCAGGTGAGATTTTGGCCTATTATGCGAGGATAGTCCCCAGGTGGATAAGAAGGACTTGGGAGTTGAGAGAGAGCAAGATTTATAGCACATGTGCTGGTAGTAGGTATATTAAATGTATGAACACTCCAAAACCTATAAGATAAATATAATCCTGAAGGAAAATGGCTTTCTCTTCCACCCCAGTCTTAAAGTTCTTAGGTATGTGTTCTGCTTTCATTTCTTTTATGTCAGGAGTTTATGTTTGGAGGTGAGATAGTTATTGATAAGAGCCATCAATTCTCTAATTTTTTTCACTGGATTTATGTGTAAAATGCCCTGGACAGCTAGCTGAGAGCCATAGAGAAAGTGAAAGAGAATAAAGAGCACTCTCCTCCCTGAATCCCACCTTGAGGATAACCTGGAAATGTTTTTTCTCAGCTGACGAAGCTTCAACTTCCAGCATGCTCATACAAAAGCCACCGTCTGGGACAGACGCCTTGAAGAGCCTAGATACCATGGATGATCCAGACACTGTGGAAGGCATACCCATTCTTACAACTGGTGAGGCATGTGGTTAAGCATGGGGAGGAATGTGGAAAGGGAACATTGGAAAGTGAAAAAATTGTGAATATTATTATAAATAAGGGTAGACATACTAAATTTGAAAAATGAGTTAAGACACAAGAGAGAAAATTGTGTAGGGTGAGTGGGGAGTGGAATCTGTGCAACTGTAAAAAGAGGGACAGTTCCCTCTATGAAGAATAACTTGATTTAGTCAATAGTAATCATTTGGCTCCCCTATAACTGTAAGCTGCTAATCTGGTTTTATCCTATTATTAGGAACTTCTATATATAAAAATGTGAAAGACACTTAAGAAAAAGATTAAGGAGTTATTATATCACAAAGTTATTCCAAATATTGTAAAAAAATATTCACCTTCAGACTCCATTTAATTACACATTTCTTTTTAATCTTTTAAGTAGTGTACAACTCTTAAGCAATTTATGTGAAACTTCAGAAACACTTTTCTGTGTTTCTTCTCAGCTTAAATATATCTGTAGTGGAGTCAGTTCACTGCAAACATTTATTGAGTTCCCACTGTGTGCCCAACAATATACTAGAAATGATAGGTTGTAAATATATATTTTTACATAAATGACAATCACATAACTTTGTCTCAGTAGTTTACAGTTTGGAAATGTTTTAGAGATTAATTAGTCCAATTCCTTGTATTTTTCAAAAAGAATTCAGGTCTAAAAAGATTTTCCTCAAGAAGTTAAAAAATTCTTTGGTGTAATCACTCCCAGCATCTATGAAATATATAGCAATATTTATTCAATAATTTTTGAGCACTTACTGTTTGAAGTAACTGTATTAATAATACTAGTCTCAGTAGGAGATGAGAAAATGAACTAGATGCTTTCCCTCTTGCCCAGAAACTGACGATCAAGAAGGGAGATAATATGAGACAGTGTGTAACTCAAAGAGCTTGATAACTTTGGTTCAAAATGTTGAATTTAAAAAGAGGATGCCTTGGAGATGCAGAAAAGGGAGGGGCCAGCTGACTGCTTTGGCAGAGCTTCACTGAGCTCCAGTATGTCGGCAGGGCTCCGTGGGGCAGGATCCAGCCCTAGGCTTTGAAACCGCATACACTCTAACTTATTTCAGTCTCCTCAGTGTTCTGAGAGCTAAGCAGACTCACAGGCAAATGGTTTGTATACAATAGTCCCCATTTATTAGGCCACTGGAACAATATGTATCCATATATGGCAACTATGTGTGGTCTGTGTCCCTTTAATCAGACTTGCGTTGCCCATGCATAAAAAGCTGCCAGGACAAGGCATAAGCCCAGCTGGTGGACTTGTCCTACAGTTTCCTGAATTTGTATAGATTATTTCTTATTTGCCTTATTCTTCCTGCTTTTCCTGTTCTCATTTTGCTCTATACCTAATACTCACCTCAGACCCCCTTTGCTCTGATGACCCATTTGGACCTGCCTCTGTGGTTTGAACTCAGCATTATCCCATGGACAATATTTTGCTGTTCAACTTCTGCCTTTGAGCATTGAGGCCTCAGGTAAGAGCTACATTTAACCCTTCCAGCTCTCCCATTAGAAACTGAGAATCAAATATCTTCCCAGTTTTCCCCTTTGAGACCTCCATTCCTCCTTTTCTGCCTTTCTCCCTGCCTGCCTCCCTCCTTCATTCCCTGCTTCTTTCCTTCCTTCTTCCCTCCCTCCTTTATTCTTTCCTTTCTACCTCCCTCATTCTGTCCCTCCTTCTTTTTGTTCCTTCCAAGAAAACTTGTTTAGGATATACTATGTCAGGCACTGTACTTGGCACTGGGCATAAAGTAAACAAAATTAGTACATTGCCTGCCCTCATGAAGTTTTTGGTATTGTGAGTGTAAGGCAGTAATCACATAATCACACACGTGCTTAGATAATTAGAATGATGCTAGTACAGTGAAGGAAAATAATACTCTGTAATCAGAGTGTAAAACATGGGATCTAACCTGGCCCAAGAAGTCAGAATGACCCTTTCTTAGGAAGACTTGAGAGATGAGTATGCATTAGCCAGGCAAAGGGGGAAGAAGAGTTTTTAGAAAAAGGGACTATAGGCTCTGAAATGAGAAGGAGTTTGGCTCACTGGAGGAGTAGAGAGGCCAGCACAACTTGAGGGAGGGGAGGAGTAGCTGTAGCAGCAACTCTGAAAATAGTAGAAGAGCCAAATCATTCTCTCCTTCTAGGTCTTGCCACTCCCAAGCTATTGGAAGTCACTGAAGAGTGACAGGGTCATATTCATGTTTTAAAACAGTAATTATTTTGAGGATGCATTGGAGGGGGCAAGAGTGGCTACCTGCTTTGGTGGGATGTGTACTGTCCCTGTCTTGCCCAATTCCTCACATCTAGGTAATGCAGCCTTGTAAGGGCATGAGTGAGGAAGTCAGCCATCAAATAGCATGGTTAGCAGAGGTGTGCCCAGAGCTATTGATGCCAAAAAATCCCCAGACCCTGGCTTGATGTCTCTCTGTTGCTGCTGCTGCCAGCCTGAAAAATTCACAGGGACTCCATTCAGGATCTTTTGCTCCTTGCTTAAGTGAAGCTATATATGGAGGTGCTGTGCTCTGGTCCTCAAGAAAAATGGAATATATTTTGCTTCCAGTCTCACACCAGGCAGGCAGGCAGCTGCAGCTGTTATTTAACTCCCTGCCCATCAGTGTAGACAAATCAGCCTATACTCTAATGAGGCAGGCTGAATGTGTATGTGTGTGTTTCTGGCCTATAGAGGACTAGTTCTCAAGGAAGTCATTTGATCCTGCACTGGGGCACAGCAAGAGAGTGAGTTTCCTAGGCCCCTGACCTTTGTAAAGAAAGATGGTTAGTACTCCCAGACAGCCGAGGTTGTGGGATGACTACTTTCATGACAAGTACCCAGAGCCAGTAGGCAGCTTGGTGGGCCAGACTATAGTTCAGCAGATCCAGCTGCCCACTAGACCACAAGCTTAACTTTGAAATAGTGGAGCTATTTCAAATCATAAAAGATTATGCTGTTAAAGTGCTGCACTCAATATGCCAGCAAATTTGGAAAACTCAGCAGTGGCCACAGGACTGGAGAAGGTCAGTTTTCATTCCAATCCAAAGAAGGGCAATGCCAAAGAATGTTCAACATACCACTCAATTTCACTCATCTCACACGCTAGGAAAGTAATGCTCAAAATTCTCCAAGCCAGGCTTCAACATGAAGTGTGAAATTCCAGACGTTCAAGCTGGATTTAGAAAAGGCAGAGGAACCAGAGATTATATTGCCAACATACGTTGGATCATAGAAAAAGCAAGAGAATTTCTGAACAACATCTACTTCTGCTTTATTGATTACACCAAAGCCTTTGACCATGTAGATCACAACACACTGTGGAAAATTCTTAAAGAGATGGGAATACCAGACCACCTTATGCCTCCTGAGAAATCTGTATGCAGGTCAAGAAGCAACAGTTAGAACTGGACATAGAACAACAGACTGGTTCCAAATCGGGAAAAGAGTACATCAAGGCTGTATATTGTCACCCTGCTTATTTAACTTCTATGCAGAGTACATCATGAGAAATGCTGGACTGGATGAAGCACAAGCTTGAATCAAGATTTCTGGGAGAAATATCAATAATCTCAGATATGCAGATGATACCACCCTATGGCAGAAAGTGAAGGACTGAAGAGCCTCTTGATGAAAGTGAAAGAGGAGAGTGAAAAAGCTGGCTTAAAACTCAACATTCAAAAACCTAAGATCACGGCATCCAGTCCCATCACTTCATGGCAAATAGATGGGGAAACAGTGGAAACAGTGACAGACTTAATTTTCTTGGGCTCTAAAATCACTGCAGATGGTGACTTCAGCCGTGAAATTAAAACATGCTTGCTCCTTGGAAGAAAAGCTGTGACCAACCTAGACAGCATATTAAAAAGCAGAGATAGTAGTATGCTGACAAAGGTCCATCTAGTCAAAGCTATGGTTTTTCCAGTAGTCATGTATGGATGTGAGAGTTGGACCAAAAAGAAGGCTGAGCGCCAAGGAATTGATGCTTTTGAACTGTGGTGTTGGAGAAGACTCTTGAGAGTCCCTTCAACTGCAAGGAGATCCAACCAGTCCATCCTAAAGGAAATCAGTCCTGAAAATTCATTAGAAGGACTGATGCTGAAGCTGAAACTCCAATACTTGGGCCATCTGATGCGAAGAACAGACTCATTGGAAAAGACTGTGATGTTGGGAAAGACTGAAGGCAGGAGGAGAATGGATGACAGAGGATGAGATGGTTGGATGGAATCACCAATTAGATGGACGTGAGTTTGAGCAAGCTCCGGGAGTTGGTGATGGACAGGGAAACCTGGCCTGCTACAGTCCATGGGGTCACAAAGAGTCGGACACGACTGAACGACTAAACTGAAGTGAACTGTGCATAAGCCTCTTCTGTTCACTGATGGGAAAAAAGCCTTGGTAACCTGTGACTACTGAGCCCACTTCTTACTGGGCTGCAAATGGGGGAGAATGCCAGGAGAGCAGTGTTACCCCCTTCTGCCTCTTCTATCACAGCTCCCCCCACCCCTAACCCAGAAGCATAAGACTTAGCTATCATATTCTTTGCTTTGTCTAAGCTATCTGTCACCAACATTGCCCATACCCCCACCTTCAGTTCCTTTGATAATACACTTAAACCTTGGCAGTTTATGCAGGCCAGGACATGAAGTTACCCCAATACTGTGAGCACAACTCAATACAAATGTCTGCTGCCCACAACCTAAGTTCCTTCCAAACAGGCATACTTGCTTCCTGCATCAGAGACAGGATTCTCCACATATAGGTGGTATGCTATCATGATCCCAAAACCTGTATTCTTGCTAAAGGAAAATCAGTGGGAGCTCTGCCTCTATCAAGATTACCTTCATCTCAACCTAGTCACCATTCAACATTGACCTCCCAATCCCAACCTCCCAGGAACAACTCCAAAGAACTTGTGTTTTTGCAAAGCTAAAATTCTCAGAGCTTTTATAGTGTCAACTAAATTGGAAAGATCATTTAGTAGGAAAATAGCCTTACAGATGCTTTTCTTCCAGTCAAATATTCAAGGATACCAGTAGACTTGAGGAACACTTTTGTTCATCTTCCACTGATTAATAGAAATAATTTTATTTATCCTCTTGGAGCACCCTACTCTGAATGGTTCCTTATTAAACTACCTCTCAGTTAACCCTCTCATTTCCCTCTGAGGGAAATGTATTTAAGAGTCTAAAGATATATCCCTTGGACTTGCTAAACTGCTTGGCCTTTCACGTTATGCTCCATGAGGTGTCAGCAGATCTGAAGTAGAAGACTCACACCCAGTATTGTCTTATATAATGATTATTTGTCATCTCTTCCTTGATAACCCTCAAAATTTTCTTCTTTAAGAAAAGAAAAAGTGTGTCTGGTTCAAGCTTGAGTCTTTATACCTCAGTTTCATTCACCTCTGCCCTTATCAAGACTTGGAAGTGGTGCTTCAACTGTGGTGGGGGTCATCTTGTTACCTGTGACTTCTGCCTGAGCTAACTTTCTCAAGAAGTTGATCCTTGTTGGCAGAAATGACTCCATAGGAACCACCCAGGCCTTTGAGACATGCAGCTTTATTCTTCAAGTGATGGTGTTCCTAGACCTCCACAATCTGAATCATTTGGAGGGCTTGTTAAAGAGCAATGCTGTGCCTCAGCCCCAGAGTTTCTGCTTCAGTAGATTCCAAGTTGGGCCCAAGAATTTTCATCTCTGACAAGGATACAGGTGATGATGAATCTGCTAGACTGGAACTGAGAACCTTTAATCAGTGCACTGGGTCAGAAACTTTAATACTTATTGCTAGTAGAGACTGCAGTGTGTCCAGGGGTCATCCTATTCCAACTCAAGCTCCAGTGTAGATGGTGGTTTCTTGCTTATACCCAGGGACTGTCCTCAGGGAGCTTCCATTCTAGTGGAGGAAAACAAACAAATAGCATGTTAGTCAGGTAATGACCAGATGAGATCCAGGGCTTGTGTAGAAGTGAGAGGAACAGATAGATACTTGTTTTAACCCAGAGAGAGATGTTTCACAGTATGAATCCACAAAATCATAGTAACTCATTTTCAATTCTGGTTCTAGTCTAAAGGACATCTTGGTGATCCTCTGGTATGATCCTCCTAACTTCTTCTAGCCTCAGAACCTTTGCATTTGCTATTCTCCCCCATCCAAATGGCAGCATGGTGTTCTCTCTTGTTTATTCAGACTTCTTCCTACAATGTCATTTCAGCAAGATTTTCCCAGAATACCCTACTTAAGATGGCACCCTTGTTGCTCCCCTTCTTTGCCCTGCTTTATTTTTCTTCAAAGCACTTGTTATCACTACTTGACTAATTTGTTCATTGTCTCCTTTCCTCACTATTATGTACGCTCCATAAGGACAAATGGGATTTTTTTTTTCCAATCCTGGATCCCTTTGAGTCTAGAATGGTGTCTGACATGTAATAGGTGCTCAATATTTGTTGACTGAGCACATGAAACCTATAGTATGCTGTTTCCTGTTCTCCAGGGCTATAATCACACCCGGATAACTGACATACCTACTTCTCATTCCTAGATGTCCTGGTATACTGTCACTAGCATCATCAATATAATCTTTATCGTCTCATCAGAGTGGTCTAAATATAGATATGTATCCTTTCCATAGTCATGACACCATCCTAGTGGAAGTGAATGGACTCAGGAGTATGCCATACAACATCTTCTTTATTGTCTTTAATCTATACCGGCCTTTAGTAATCAGTGTCAAGTGATCTGTCTTCAAGAGCTACTCAACTTCCTCGCAGTACCGTCTAATTTTATCCTAGTTTGAAGGGTCCTCTCCAAAGCTGTCTATCTCTTCATTTCCTACCATTACTTAACAGGGTTAATGCATAGAGCATATGAACCAAGGTACTTTAGAATACCTCAGCTGGTTTACTCAAGTGCTCTTCCTGTCTAGGTACTATAGAATTCCCTTTAAACATCTTATACTTCTCTCCCCTAGAATGCCTTCTTTCACAATAATTATGACTTTTTGCCCCTACTCTTTGCCTGGACTTCATGCCAACACCCCAGTAGCTGTCTGATACCCAGAGATCTCTGAGAAGTCTAAGAGGACCTTCTGGATGCCTCCTTGTATTTTGAGGATCTAAAGAATATGTCTTTCATTGCTTAATACCAGGATATGACATATAAGGTGAGCTCTCATATAAGGTAGTTCTCCTTTGTGCACATTAGCTTTACCTGATATGCTGAAAACAAGAAGACCACCACTAGGTAGGACACAGTATAAGAAATAATAGATTTTAACCACATGGCCTTCTATATCCAAATGACTTTCTTCTTATGGGTTCACCTCTTATTTTCCCCTTACTCTGTGCCAAGTTCTCTAAAGCCTGAATTCTAGCTACCAATCCAAACAACTGAAAAAAGCTGATTATATTTTGGAAAAAATTCTAGACTTCCTGCAGAACCCTAGCTAATTCCTATCCTTAAGTCATTAGAATAACATAACCCCCCATTAGACATAACCCCCCACCCTTCACTCCTTGAGAAGTTTGTTTGAGAACCCCAGGTTCTTTTTGAGTGCAAACTCAGGAAATTTCACTATTCTCTAGATGAGGGACCACAGTGTCCTCTCCAGCCCCCTTAAACTATACCAGTAACGAAAATAATCTTATGATGAAAGCAAATTCAGCTACTGGCTTAGTTTGGTTGCTTTGAGATGTGTTTTGGCACCAGCTCTTGTTTGACTGCCTAACATGCTGCTTTGTTTTATGACTCCTGGTCCTTACCTCTGCTAAGCTGTGCACTTTACTCCTTACTCTTTCCTTAGGCACCCTAAGATATGACAATGTTTAGACCCCTTTCTCCAGAGAAGGCGATGGCACCCGACTCCAGTACTCTGCCTGGAAAATCCCATGGACGGAGGAGCCTGGTAGGCTGCAGTCCATGGGGTCCCGAAGAGTCAGACACGACTGAGCGACTTCACTTTCACTTTTCACCTTCATGCATTGGAGAAGGAAATGGCAACCCACTCCAGTGTTCTTGCCTGGAGAATCTCAGGGACAGGGGAGCCTGGTGGGCTGCTGCCTATGGGGACACACAGAGTTGGACACGACTGAAGCGACTTAGCAGCAGCAGCAGCAGCAGACCCCTTTCTCAAAGTCTTCTTCCTCAGTCACCATACTATGTTTACCCATAGGCTCCACACACCAGCACCCTGCCCGGAAGGATGCTTCTCAGCCTCCCCATTAGAGGCCTGAGGATTAGGTATAAGATATATAAGTATTTTCAAGAATTTCCCAGATCTCAAAATTCTATCATCAGTCTACCATCAAATTATACGTCCAAATTTTGAATCATTAGTCAACCAGAGCTCACTAACATGCTCCTTCCAAGTCGTTAAGTTTCCTGGGAAACTATATTTGAAATTTAAAAGTTGTTTGATAAACAGAAAATTAAAAAAAAATGAAATGTGTGGTCTTGGAGTTTAAGATTAAGGGAAATCCATTTATAAGGAGCTATCATGGTTTTATCATATCATCCATCTCTCTAATGCTGGAATATATATCCTCTGGTGTTCTTCTCTCAAAAAGTACTAAATAAATACTGCTAGAGTCTTACTATCCAGGCCCCATTTTTTTTCTACTCCACATGCCCTCAATTAATATATTTTTATTATAAATATTTGATATATTACAATCTGTGATTGAATTATTGATTTCTCAATTATCTCCCAGGTCCAGTGAAATATAAACTTCCTTTGAACCTTTGATAGTCCCTCTAGATAAGCCTCATGAGAGCTTATTATACCTCAGTACCTGGCACAGTGACTGGCACATAATGAGTCCTCAATAAATATTTGTTGAATGTATAATAAATTAATAACAAATTGGGGTTTCTCAAAATTCTTATCAGGAAGGCATTTATAGCCATTTCTTAATATGATGTATTTCTTCCATTAGTTACTCTCTATTTTGTGTTGGTTTTTTACTAATTTAGCTCAGAGAGCTAAATTAACACCTTCAGTTTTAGAGATTGCACTAGGATGACAATAGGCAAGGCCTAGTCCTTCTGAGAAAATTCTGTCACTCCCACCTCCAGCTGACCTGAAGTTTCCCTGGGTGCCTTTTGAGACGATATTTCTTTGAATGGTCCTCATGGGGGTGATTGCTCCCTGGACAGAAAAAGGGATCTAAAGGATCAAGTATCTGGGGATAAGGCTATGAGTAAATGGCATTTCCTTGTCTTCACCTAAGTAAGGTAGACTCAGTAATGCAGTAATTCATTAAGAACTCCTACATTAAGATGTAGGAGTTAGTAGTGGGTAGAAAGGGGAAGGGGTGGATTGACTTAAATTTCAGCCTTTAGATTCTCTTTTGAAATTAAAAGGGCCAGAGTGTATGGGCAGCTCTTCCAGCTTCTCCTTTTTAAAATTTTAAGTGCAGATTTATCAAAATATAAATCACATATCATAAAATTTATCCATTTAAAATGGGTAATTTGGATTTCTATCTACCAGTTCCCCATTCCAGTCCCCCAGCTTCAGCTCAAGGAACTTGAAAGTCACACTCCATGCCAACAACAAGTAATAGTAAAAAAAGACTGAAAAGCCAGTAACTCTTCTTGAATTCATAAGAGAGGGGAAGACACGGGGCAAACTGCTGACTCCAAAATTGGAGAGACGAGCAAGTGAATACAGTTCATCACAGCTTACTGGAACAGAGACCCAGGAGTGGAAACCTTGGGAAACAGTGAAGGGGTAGGAAAACCTGAACTGTAATTGACAAATTGCTGGAGACTCAGCGCAGACAACTCTGGGAGTTAAAAACTATAGGAGGATCCAGTCAAAGGGGGGCCCTCACAATATTGTGAGATTTACTCCCAGAAGTTTGACCAGATTCGCGCAGTATCAGAGAAAAATCTGGTTGGGCTTCCAGCAGGGGGAGGAGAAGAGGAACCATTCTGAACTAAACCAGAGTGTTACCGAGTTTTAGCTTGTATTTCTCACCTCAAGACAAGCCAGTAAATTGAGAGGTGAGTTGATGTGGCAAGGAGTAACAGCTTAATTTGGAAAGTCAGAAGACTGATAAGATGGTGAATTAGTGTCCCCAAGAAAACATCTTCCCTTAGTTAGAATTCTGGCTTCTTTTTATAGTAAAAGGGGGGTAAATTCCAGTTTCCTACATATATTAATTTCTTCCTTGCTGTAACCATTCACAGGTGGGCCTGGTCAGGCGGTTTCATGTGAGCTAAACAAAGGTATATTGGCATAACATTTATTATACGGGAGGCAGAGTTTTCAGAGATGAGCCATTATGTATAATTTAAGCCTACAGACAACATCCCTTTAGTGAATAACTTGTAGCAAAAGCAATAGAATACAAAAGTTAAAGTAAAAGAAACATCCAATATGGAGTCAGATTTGTTATTCCCTGTTACAAGAACACTTTGTTCTTCTTAACAAGGCCTGCCTTCAGGAGAAACTAGTTAACCAAAGCCTAACTTACTGGAGTAAGTTATCAGAGTCTAACTGATCCGAGGAAGGGTAATACCAAACTCCAGCCCACTCTAGCTGTCCTATTCCATCTAAGGGGGGGCAGGGAGAAAAAAAAACAATCTGAGAAACACTTGTGAAATTCGTAGTCCAGAGGCATAGGCACAGTAAAAGGCTGAAATCTAATCATAGGACTATAGAATGCTTCCCCTCCCCAACACCTCACCACTACATTATTAAGGCCTATTTACAGCACTTTTCTTTTACCCAGTATGTCATGTCTGGCTACCAAGAAAAAAATTATAAGGCATATAAAAAGGAAAAAAACACAATGTGAAGAGACAGAGCAAACATCAGCACCACACATGGCAGGGATGTTAGGATTATCAGACCAGGAATTTTAAACACCTATGATTAATATGCTAAGGGTCCTAGTGGATAAAAATATCAATAGATGGCATGTAAGAACAGACAAGCAATATAAGCAGAGAGATGGAAATCTTAAGAAAGAGACAAAAAGAAATGCTAGAAATGAAAACCCCTGCAACAGAAATGGAAAATGTCTTTGATGGACTTCTTAGTAGACTGGACATGACTAAAGGAAGATCTCTAGGCCAGAGGATATATCAATATAATCCTCAAAAACTGAAAAACAAAGAAAGTAAGACTGGAAAAAACCCCAACAGAATATTGAAGGACTGTGGTACAACTACAACAGATGTAACATATACATAATGGGAATACCAAAAGGAGAGGAAGGAAGAGAAGAATTATTTGAAACATTAAAGACTGAGGATTTTCCCAAACTAATGTCAGACATCAAATCACAGAACTGGGAAGCTCATAGAACACCAAACAAGCTAAAGGCCAAACAAAAACACCCCTACACCTAGGCATATCATTTTCAGTTACAGAAAATTGAATATAAAATTCATGAAAGGGGGAAAAAACACCTTGCTTATAGAGGAACAAAGGTAAGAATTATATCTGACTTCTCCTCAGAGACCATACAAATAAGAGAGTGGCATGCATGCTCAGTCCCTTCAGTCATGTCCAACTCCTTGCGACCCCATGGACTGTAGCCTGCCAGGCTCCTTTGTCCATGGGATTCTCCAGGCAAGAATACTGTAGTGGGTTGCCATGCCCTCCTTCAGGGAATCTTCCTAACCCAGGGATCAAACCTGTGTCTTTTATGTCTCCTGGGTTGGCAGGCGGATTCTTTACCACTAGTGCCACCAAGTGGAGTAAATATTTTAAATGTTAAGAGAGAAAACCCCCCACCAGTCTATAATTCTGTACCCTGTGAAATTATCCTTTAAATTGAAGGAGATATATGCAAGACAGCAAAAGAGACACAGATGTAAAGAACAGACTGTTGGATTCTGTGAGAGAAGGCGAGGGTGGGATGATTTGAGAAAATAGCATTGAAACATGCATATTATATGTGAAATAGATCGTCAGTCCAGGTTTGACGCATGAGACAGGGTGCTCAGGGCTGGTGCACTGGGATGACCCTGAGGGATGGGATGGGGAGGGAGGTGGGAGGGGGCTTCAGGATGGGGAACACATGTACACCCATGGCTGATTCATGTCAATGTATGGCAGAAACCACTACAATATTGTAAAGTAATTAGCTTCCAATTAAATTAATTTTAAAAAAGTGAAGGAGAAATAGACTTTAAGTAGACGAGATGATTGGATAGCATCACCAACTCAATGGACATGAGTTTGAGCAAGCTCTGGGAGATGGTGAGGGACAGAGAAACCTGGTGTGCTGCAGTCCATGGGGTTGCAAAGAGTCAGACATGACCGAGTGACTGAACAACAGCAACAGTAAAACCAAATTGAGGGAATTTTTTCGCCAGTAGACCTGCCTTGCAAGAAATGTTAAAAGCAGTTCTTCAGAGAGAAGGAAAATAATATAGGTCAGAAACTCAGATCTGTTGAAAGAAAGAAGAGGATCAAAGAAGGAATAAGGGAAGATGGAACAAAACCTTTCATTTTTCTTAATGGATCTAACAGCAATTTGTTCAAAATAATAGCAACAGTATATTCACTTATGTGCACTTATGTGTTTAACATGGGCTTCCCAGGTGGCACTAGTGGTAAAGAACCTGCCTGCCAATGCAGGGGACATAAGGGACGAGGGTTCAGTCCCTGGGTTGGGAAGATCCCCTGGAGAAGGGCATGGCAACCCACTCCAGTACTCTTGCCGGGGGAATCCCATGGACAGAGGAGCCTGGCAGGCTACAGTCCATGGGGTCGCAAGGAGTTGGACATGACTGAAGGGACTGAGCATGCATGCCACTCTCTTATTTGTATGGTCTCTGAGGAGAAGTCAGATATAATTCTTACCTTTGTTCCTCTATGGGGTTGCAAAGAGTTGGACCCAACTGAAGTGATTTAGCATGCATGCACGCATGTGTTTATCATGCATATGCTTTTTTATGTTTATATATAAGTGAAATAAATGACGGAAATGATACAAGGGATGGGAGGAAGGAATTAGGCTTATTTTGTTGTTATAGGTATTCATGTGACCTGTGAAATGACATAGTGTTATTTGAAAGTGGACTAGAATTAGTTGTAAATGTATGTTGCAAACTCTAGGGCAACCACCAAAAAAAAGTAAAAAGGTATTACTGCTATGCTAAGAAAGGAGGGAAAAATAGAGTTATATAAAATACTCAGTTAAACCCACAAAAGGCAGAAAAAGAGTGGAAGACAAAATAGAAACAAAAAACAAGGACAACAAATAGAAAATTGTAATGAATATGGTATATATTAATCCAATACTCATTTTAAATGTCAGTGGTCTAAATGTACCAATTGAAAGACATATTGTCAAAAGTCAATCTGAAAACATGACCCAACTATGTGTTGTCCCCAAAAATCCACTTTAAATATAAAGATATTTACAGATAAAAAGTAAACAGATGAGAAGAATATCCCATGCTAGCACTAATCAAAAGAAAGCAGGGGTGGTTGTATTAATTTTAGACATGGCAGAGTTCAAAGAAAAGTTATCAGGGATGAAGACAAGCATTACCTAATGATAAAGGGGTCAATTCTCCAAGAAGATACAATTCTTAATGTGTATGTGCCTAACAACACAACATCAAACTACGTGAGGCAAAGACTGATAGAACTAAAAGGAGAAATAGATGAATTAACTATCACAATTGGAGACTTCAACATCTTTCTCTCAGAAGCGGACAGATATAGCATACAGAAAATACGGGCATCAGTGATCTCAACATCATCAGTGAACTGAATAATATTGATTTCAGCAATTTGTCCAACAATAGCTGAATATAAATTTTTCTCAAGGTCACTTGATTCACCCATGCATTCATTCATACATACATGATAATGTATTCCTCATGATAGACCACATTCTGGGCTATAAAAAACATCTTAACTAATTTAAAAGAACAAATTATATAATTGCTGCTCTCAGATCACAGTGGAATTAAACTAGAAATCAGTAACAGAAAGATAACTGGAAAATGCCCCAATACTTGGAAGTTAAACAACACAAATCTAAGTAACACTTTAGTCAACGAAGAAACCCCAAGATAAATTTAAATATATTTTAAACTATATAAAATGAAAAGCACAATTTATTAAAGTTTGTCAGATGCAGAGAAAGCAGTGCTTAGAAGGAAATTTATAACATTGAATGGCTATGTCAGAAAAGCAGGTGATCTAAATCTCTTATAGTTTCCTAAATTTCCATCTTAGGAAACTAGGAGAATAACAAATTAAATTCAAAGTACTCAGACAAAAAAAAATTAGAAATCAATAAAATTGAAGACAAAAAATCAATAGAGAAAATTAATGTAACTAAAAGCTAGTTTTTAAAAAAGGTCAATAAAGTTAAATCTCTAGATAGGTTAACTAAGAAGAAAGAGAGAACACAGATTACTAATGCCCAAAATGAAAGAGGGGACATTACTACAGATCCTGTGAAAATTTAAAGGATAATAAAGGAATACTACAAACAACTCTGTGCCCACAAATTTGATAACCTAGGTCAAATGGACCAATCCCTTGAAAGACACAATCTGCCAACATTCACACAAGGAGAAATAGATGATTTGAATAGGTCTATATTAAAGAAATGGAATTAATAGTTAATAACCTTCCAAAAAAGAAAGGGTCTTTTCATGCACCTATCGGTTGTTTGTATATTTTCTTTAGATATATGTCTTTTCAAATGCTTGCCCATTTTTCTTTGTTACTATCACAACTTTATTTGATATTTCATTGAACAGAATATATTTTTTTGAAATTAATAGATTTTGTTAGAGAAGTTTTAGACTTACAGAAAATTGAGCAGATTGCACAGTTTCCATATATCCTGGCTGTTTTCTGCTCAGTTTCCCGTATTATTAACATCCTGCATTGGTGTGGTACATTTGTTACAATCAATGAACCAGTATTGATACATTATTATTGACTAACGTCCATACTTGACATTAAGGTTTACACTTTGTGTTTTATGATTCTATAACTTTTGACAAATGCATAATGTCATGTATCCTCCATTACAGCATCATACAGAATAGTTTCACTGCCATAAAAATCCCTTGTGTTCCACTTATCTATTGCTCCATTTCTACTCTGAACCTTTGGCAACCACTGATCTTTTCTCTGTCTTTATAGTTTCACCTTTTCCAGAATGTCACATAGTTGGAATCACATAGTATGCAGTATTTTCAGACTGGTTTCTTTCGCTAAGCAGTAGGTTTTAAGACTCCTCCACGTCTTTTTCTTGACTTGGTAGGTCCTTTTGTTTTATTGCAATATCCCATCAGATGAATGTAGCACAGTTTGTTTATCCATTCACCTTTGGAGGGACATTTTGGTTGCTTCCAGTTTCTGGCAATTTTGAATAAAGTTGCTATTAAACATTTATGTGCGGGGTTTTGTATAGGTATAGTTTTCAACTCACTTAGATAAACATCTCAGAATATGATTGCTGGATCATATGGTAATGCTATATTTAGCTTTGTAAGAAACTGCCAAAGTATCTTTTAAAGTGACTATACCATTTTACCTTTGTGTCAACAAAGAGTTCTTGTTGCTTCACATTCCTGTCAGCATTTGCTACTGTCAAGTTTTCATTCTAATAGATGGTAGTGGTTTCTCTGTTTTAATTTGCAGTGCCTAATGACATGATTTTGAGCATCATTTCATATGCTTATTTGCCATCCATCTGTCTTCTTTGGTGAGGTATCTGTTAAGATCTTTTGCCCATTTTTAAATTGGTTTATTATCTTTTTATTGTTGGGTTGCAAGAGTTATATATTCTCGACACCTGGTCCTTTATCAGATATATGATTTGCAAATATTTTCTCCCGTTCTGTGGGTTATCTTTTCGCTTTTTTGACGGCAGCGTCTGCAGTACGGAAGTTAATTTTGTGTAGTCATCCTGTTTTTATTGTTCGCAGTATGTGCAGGTGCAGAAAGGAAAGCAAGCAAGAGGAGGGGCGGTAGAAACAGCAAGGAGACGGGAGATGGCTGTGGAGAGGGGCTGAAACCGGGCACGGGTGGGGCAGTGGGAGGGGTCAAGAGGAGCTGGGTGAAAGGATGCACCTCTTGCTCAAGGAGTACTTGATCCAGGTTCCCAGGATGGATTCTTCTTGCTTTGTAGCCCAACAGATACGATTGCCTCACTCTCAGAATCCTGCATCCGCTTCTACTGCAGGCTTGAGAAGGAGGCTTTCAAGGCAGGGTTCTTGCCTCTTAGTTTAGCGACTAAACAACGAAAACAACTCTCATTCCTCGCTAGCTTCCCTGTATTTTCTCTGAGAAAGGTATGTAAATGCAAAAGGAGTTTTCGAGATCCCTCATGAGTTTGAGGAAACTCAGGGAGATAGTGAAGGACAGGGAAGCCTAGCGCGCTGCGGTCCATGGCGTCGCAAAGAGTCAGACCCGACTGAGCCACTGAACAACTACATAGAAAATTTCAATACCAGTGATCAATGTTCCTTAAGGGCAGGGATTCTGTTTCACTTAACTTTTCATCTCTCAGAACCTAATACAAAACCTGGCACACAGACTTCCAATAAATGTTTGTTTAAAGTGACAGAAGGCTTCCCTGGTGGCTCAGACGGTAATGAATCTGACTGCAATGCAGGAGACGCGGGTTCAATCCCTGCGTCGGGAAGATCCCCTGGAGGAAATGGCAACCCACTGCAGTATTCTTGCCTGGATAAGTTCATGGACAGAGGCTACAGTCCATGGGGTCGCAAAGAGTCGGACACGACTGGGCGACTAACACTTAACAAAGTGACAGAGGTGGGAGACAGTCGACAGGGCCAGAGAGGGAGGCTTATTTTTAGTTGCGGAGGATGTTTGAATGCAGAAAAGCCCCGGCTAGGAAAACAGTGCCTCTGAGGACAACAAGGGGAGCAACTAAAGAAATTCTGGTTCCTACTGTGTACTGGAGCTGAAGCCTCCCGAGCTGGATGCGGGAACCCTCTGGGGAGCGGAGAAACTAAGCCCCTGTCACATTTGTGCTGTGTTCTTAGGGGGAGGGGGAAGGGGAGGAGAAAGGCGAGCAGGAGAGGGAGGAGCCTCGCGGCCGGCATCAGCTAAGTGGAGGTTGGAAAGCCTCTCCTCTTTCCCCTCCCCAGCTGCCTCCCCCTGGCTCCTCCCAGTGTTCGCCAAGCTCCCCTCCCCCTTTCCCCAAGGACAATCTGCAAAGAAGCCCGGGCGGAGGAGAGCTAAGACTATAAGGCAAGAGGGGCCCTTGGGTGAAGAGCGAGGGGGATAACCGAGAGCGAGCGAGGTGGGAATGAACGTGCTGGGAGTTGGCGGTGGGAGAACAGAAGGGAGCAGACGGGGAAAGAAGAGGTGGTGCGGCATCAGAAGGAGCTGAGGGGGGATGGGTGACGAATCCTAGCCCCTCGCTCGTCTCCCTCGCGTGCACACCCTGTCTCTTTGCCTGGGAATCAGGGATCGGTGGGTGGTGCTCTGACCTAGTGGCTCTCGGCAGCCTGACTCCTACCCTGGCACTCATCCAATTCAAATCAGTGCACCTATGATGCTGCCTCGCCTGTATTTCTACCTCCCTCGTGCTTCTCTGCGCACCTGTGATTTTATATATAGGTTTTAACATGTCTGTTTCTACATGTGTGTCACTGTTGATCCATTTATTTATGACCCTGCTTGTATATCTTTGACTTGTGCCTCTATTAACAATTTTAGAGATGCAGCAGCAGAATTTGAGCTGTTTTTTTTTTTTTTTTTTTTTTTGCAGGTCAGCACTCCCAATCTTACCCCCCCCACCCCCGTTTATGATGCATTCTCTCCATCACTGAAGCCTGTGTGGGTGGAAGATCCCTGTATGGATTTCTATCAGGGATGAGCTCCCAGAGTGAATAAGCAGAGGAAAACTCAGGGAAAAAGGGATTGGCACAGTACTCAAACGTTTTGTTCTTTTCTTTCCAAAATTTTTCCTTCCTATTTGCAGCAACCACTTAGGCTTTCTTTTCTTGAGAACTGCAGAAATTTGCACATGAACACTCTAATTAAATAGGAGAGTGTCTCTATTCTTGTCTGTTTGTATTCCTCTCACTATTTGTTGCTATCTGCTTTCTTAAGTCCTGTTGTATCTGTATGTGTTAGCAGGAATATGTATCCAAGCATATTTAAATTTTTTTCTATGTTTGTGTGCCTTTGCTGTTGTCAGTTCACTGATGCTTTGCTGAATGTCTGTTGTTATGTGCATGGGCTTCTTTAGGCTTTGGTAGGCTGTGGGAGGCTTTAAAAAATGAAAATGATCCCCCTACCCCCAAGGAGTTTTCAGTCTAGTTAGGGAAAATGACGTTAGCAATCTTTACCCTAGGTATCTGCAAACTTTTTCTGTTGAAGGCTAGATAGTAAATGTTTTAGGGCTTCTGTCGCAATAATCTTCTCTGCTCTTGTAGCACAAAAGCAGCCATAGATAATTATCAAAAGAATGTGAATGCTATGAGCACTGAAATCTGAATTTCATATAATTTTCATATGTCATGAAATTGCTTTTTCAACCACTCAAAATGTAAAAACTTTTCTTAGTTTGCTGCCATACAAAGACATTGGAAGGGTTCAACTTGGCCCCTGGCCTGTAGTTTGCTGACTCCTTATTTAGTCCGACCTTTTCAACCCATAAAAAGCAACTAAAATATCACATAAAGCAATAATTAAGTGCTAAGCGAGTGATCTGGTTTCAGAAACACTATGTGATTTGAGGAGGTTCAGAAAGAAGCACTCCTTGACCTGTGGTAATCAGTGAAGGCTTAATAGGTTTAACAGGGATGTGACTAGGACAGGCCTTAAATAATGGAGTAGGATATTGATCTGTGGAAAGAGCCAGGATAGCCTTCTACACAAGTGATGCAATGTGCACAGGCATAGAAGTGGGGAGGAACAAAGTGATGTTTAGATGTTAATGGAGCAGAAAATTTTCAGGAGCCAAGGTTGGAGCTCCAGGCAAGAGTTAGGTCATGGAAGCTTTGAATGCAACCCAAGAAGTTTGGGTTTAATCTGTCAGTACTGATTATGTGCAGCATATCTGTGAACCTGTGTTTGTTAACAACACTATGTATGTTTGTGTATGTTTTGTTCATGAGTGTCTCATTGCATATATTTTCTTGGCATGTGTATGGATTTATATGTGGATGTGACCTGTGTCTTTATCAGCAGCTACCCTGATTGCCCCGGGGTTCACATCTGAAACATGAGCTGTTCTTAAAGGTCATCAGCTCCTGATCGTGCGAATGAATCCTCTCTCCACTGAGGCTTCAGAGGCCTATGACCTTCCCTTGGAGGTTTATTTGGTGTCTGAAATAGAGTGGAGAAGGGAAGCACAAGCAGAGGGAGACCAGCTATTGAAGAAAACAATTCAGATGGAAAGAGGCCATGAGGACAGAAAAGGATAAAGGAAGATAATAAGAAAGAGAATAATAGGGTTTGGCAACTGTTTTGATTCTGAGAGTAAAGAGGAGATAAATTTAAAAAATAACAGCAGTTAGCCTGGATAACTGGGAGAGTGATGATTCAGTTGGCATTTTTATGGATGCAAAAGTATGTCTTGTATTTTCCTTTGAGAGAGATAAGTCCTAAAGACAAAAATATGAAGGTGTTCACATGTTATGTGTATATATTTATGTCTCTGTGGCAGTGAGTTTTTTGTGTTACTCTTCCCATTTGGTAGTGTTTAGTGTGAGGGGCAAGGCCTGAAGATAAAGGATCAAGAAATGCATAGGAGGCAGAGACCCTGAGAGGGATGGGAAAAGTCAGAGAAAGTCCCCCAC
This sequence comes from Okapia johnstoni, assembly GCA_024291935.2. NCBI lineage: Eukaryota > Metazoa > Chordata > Mammalia > Artiodactyla > Giraffidae > Okapia > Okapia johnstoni. The sequence continues at coordinate 121,287,896 of CM044307.1, read as the reverse complement.
CATTCCTAAGCCTGAACTGTTCTTTTGCCCAAGCTCCAATGTGCCTGTATAACTTGGAACTCCTGTTCCAATTTAGCCTATTTCCATAACACCCAACCCAAATCTTAACCAAAACCCAGCATACCCTTGTTTTTCTGCTTCTGCTTTGTTGGTTCGCAGTGCCCTAAGCCTCTTTGATTCCTGTCCTCTGCAATAGCCCTTTCCTGCATTAAAAGAGAGGACTCTGTGAGGCTACCTTAACTTTTCTCCTTTCTCATTTTTGTTCAGTCACCCACCCTTCTCCTTGACCTTAGCTTCTTCTCCAAATAGGCTCCAGTTGGGGTGGGAGGGATTAGCCAGGACTTTTGCAGTCTTAGGCTTGATTTCTGTGACATTTCAGCCTGTCATTCTGTGAGGGTGTGGCTCTCTTCTGGAAGAAGTCCAAAGATCCCAGGCTGCAAACCTCAGACTCAATATAGTGGGACAGCCTGACTGAGGTGGCTCTAGCCAGTTTAACAGAGCCATCTTCCAAGCTTGTAGCACCTTGATCCCATTGTTGTCCTAACTGGGCACTCTTTTGAATTCTAGAGTGGATCATGACCCATGAAGAGCACCATGAAGCCAAAACCCTGGGAATCGGCAAAGCCATTGCCGTGTTAACCTCTGGTGGCGATGCCCAAGGTAAGGAAGAGGGCCCAGCTTGGGGAGAGGGCCTGGCTAGGAGGCCCTCCGAAACCCACAAAAACCATAGTTGGGAGGCCCCCTTGAATTTCCTGACTCCCTTAGCCTGAGCCTGTAGAACAGAGCTATCCTCTTGCTGTACATTTACACAGGGACCTGGGGCTTTCCCCCAAAATCTCTGTTAGGTCTAAGTCCACAAGTGCTTTTGGATTTCACTTGCTCTACTTTTTTTTTTTCTAACTTTTTATTTTATATTGGGTTATAGCCAATTCACAATGTTGTGATAGTTTTTGGCAGGGAACAGAGGGACTCAGCCATACACATGTATATGTACATGGCAGAGGCCACTCCTTTTCCCTCCCCTCCCCTAAACTTACTTAGATCTTCATAAAGCTTCTTTCCAAGTTTCTCTGAAAATCTGGGACCATTTGGGTCCTTTGGTACTCAGAAAACTGGTGTTTTCTCAAGCAGGATTGGAAAGAAGGAGACTAAAAAGAGATAAAATTGTTGAGAAGGCAGTAGGTGGATTCACTTCAAGTACATTGGAAATGTTGGGAAAAGGAGGAGATTTGGAACTGGTATTTGGTGGGCTCTAGCAAATCATCAGGAGCCAACTCTGGGGTCAGCAGGGCTCCTGCGAGGACCAGGGTCAGGTGCCTCGCTCTTACAACACGTTTCCTTCTACTAGGCTCACGTCTGCGTCATTCTGCTGTTCTCTGTTTTCTCTGACCTCTCCTCCGCTTCCATTCCTTTAACCCTTAAACAAACAGGAACAGCAGCAGTTAATCAGTACATACCAAGGGGTGTGTGTGGGGCAGGTGGGTGGCAGGCAGAAGAAAGCAAAGCCCTCTGGCTTGAGTCCAGGAGACCTGGGAGTCAGAACTGTCAGGTATATGGAAAGATGAAGAGAGAAAGAAGGGGATCTCAGCTGGCCTCCCCTTCCCTCTGCACCGTTCTTCCCTTGGGTTTTTAAACACCCGCTTCGTATAGAGCCCTGTCTTGTGTTGTGGAGAAGCTGATTTCCTTTGGGAACTGTAATTTAATGAGGAAAGATGTCACACATTACTGAAATTCCTAATAAATATCATAATAACATAAATAACAATAATCAAGTGTGTCTTAGCCCAAATGGAATTCACTTGTGTATTGAAACGGTAGGCCTTGGTTGGACTAACCAGGGAAGGCTTCGTGGAAAAGATGGATTTCGAGAAACTGAACTCTTCACTCAAAAATGACCCTTCTAACTAGTATATTGGTAAAGCTAGACTTTAAGTATATTTTAAACTAATGTTTAATTATAATTGTGATATCTGTTATGAACAGGAAAACAGAGGAAGGAGGGCACAGAGGCCTGAGTTTAGGAATAGTAGCCAGATTAGGAACGCAGACCTGGTTTCTGTTGCTTTTCTCTCCTCTTCTGGAAAGAATCTCATGCCAGCGCTGAGTTCCTCAACATAAACTCTGAGTGTTGATCCTAAAACCTTGGTAGGATGGCCTGTGGGATTGGATTGTCAGGGGAAGCAAGAGCCTGCTAAAAATCCAGATGAGGTCCACAGAGTTATGAATTTATGAAGAAGCAGAGCTTTCTGGAGAGGGAAAGAGGTTTAAAAAAAGAAGTCTAGGATTTAACATGGGTCCAAGAGCAGCAGTGGTCATGTATGGATGTGAGAGTTGGACTGTGAAGAAAGCTGAGTGCCGAAGAATTGATGCTTTTGAACTGTGGTGTTGGAGAAGACTCTTGAGAGTCTCTTGGACTGCAAGGAGATCCAACCAGTCCATCCTAAAGGAGATCAGTCCTGGGAGTTCATTGGAGGGACTGATGTTGAAGCTGAAGCTCCAGTACTTTGGCCACCTGATGCGAAGAGCTGACTCATTGGAAAAGACCCTGATGCTGGGAAAGATTGAGGGCAGGAGGAGAAGGGGATGACAGAGGATGAGATCGTTGGATGGCATCGTTGACTCAATGGACATGGGTTTAGGTGGACTCCGGGAGTTGGTGATGGACAGGGAGGCCTGGTGTGCTGAGGTTCATGGGGTTGCAAAGAGTCAGACACGACTGAGCGACTGAATTGAACTGAAGTGCAGCAGAGCCCTTACAGCTTCTGATCCTGAGCAGAGAGACCCTCATTCTAGAGACAGGCACAGTGTACCCAGGGACACATCCCACTGCAAAGCCATATAACATCACAGGTGCGTGTCAGTAGGGACTGAGAGTGGTGGGATAGAATTCTTGGGAGGAAGGAAGTGAAACAGCAAACTCAAGGTAGAGCTGAGAGGTCCCAACTGAAAGGTCCCAAGTGAAACATTTTGAACAAATGTTTAATTATAATTGCTCAAATGCTTAATTATAACAGCTCAAATGCAGAAGTGGCCTGCCCGGAGATAGGTTTGAGGGGCCCTCGTTCTCCCAGGGAGAGGCAAAGAAAGGTTTTTCCCTAGAGGCTGTTAGGCCACATGGTATAGAGGGGTCAGCTCTATAAGATCTAGAGGAGCCTCAGCTCTGTCATTCCCTGACCTCAGCAAGGTTGCTGCTGCTGAGTTGCTTCAGTCTCATCCAACTCTTTGCGACCCTATGGACTATAGCCCACCTGCAGGGCCCCTCTGTCCGTGGGATTCTCTAGGCAAGAATACTTTAGTGGGTTGCCTTGCCCTTCTCCAGGGGATCTTCCCAACCCAGGGATAGAACCCACATCTCTTAGGGCTCCTGCATTGGCAGCCAGATTCTTTACCACTAGCGCCACCTATTAGCAAGGCTAATAGCGTCTTAAAATAGAAGAGTGGCCAAGAATCAGACATCCTGAACTAAGAAACTGGGCTGATTAGATGCCAAATCCTAACCCCCTTTCCAGCCCAGAAGTGGTCCCAATCCTGAAACCACACTACATTTGGCCTAATGAAATGGGCATATTCTGCTGGAAAGGACCTCAGTCACCTACTCTATCCCTCTGTCCTCAGACAGGCAGTCTATTCCAAAAGCATGTTTATCCTATTTTTAAAGGTTCATTGGAATAGAATTCTATTCCTTCTCCACGGCTGTTCTAAGATTTACAACTTTCAATTACATAGCCATCAGAAAGTATAATTCACATCTAACAAACATTTGCTCCTCATGTCCTTTTTTTTCTTATTCAAAGTTCAGTTAAGGTAGAAAAATTTTAGCAAAAAGATAGTGACCAAGTCATTTATTTGTTTTCTCCTATCTCATGTCATAGACCCATCACCCGTAGTCCTCCTTACAGCCTCTTCCCAACAGGCTGTAATTGGAGACTCCAAAGTACGTGCTTCTGATGCTCTCCAGAGTCCCTCGTGGCTGTGCCCAGAGTACCCCTGGGTGGTGCCTGTAATCTTATCCTTCGTCTTGCTTCTAATAAGGCAGACAGCTGCTCGTGGAGGGTTATTTAGGGCAACATGGAATAGCTAAGGACTGGCCTGGGACCAGAACAGGCCAGCGACGTTAAGTAGGAGAGCCCAAAGCATTACTTGGACTTTCTAGTATAATCTATACAGCCGAGTCTGTGACTTCTAGGGAACTAAGGATACACAGAGGCACAAAAGGGGTCGTAAAACTTGATTTCTAGGAAACACTCAGATATCCAATTCTGAGGCAGGGACAATGACCTCTGAAAGTTGGTGTGGTAAAAAGGCAGAGGGAGGGGAAAGGAGAATCTTCTTTTCTTGTGGGATGTTTCTTGCCCACCATCTATTGTTTGCTTTACACTTAAAACCTTTGAAGTGATTTGTTTTCCTTGAATTTTTTCCTCGCCTACCCTTCCTCAGCTCAGGAGCAGGAAAGAGCATTACAACATATACATTTCAGAAAAATATTTTTTCCTTCTTTCTTAAGTTTACAGATTTATACTCCAGGACTCCAGGTATCCAAAAGAGACTCCCATAGGCATTGGGAAAGTCTAGAAAATAAACAGTAGTTTCACATTTGTTCCTTATTTTTTAAAATTGAATTTATTCATTTTTCCTAAAGCACTGATGGCTTTCCCTTGACTCTGACTTTATGTTTTTTTAATACACACAGTCTTTTCATAAAGCTTCTGAGAAGGCCTCTCCCTTCACAGAATTTTTCACTTTTGACTCCTTCAAGTCCATCAGTGAGATGTCTAGACTTTGCCTTGGTGATGTAATAAGTACATTTTGACATCAGTGCTGTCCAGTGACCTCTTGTTAGCAAGCCCAACCTTCCCGTTCTCATCTCAGATCAATTATCAGACGCATATGGCAATGTTCCCACTTCTTGAAACTGTCCCCTTTGGCTTCTAAGACGTTGCTGAGTCCTGGTTCTCCTCCTGTCTTTCTTGCTACTCCTTATTCCTTCAACATTGGTGTCCCTCAGGATTCCATCCCTTGCCCCTTTCCCTTCGAATTTTACCTATTTTCTCGAGACGGTCTTCTGTGTCCACATGGATGACCCACAAGAACTTCAAACTCAGTAGATTCAGATATAACTATATCATCCCCACCCCGATCTTCCCAAACCCAAACCCACCTCTACAGTTTTCCCTGGGGCCCAAGGCAGTCATGGGGCATGTCCTTCTTCCTCTCCAACACCTTGAAATCTAATTATATACTGATTACATGGAAGCCCCATTGCTTCTGTTTCCCGGGTTCTCCTGTCCAGTTTCTGTTTTGTCCCAAATGCCCAGTCTAGGCCTTCATTGTTTTTGTCACTGCTGCCAGGTAGCCATCTAATCCTAGCATCACCTCTTTCAGTCTGTCTTCCACATTGCTGCTAGAGTGATCTTTCTGATCCACAGATCTCATTATCTCCCTCTACTCTTCAAGATTCCCCATTGACTATAACTTATGTTTTTTAAGTTACAGACCTCTTTAAGAATCAATGAATGCTGTGGACCTTCTCCCAGAAGAAATACCCTTGCCCACAAAGCTTTTCATACAGTTTCTTGGGGTTCATGGATTCCCTGAAACCATCACCCATGGATCCCCAGTCAAACCCTGGCTTCCAGAATAAAAACTAGCCTTCCCTCGGTGGGCACACAGGTGCCTGCCAGCTGCACAGCTTCATCTCTCTGTAGTTTTCCAGTTTATTCTTTATAATACGAGTTACATAAGGCTACTGCTTGACCCTCAACTTTATTTGTGCTATTCATCCTGCCTATAACACTCTCCCCAGATTCGTCCATCTGACTAAAAGATTTGAAAGGAAATTATCCTTTAGGTCTCAGGACAAATGTAGTCTTTTCTGTATCACCTTCTCTGACTTCCTCCTGGCATCATAGATGCTTCTTCTTGTTCCCATTGCACTTTGTACCAATCCCCTCCATATGGATCCAAATTAGAACCATACTGTAATTCCTCCTGTCTTTTTTTAATTTTTAATTTTTTGGCCTTGCTAAGCAGCATGTGAAATCCTAGTTTCACAACTAGGGATTGAACTCATGCTCCCTGCAGTGAAAGTACAGAATCTTAACCCCTGGACCACCAGGAAAGTCCCTCTTCCCTAGTCTTGAGGACCATTCCCAAGTCCTTTATCTTTGTATCCCTAGACTGTCATCCCCTGATGCATCTTTCCCAGTGCCTGCATCGAGTTAGGAACGTGAGAGGTATTTGTTAAATATTTGTTAAGTAAGTGAATAGTAAGGCATTCAGTTTGATTTGGACTTTAAAGCCATGTAATACCAACCTTGTTGACCTGCAAACAAACCAACCCGAAAAATAGATATTCTGGCCTTTTTGATTCTATTCAGTTCCAGATAGCTTTGGATTATGCAATAGTTCATGATGGATTTTAGTCTGCTGCTGCAGATTTTTCCAGTTACTGGCTTCTCTAGTGCTCACTGGTATTTCTCCAGGCAGGTTAAGAACCATATGAATAGATTTTAGGTTGAAACAAAAATGTGTAATGTGTACAGGCCTACCTGAGGGAAGGTGATTAAAGTGGTTCACAAGAAGTTGATCTGCCATGGCATCACCCTGAGCCCTTCCTCACATTACAAGTTAGGCAGGGTTACCAAGATTAAGACCCAGGAATGTCTCACCAGTGAGACTGCCGAGCACGGTAGCAGTGGCATTGTTTCTACTGTGTTGTGTGTTGTGACAGGTCAGCTCCTCCCTGTACTCTTGGAAGACTGGGTTCTTGTCACTGAGCAGCTGCTAGAAGGATGGTACTCACAGACAAGGATGGAGGAAAGGCTCTCCCCTCTGTCTCAGGCCTAGTTGTTTCTCCCAGTGGAAACAATAATTTACAGCATGATGTTTAGGTTCGTCATACACATGCCACACACAGGGTCATAGGAGAAGATCAGCACGGGGAAGGAGAGCATAGAGGCTCCACTAATTGTGCCCGCACACTTGGTCACAGCTTCTTCTGGTAGTTTGGGAGCCAGAGGATCTCAGTGCGCAGCGCACACTGGAACACACACCAACGCAACAACACTAAAAAGCTGTGCATGTGTGGGGAGTTGGAGGATCCACCAGCCAGTAATTGACATACTCATGAATAGCTTGCAAAGGGTCAGGTCACTGAGCCCAGAGAGTCATGTCTTTGTCCTGAGAAGCCTATATAAGCCGGATGCTAGATTCACTGCAGAAGACAAGGAAAAGCCTAGTGTAGCCATTGGGATTAGCATGGAGGTCAGCAGTGTTGGTTTAGACATTTCGGATTTGGATTAAAAGTTGACTTCATCCTCGCTCTGTAACCTCGACCTATTTGAGCTTCAGTTTCCAACTCTAAAATGGAGGCAACTCCCGGGTTGTGGGAAGGATTAAATGAGTTGATGATTGACAAGCATCTAGCAGCATCTAACCCCACAAAAAGCATATGAGATGCTTATTCCCCAGGTTGCCCTGGCATGGAAACATTTTAGGAAAGATGGAATTTTGGGACGTTGGGGAGGTAAATGGAGGTAAGTTGTGTAATGTTAACATTGAATGAAGTAATTCAGGGTTAATGGGGAGCACAGAAGACTTGGATGAAGGGATTCTAGATTCAGAGAAAGGCCTTGGAAAAGGACTGACTCAGATCTTAGAGCCCAGGGCTACTTTTCTTAGGAGTAACCTCTCTCTGACTCTTTCCTCCTTGCAGGTATGAATGCTGCTGTCAGGGCTGTGGTTCGTGTTGGCATCTATACTGGTGCCCGTGTCTTCTTTGTCCATGAGGTTGGTTCTCTGCTCTGCTTCCCATCACTCTTTGTTTTCTACTCCCTCTCCCCACCCTCTCTCCTTATCTCCTGGTTATGTGTCTAATTTCTCTTAATTCTGTGTCCCTAAGAATCACTCCTTCCCACTCTGGGCTCCAGTAATGATGGTGGGGCCCAGAGATCTACAAACCAGGTCCTCGTGTTGCCTGTTCAATTTAAAGTAAGAAGTAATTCCACCTTCCCTTCACCTCCCCCCAAACAGAGAGGGAAGCTGAAACAACTTAGTGTTTCACATCCAGAGTCAGAGCCTCAGGAGGGATGAGTCCCACTCTGTTTCTGCAGTTGTCTTACTTTCCATGGTTCTAACTCCTCCTTGCTTCCCTCCTCTCCTTTTCCTCTCATCCTTTGTCCACTTTTCTTACCATAAGGTCTGTCTCCCTTTCTTCTCTGAAGTGTTATCGTCTCTTTTCAAGTCATGTTTCTCTCCTTTTCTCCTTCTAACATCCCCTTCTTTTTTTCCTCCTTTGCTGGTTATCAAAACCGTCTGTCATCTAGTTCCCCTGGGAGGAAATGGGATGAGCCATAAATAAGAGAAATCAAGATTAAATGTTAGGAAGGGCATCCTGATGTTTCAAGAATGAGAGAAACTAGGAGAGGGTATTGGAACAACTGCCGTCTCCTTCCTTGGACTGTGTTTTTCTCAGGAGCACCCAGGCATCAGTAATGGGAGGTGACTTGATTCTCAGAGAACCTCTTCCCAGGGATCCTGTCGTAATCCTGGGGGTTTGGGGGAAGCCTAGCAGAGGCTGAATGGATGTAATGTACCCCACAGGGTTATCAAGGCCTAGTGGATGGTGGAGATAACATCCGGGAAGCCACATGGGAGAGCGTCTCGATGATGCTTCAGCTGGTATGTTCCAGAGGGCTCCGTCCCCTGTTTGTGCTGGCCTTGTCTCACCCCATTTGGGTGGGGCTCATGGTTTCCCGAATTCCCTGCCATGTGGCTTAGTTGGAAGGGATTCTATGACCACAGAGGGTCTACATTTACCCTTTACTCTTTGCATTTGAAAACATCACCCTGGTTTCCTAGGGCAGGATGTAGGGTTGGGATGTGATCACAGGACGCTTTGTTCTTTATAGAAAGGTCATAGGTAAGACTTGAGGAGCTGGCATGTAATGGGTCCTGCTCTTGGGTCATGGGGAAGGTCAGGCCCTGAAAATAACCTCATCAGGGGACTGGAGCCAGAGCCAGAAGTAGAGCTGAAGTTTGCCAGTCCTCATGTGATGACGATGAGGTGACCTGAATCCAGACCTTTTAAGGAAGGAAGGAACCAAGATAGCCTTTTAGAGTTTTAAAAAAACCCTGAGATGATCTTGATTGTATCCACAGCCCCTTTTGCTACTTTCTCTAAGTCATTCTATACCCATTTTCTGATTTACTGAAAAATGTACACATTACATTTGTATCCTCATTCTTTACCTCAATCCCCTAAAAAAGTCCATGAGGAGAAATTTAATGAACAGCACTTAGTGAAGATTTTAAACAGGCAATGACACCTCCATAAATCAGTCTGAGAATGAGCCAAAATTTTGCATCAATACCCGTGGAGGCATGGATGCCTGGAGTTCATATGATTTGTGAAAACCCTAGGTGTGCTGTCCTCTGTTGGGGTGTCTACAAGCTCCTGGGAGTTTAGGGCTTTCCCTACTCAGAGCTGCTTTTCTGTGAACGCCTGGGTCTTGTGGTCCTCCCACTGGCACACAGATCTCCAGGCGCAAAGGGGAAAGGACAGGCAGTGCTTGGCCCCTGCTGAAGTCACTGCTGCTGCTGCTTAGATGAGAAAGATGGAGGTCATTTTAGAAGCCTACAGATACGTGTGTATTCCCTAGGTCTCTTTAGGACAGTCACCATGACAAAGCCTTCAGTGGCATGGGTCCATCTTAACCATCTTCTAAGAAGTGTAGCAGACCGTGGGAACGTGGGAATGACCCCAAGATGCCTCAGCCATCACCATCCCACCTTTCCTTTAGAAGGGACCAGTGGAGAAAAAAATCTCAGTGAACTACAAGGAGGTGAAAAACAGGGAAAGTTCCATGTAGGCTCATGCAAATCAAGCTGAAAATCAAGATAAAGTGAATAACCTTGAATGCAGCCAAAGAAGCTAGCTAGGCAAATGAAATAGAAACGCGTCAAAGGTAATTGAGACTCACATGTCTTCCACTAATGGCTGAGCTTGTACAATTATATGCCCTTAGACAACAGACTTAAACATCAGTATTCATGACTCTGGAGTTTGAAACTCTTGTGAATTTCATTAACCCTTTTCATGAAGAATAAAACTTTAAAACCACACACACACACACACACACACACACACACACACACACACTCTGGAGTTTGAAACTCATGTGAATTTCATTAACCCTTTTCATGAAGAATAAAACTTTAAAACCACACACACACACACACACACACACACACACACACACACACACACACACACACACACACACACACACACACACACACACACACACACACACGAAGGGGCCAGTGACTCTTCAGGATGTCAGGGAACTTCCTAGGGAGCCATTTGGTGATGTTGGGATGGGGGAATCCTAGCCTGTTGAGCCGAAATTTGGCCTTTGTCACCTGGGGAGCTGACTCCTACCTCTTCCCCAAAGGGAGGCACGGTGATTGGAAGCGCCCGGTGCAAGGACTTTAGGGAACGGGAAGGCCGGCTCCGAGCTGCCCACAACCTGGTAAAGCGTGGGATCACCAACCTGTGTGTCATTGGGGGAGACGGCAGCCTCACTGGGGCCGACACCTTCCGCTCTGAGTGGAGTGACTTGCTGAGTGAACTCCAGAAATCCGGTAAGCCGCTGCTCTGTCAGTGTGGTTTCTGCGCATGTGCACACCACGCCCTTCCTCTCACGGGAGGAAGTTGTTGCCCAGACACAGAGGGCAGTCTTTGCCCTCCTCTTTCTGCCATTGTTGACAATTGCTATGGACTGCAGCCCCTGCCCTCTCCAGCCATCTCCTTCCTGGCATTGGGGACCTCACCCAGGGCCCCCTGCTTTGCTTCCCATCATCAGGCAAGATCACAGCAGAGGAGGCTACCAAGTCCAGCTACCTGAACATCGTAGGCCTGGTTGGCTCAATTGACAATGACTTCTGTGGCACTGATATGACCATTGGCACCGACTCTGCCCTGCACCGGATCATAGAAATTGTAGATGCCATCACTACTACCGCTCAGAGGTGAGGGCCCAGGAAGAAGTGGCATGGGAGGATGGAGCTGAAACAGATCAGCTGGCTGAGGACTAGAAAAGATGAAAGTGCTTGAGCTGTGGTACTATAGTGATCAGTTTTCTGGGGACTAGAACACTGTTTTTAACTAAGAATTATCCCTAGAGCACTTAATTTTACTGCTCTGAAAATACCATAAGACTCACCCCTGGCCACTGGCTACTCACACGTATTGCTCTCCAGGCTTTAATACCTGTGGGGTCTCCTAAATGACTAAGACAATTCCAGGGCCCCCCAAGCTGTTCCAGCCATATCACAGAGATCGTAGGGGCCATCATGCCACAGGTCAGATGGGAGGGACTCAGGAAGAATGGGGATACAGACGGGGGGCAGTCTCCCAAGGGTGATCCTGGAGGATTCTATGTCAATTGAGTTCTCTGTCCACTTTTCCCTTTGCTCCTTCCCTTCTTGGGTCCCTCCTTCCCAGACACAGTGCCTCAGTACTGACACCATTTCTGCAGTGCTTTCTCAGGCTTGGGAAGGACACCCTGTGGCTAAAGTGATTCCCCTGGGTTTTCCAGGTCTCTCAGAAGGCCCACAGCATAAACATATACCAAAGATAGGTTCCTGGGCCTTGATATGGGTAGGGGCCTGCAGGTCTGGCCATAGGAACATTTGGACTGTGTAAGCCCTGTGTCTCTCTTGCAGCCACCAGAGGACCTTTGTGTTGGAGGTGATGGGCCGGCACTGTGGGTAAGACTGCTCCCACCATCTTAACTCATTTATTCCGTGTGCTAGCAATAGCCCTTTCCTCTTCTCCAGAGACCTGGGGGGCTCCCAGTGGGGGCAGATCAGGAGGTCTACACACTTCTCTCATGTGGCCACCTTTCCTCATCCCCACCCACCTCCCTTACACACCCCCATGTGCACATGTGTGTGCCATGCACACATGCAGTGTGAAAGAGCAGACAGTGCTCTGAGACTGGGAGCCATTGAGGCAGGTGAGTGAGAATAGAAGGGTCTCTTGAGGGGCAGAACCTCACTGAGTAACTGTCTCGGTGGGGCTCCTGCCATCACCCCAAGGGTGAAATGGAGGCTCCTCAGACCTTTCACCTCCAATGGGACTAGATGGCCTTGTCGGGAACAGGGGAGGCTGGCTGTGATCTGTAGCTCCTGCCGTGACACTACTGGCTCTCATCTCAGATACCTGGCCCTTGTCACTTCCCTCTCCTGTGGGGCCGACTGGGTCTTTATTCCCGAGTGTCCACCAGATGACGACTGGGAGGAACACCTTTGTCGCCGGCTCAGTGAGGTACTGGCACTTTGTCTTGCCCTTTGAAAATCCCCTTTCCCTGTTCCACTGCTGGTGGCTTTCATGTCCATCAGTTTCATGACACTGACCATTTTGCCCTTTGTTCTCAACCAGACAAGGAATCGTGGTTCTCGTCTCAACATCATCATCGTAGCTGAGGGTGCGATTGACAAGAATGGGAAACCAATCACCTCTGAAGACATCAAAGACGTTAGTATGGATGGAGCCAGAGGGGCCGTGACACCTTACCAGCCCCGGCCCATTGCCCAGTAGTTTCCGAGTCTCCCCTTAGTTCTTGTGTACATCTCTCCCCAGGTGCCCAGCCCCCTGGTTTCTTCCCACCCAGGAATCGTTGCAAGATAAGAGGCTGAGTCATCCTTGGTTTATCTGGGTTCCTGCTTGATTCCTCTCCTTGACTCTGTCTCTCTCTCTGTCCCTTCAGCTGGTGGTTAAGCGTCTGGGATATGACACCCGGGTCACCGTCTTGGGGCACGTGCAGCGGGGTGGGACGCCATCGGCCTTTGACAGAATCCTGGTAAGTCATGGGGCTCTGTGGAACCCTCAACTTGCTGCTCTTCCCCAGCACAGGGGCTTCAACCATTGCTCACACTGCTCCGTCACCAGCCTCTGGACTGTGGGCCTTGACCCATTGCCATATGCTCAAGAGTTCTCTTGTTGCAAAAAATGATGGGAGACTCTATGCTTCACTAGGGTTGAATTATCTTACAGCATGAGTGAAAGATTAAGATCTAACCTTAGACACTCAGTTTGTACCCCCTATCCTACTTTCATCAAGAAGGGAATCTTGCTCAGCCCCAGTAATCCTCTTGATAACTATAATGGATATGGTTCCCTGGAACCAGGAAGAATCCTTGGGGGCTCTTCTGGCAAAAGGAGGAAGCATCATCAAGCTTTAGATAAAATGTGGGTCAGAAGGTAAACCCCAGTGAGTTATTGGCTGTAGTCCTTAAATGTGGAACTCAGCTCGTGATTTGAAAAGGGCCTTGAATGACCAGATCCTCCAGGCTGAGACCAGATGGGAGGCTTGGACCAGAGTGGCTTTGTTTCCTGCAGGGCAGCAGGATGGGTGTGGAAGCAGTGATGGCGCTTTTGGAGGGGACCCCGGACACCCCAGCCTGTGTGGTGAGCCTCTCTGGTAACCAGGCCGTGCGCCTGCCCCTCATGGAGTGTGTCCAGGTGGTAAGTGCTGACCCCAACCCACCTTCCTACTAGCCCCCAGCCCCTGTCCGTGTGAGATCTGATTGGGAGAGAGAGTAGCTTCCAGGGCTGCCAAGGCAGGTGCAGGTGGGGAGGCTGTGTGCCACAGGAAGGAACACGAGGGGAAGGCACTCGGGGGGCTCTGTGCAGGAGCTGTCCCCTCTCCAAGCCTCAGTTTCCCTGTCTGACAGATGTTCCTAAAGAAGATGCAGACCACTACATCCTACCTAATGAGACCCAATATCTCCTAATATCCAACCTCAGGAGACATGCAACCTCTCTCCAAACCTTATTGAAAGCAGGGGAATATTATCAAGATCTGGCTGGATGGCTCATCCCTTACTCTGATTTCTCCCTTGAACCATCACGAGGTTACTGATAAGTATTCACCTTGAGCATGAGTGTAAGGATTAGAGAGAAGATGTGTAAGTGGTCTGGAAGATGCTGAGCGCTCAGGAAATATGGCTCTAATTATAGAGGAATCGCTCCTTTGATACCACAGAGCAGATGCAATGGCTGGGAGCTGAGGTGTCAGGTTGCCTCTCAGGCCTGGCTCCCCAGCTCCTGAATGCTTCTCTCTGAGACTTGGAGTCTTAATGACCTACAGGCCAGACAAGCTCCAGCCTTGCCTGGAACCGTATCTCTGAAAGCCCCCCAGCTAAAGTACTGGCTCACAGAGCAGAAAGCAGTAGTTGGGAAGCATGGGGCAGGGATCAGACTTTCTTCCTAAGTGGTCATCTGCAGATGACCAGTCTTAATTTTCTTATTAGCTTAGAGGCCACCGTGAGGCTGGAGCCCTGGATGTAGAATGGAGGGAGAGGCTATGTTATTTGTGTGTGCTCTGCCATCCTGCACATCTTCTAGTAAATAGAGCATAGATTTAGCCCTTTTCTTCTGCTGCTTGTTACTCAGAAAATTAAGGAAAAACACAGACGCTTCTGCGAAAGTCTGTCGGGGAGTGGGTACTGGATGGGCAAGGTCCAGTCACAAGTCCAGAGCCAGGCAGAGTCTCGGTGTGGGATGGGAACCCAGCTGTGTGCGGAACCCTGCCCTGATTCTGACTGTTGCCCTTCTCCTCCCTCAGACCAAGGACGTGACCAGGGCCATGGATGAGAGGAGATTTGATGAAGCCATGAAGCTGAGGGGCCGGTGAGGAAATGACCAGGAGTTCGCTAGCCACAGAAACCAGATGTCAGAATTAAGCCAAAAATCGATGTAGCCCAGACCCAACATAGGAGCTTCTGTTTTCTTTTCTTCTTCTTGTCTGTGCAACAGTTTCTTCCCCAAGAGAACTAACTGTGAGATGGCCAGGAGGCTTGGCTCACCCCCGGGATTCTCCCCCGGCCGTAGCTTTCCATAGTTTGTTATTGCTGTGTGTGGACCCCGCTAGATCATGAGGGTCTCTAGGCAAGGGGGGGCGGTGCTCAAGGGTGTTTGGTGAGTTTATGGCCTTGTTGTACCCACCTGCTCCCCGCACCCCACCAATCCCTACTCAGGCGCCACTCCTGTCCTTGGAGGCTTGCCTTGTGGAACTTCACGCTGGGAACAGAACTGCAGACCAGATCCCCTTGGCTGCTGGCCTTGGGGAATGGTCTGAAAACACTGCTCTCTCTCTCCTTTTTTAGGAGTTTCATGAACAACTGGGAGGTATACAAGCTTCTGGCTCACGTCAGACCCCCAGTGTCTAAGGTACTGGCAAGTTGCTGTCTCCCCTTGGCCCTCTTTCTCCCTCATCCTCCCATTATGAAGTGCTCCCCTCAATCCACTCAGCCTTCAGCCTTGGTAACTTCTTTGCCTGCCTGTGTCTTCAGTGCTGAGACCTGGACACCACTAAGTTAATTTTCTCTCACCCCAGATACAAGCCTATGTTCTTAGCCTGCCCTGGATGTCTTGAACCCAAGACCCACATCCACTTCAGGGCTGTAAGACAGCATGCAAGGAAGGGGAAAGAAGCTCATGTGTTATTTCTCTGGGCCAATCTGGAATAATCACATCTAAGTGTATTTGAGCCATCTCTTCCATTGGTGTAGTGGTTCTTAATATGTTATCTACACTAGCATGATCTGAATTGCTTACTAAACATGCATATTCCCTCCCTCCGAGGGAGATCACACCAGGGGTGGGCCAGGAATATGCAGGTTTAATAAGCTCCCTCGGTGGATCTGATACAGCAAGTGGTCCAAGGATTCTACTTTGAGCAACACTGCTCTGGAGGGTCTCGTGTTCATTGTGCACTTGGGATCGGGGACTGCAGCTTTATTGATCTGTGGTGAAGACTTCTGGTTCCCTGCTGTGGAGGAGGGGGCAGACAGTGCTGGCATTCCCTGGGGGAGGGATGTGCCATAAGGACCGCGAGGGACTCAGATGCCAGCTCCCCTCACTGACATGTCCCCTCTCGCTCTCCACTTCCTTCCGTAGAGTGGCTCCTACACGGTGGCTGTGATGAACGTGGGAGCGCCGGCCGCAGGCATGAATGCCGCTGTCCGCTCCACTGTGAGAATTGGCCTCATCCAGGGCAACCGAGTACTGGTGGTGCACGACGGCTTCGAGGGCCTGGCCAAGGGTCAGGTAAGGAGGGCACTTGCTGTGGGACAAGGAGCAGTTGTGCAGAGGAGACAGGTAGCAGCTGACCTGTCTATTCTCTTATGTTCCCCTGTCCCTCACAACCTTTTTCTTGGGGTTCAAGCAGAAGTAGATACAGTAGTCCCCCCTTTTTTGCAGGGGACAAATCCCCAGTGGATACCTGAAACTGTGATAGCACCAAACCGTATATACGGTATAGTTGATCCTTGAACAACTTGGGTTTGAACTGCGTGGGCCCACTTATACGCAGAATTTTTTTTTTTCAATTTGGCTGTGCCACACATCTTCCATGATCTTAGTTCCTCATCCAGGGATTGAATCTGGGCCCATGACAGTGAAGGCACTAAGTCCTAACTGGACCTCTAGGCAACTCCCCAGAACTTTTCAATAGCAAGCACTGTGGTACTATATTATCCAGGGTTGGTTGAACCCATGGATTCAGAGCGGTGGATATAAGAGCTGACTGTAAATTTACATGTGCATTTTTGACTCTGTGGAGGGTGGGCACCCCCACCCCCATGTGTTCAGGGGTCAGCTGTGTACTACATGTTTCCCCTATACTAACAGGCAGGTAGCGTATACAGCATGGGCACACTGGACAAAGGGATGAGTCACGTCTCAGGTGGGATGAAGCAGAATGGTGCAAAATTTCATCACGCTACTCAGAACACACAATTTAAAACTTAGGAATTGTTTATTTCTGGAATTTTTCACTCGGTATTTTTGGGCCAAAGTTGACGATGGGTAACTGAGAGCTTGGAAAGTGGAATCGCAGATAAAGGGGGAGCTACTGTATTTAATTTTAGGGCAGTGGGAAGAGGCAGGAGGCACTGAAATGAGCCCTTTGCAAACAATGTGTCTGATATAATTCTCTATCCCAGAGTTCAGCACAGGGCCTGGTGTAAGATTTGTGAGTGAGCCATAAGGGTGGAGGATGTTCAGTGAGGTGGAAGAAGCCGGTGCCTGGCACAGTTCTGCCAAGGGGATGGCCTCAGGGCTCAAGCAGTGGTGTCAGACCACAATGCAGACCTGTGTGACCTTTCCCCGCAGATCGAGGAAGCTGGATGGAGCTACGTTGGGGGCTGGACTGGCCAAGGTGGTTCTAAACTTGGAACTAAAAGGTGAGTGGCATTCCAGGATTACCTCCACCTAGTCACCCTAAAGGCATCCCTTGCACGTGGGCGTCAGTTCATTTGGTTGGGGTCCGCCGAGACCAGTGGTGTCGTCTGGGTCCTCAGAGGGCAGATGTGTCCATTCAGACATCCATTAGCAGCTCTGGCGACTCAGAGCCCCAGCGTGTGTCCTTGGATGGGGTGAGAAGTAGAGTAGGAAGGGGGCACAAATTAAGAAATTATAAACACAGTGCCTTCTAACTCTCGCTTTTCTCTCCCTCGATTTTGCTGTCTCTTCCCCCAATTCTATTCGCCTCCCCTCACCCCAATCAACTAGGACTCTACCCAAGAAGAGCTTCGAACAGATCAGTGCCAACATCACTAAGTTTAATATTCAGGGCCTTGTCATTATCGGGGGCTTTGAGGTGAGCGTCCCTGCCATTTCTTCCTCTCCTCCTGCCCCCGCCCCTGCCTTCTCCCCCTCATTCCTGCCCCCGTGGCTCTGTCTTCTCAGGCTTACACGGGGGGCCTGGAGCTGATGGAGGGCAGGAAGCAGTATGATGAGCTCTGCATCCCCTTCGTGGTCATCCCTGCCACGGTCTCCAACAACGTGCCCGGCTCAGACTTCAGCGTGGGGGCTGACACTGCCCTCAACACCATCTGCATGGTGAGGGTCCCTGCGGCTTCCCAGCCTCTGGCTGGGATTCCAGTCCCTGGACCAAGTCTGGGCTAGGAAGTGAGCCACTTGATTTGTACCAGCCAAGTGGCAGTGTGAGAAGAATACTTCTCAAGCTCTGCATTTGCCCACACTGTGCTTAACATGTTGTGTCCATTCTCCTTGCTGTGAGTCCTCTAGCCTAGACTCCGCACACCAAGTGATTTTTCCTTTCTGAGGTCTTACATCCTAATTCCCCTAGTCCAAGCACAGAAAGGGTAGGAACAGCTTCCTTCTGGGGGAGGAGGTCCGCACTGCACTTGGCAGACGTGCCTGCCATCCTTGTTGGCGAGAACTGGAGGGGGCGCTGGGGCCCTGCTGGCCTGGGGGGACATCGCTCTGGAGTCGGGTGATGGTGGGGCCAGAGGAGTGACAAGAGTCACATCCCTGACCCTGTCTTTCTCTGACCTGTTGTCTTTGCAGACATGTGACCGCATCAAGCAGTCAGCGGCAGGCACCAAGCGCCGTGTGTTTATCATTGAAACGATGGGCGGCTATTGTGGCTACCTGGCCACCATGGCAGGCCTGGCAGCTGGGGCTGATGCTGCGTATATTTTTGAGGAGCCCTTCACCATTCGAGACCTGCAGGTAGACGGCTGCCCAGAGCTTGTTAGGAGGCTCTCCCCTGCCCCGTTGGTTCCCATGTCCCCATGGCGACCTAAGCTGTGAGAGCTTAAGGCAAGGACAGAGCTGATGGTCTGTGGAGTCCTAGGAAGAGCACCGGGCAGGCGTGCTGTGGTGTGACATTCTGTATGTGGTGCCACTCCTGTTGGAGCGTTCATTTGAAGGGTGGCTGCAGCTAAGCCCTTTATGTGCTTTTTTTGCATTTTATTTTCACAACAGCCATGCATGGGAGGTACTATCTCCATATTACAGATGAGCAAGGTTCAGTGAGGTTGTAAAACTTTTCTAAACTTTGAGTAGGTGGCTTAACTGATTGAAAAAGTCATGTCCCCCCTACTTCAGATTTTCCTTGCTACCAAATGGACCCCTAACTGCATTTTTGAGGGGATTCCCTTATGATCCTCATTTCTAAGATCTTCGTTCAGTGGAGCCACAGAGAGGAGGGTGTCAGGCTGCGTGGAACTCACTACTCCAAGGGCCCAGCCATCAGTGGAGGGTGACCCTCTCCCTCCTTCACGCCCGACTCAAAGCCTAGATGGGGGTGTTTTCTCTGCAGTGAGTCGCTGCTGTACACGAACACCACCCATTTAGAGACCGACACCAAGAGCAGGGTTGGCTCTTTGAGGGTGCAAGAACCGAAACCCCTAGAAAGGGAGATCGGGACAGGGTGGAAAGGACCTTCAAACTGACAGTTACCATGCTCTCTCCAGCTTTCCCTCTGCCTGCCCTGCTCATCTCAGCTGGGTCTTCGCTTATCTGTCTGTATTGACCTTCTTAAAGGGATTAGGTGCGGGTCAGCGCTGAGCTGTCAGCAGCCCTCCCTCCTCATGTCCCTCTCCTTCCTGTAGAGGCCTGCTCAGGCGTGTCCATGCTCAGCTGAGTTTAGGATTTTCCATTTCATTTTCAGGTGAATGTGGAACATCTGGTACAAAAGATGAAAACAACTGTGAAGAGAGGCCTGGTGTTAAGGTACCTCATCCCTGGTTTGCTCCTGAGGGAAGAGGAGCAGCAGTCAGGCTTTGGCCCTGGTCAGACTGCATCCCTGGCTGGCACACCCTGCGGGGTCTGTGGATACAGAGTGGGAGAGCCTGGGCCACGGGAGGAGATGGAACTGGGAGAGACAAAGTCCACAGAGCTTGGAGAAGGCAGGGGGAGGGAGGGGGCCAGCGCCCAGCACAGGCTTCCATCTCTCCTGCAGGAACGAGAAGTCCAATGAGAACTACACCACTGACTTCATCTTCAACCTGTACTCTGAGGAGGGGAAGGGCATCTTCGACAGCAGGAAGAACGTGCTGGGCCACATGCAGCAGGTGGGGCAGACACACCATGCTATCACCAGATGGCCATAGAAACCCCCCACCCAGCAGCCAGAGTCTCCCACTGGCCTCCCACCTTCTGGAGGCTGTTGGGGCCACCACTGCAGGGGCCTGCAGGCTCTGCAGTCACAGAATCACGTCTTTACCTTGGAAATGGCCTGAGAGATTCTGTGGTTCATCCTCTTTATTTAGGGTGGAGTTTCTCCACCTTGGCACTCTTGCCATTTTGAGCTGGAAAATTTTTTGTGGTTGTTCTGTGTGTTGTAGGATGGCTTAGTACCTCCAGACTCTACTCACTAGATGCCCTCACTAGTAGCATGCCCTCCCTACTTGTGCGACTGAAAAAAAGTCTCTAGACATTACCCAATGTCCCCTGGGGGGCCAGGTCATCTCCAGTTGAGAACCACTGCTTCAGATGAAGAAAATGAGGCTCAGATAGTAATTTTCCCAGAGCCACTAATCAGGCTTGAGTGAGGCCAAGATGAGCTGACCCAGTGCTTTCCCCACACACCACGCTGCCTTCATGGGCACCCTGTGAGATGAGTGCAGGCACCTTGCCAGGGTTGGGCTCTGTCTCCGCTCACTAGGGTTTTCAGGGGAAAGGAATCCACATCCAAGGCAGGCCTCACTCACAGATGCTGCTAGTGGTCTGAGACCTGCCCCATCCCAAACCTTCCTTGCTGATGCTGCTTAAGTGTTGACCTCTGACCTTTCTGTACCCACAGATGAATTCACATTATCTCAGTTTGAATGGGCTTATCAGCTCCTGAAGGAATGGGGTACTATTGGATAAAGTATGAAGACCTCTTTTCTGTTTTTCCTTCCTTCCCATTTTCCCACTTACTTTTGCTTTGTTCAGAGAAACTGCATCATGTTTTATGTTATTCTGAGGTGCTACCAAGGCACCCAAATTAGGTCACAAGGAACACTTGTTCATCAATGGTGACTGACAAAAGCTGCTAGGCTAGTGAAGGGCAGGGAGCTGACTGAGAGGCCAGTAAAATTAGGAGTAAATGAACAGGGTCATGCAGCCATGG